>VZTB01010723.1:550476-695064 GCA_013397245.1 Thryothorus ludovicianus
GGATTTAAAAAAAAAAAAAAAAAAAAAAGGCAACTGGCATAGTTTCAGGCTGCAGCATTTTTGAGGAGAAAATATCAAAACAAATATTTTTGTCCTCTTTCAGTGCATTCTCAGAAATGTAAACAATTGCACAAAAAACATCATGACAGTAGATTGGTTTTGTTTTGTTTGGAGTGTGATTAAATGGTTTGCTACTTCAGACTTCAACAAAAATTGTGAAATGTTAGTTGCTTTGCATAAAGCTGATTGACTATTTATATTTCATTACGTATATATAGGACACTGGACATAAGGTTTTTTTTAAAATCTCTCAACAGCAAACAATATTACATTGCTTAATGAATGACTATTAAGTCCTAATAAGGATATTAGTTGTTACAAACTGCATTTTAAACAGCGTATTAAATCACTACAATGAGCAACTGGATAGAAATCAGTTTATGAGCAACTATTTCTAAATAATTTAGTGATAAAAATTAATCCTTTCTAAAATTATCAACTCCTAAAATGTCCTTCATACACATAAATCTTTAGAATTTGGTGCATAGTATGTTTAAATTTATAAACTAACATTTTTATTTGTTGAATTCACTTTGTGTTCTCATTTAAGAGAGGCTTTAATCAACTTAGTCTCAATTACGTCAGTGTTTTTGGAATCTGGGCACGGAGAACTACTTTAAAAATGCATTTTACTTTCTTTCCTCCCTTTTTAGTCAATTTCACTGATCTTGGATAATATGGAAGAAAGAAATGCCATCTGGCAACTCTGAAATAATAACTTGAGACAGTCTACCCTTAACTTTTTTTTTTTTTTCCTTTGGTCAGGTGTGGGGTTATTTGGTTCGTTTTCTGTTTGGTTTGGGTTTGGGGTTGGGTTTTTTTCTGGATTTTCTGGAGTCAGAAAAGAGCATCCTGCCAGTGCAGTCTGGTTGCATCCTTTCTTCTTTGTCAGCATCATCAGCATGTAGCTGTCCTTGAGAATATCTACTCAAGCATTTGCAAATGATGCTTTCTTATTATAAGAACATCCTGCCTGCAATTCAGTGACACCTCTTCATATAGACGGACATTCCAGCAAACTAAAAATATTAGTGAGGTAGAGGATTAGTGAAAAAATGGTGCAAATATCCTGGCCTCAAAATAATTTACAAATATAAATAGTAGAATAATAAAGAAATATTTTAAACACCAACAAAAATGTAGCTGTAGATACAATTAAAGTTTGGGCCACAAACACTGCAAAAATTCAATTCTGTTTTCTATCTGCTCGTCAGTTTTGCAGATAAGAACAAAGTGGTCAGGGAGTGGTTTCATGAGCTTGTCCTGGCCAAGCCATGACAAGTCAGAACTATCTTTTTGCACCTCAGAATAGATGTTTCTGTTAACCTTATACAAAATTACACAACTATGTAATGAATTAAAAAATATGTTGCATATTTAAAACCACCTATGGGTTACAGCACCTTAATGCTTTTTGGGATGATTTAATACTTTGCTGTACTTAGGTCAGACAGGTATTTTCAGAGAAAATAATGAACAAGCCTAAGTGAAATCCATCTATGGCAAATATATATTTTTTCCTTAGAAATATGACTTGTTTTTTGTATTCTTTTTGAAAAAAGGTAAGGGTAATGTCTAGAAATTAATTGTGCAACAGGAAGAATAACAGAGCAGGAGCAATATAATAACAAAATAAAGAAAACTATTACAAGTCTTTGGAAGAGTAAGAAAAGCATGTTGTACTGAATCTGACAATTCAGTATCAGTTTTTGGTATCTATTTGTATCCTCTATTTGTATTCTTTTACCTTATGTATCTTTCCTCTTTTTAATTAATATTCACCAATCATTCTTATAGACAGCCTAAAGTCCTATAATTGATTTTCCCTAAACTAATTAAATGAAATTTCTTTGGATAGAACTATTTATATTTGACTGGCCTATATCCAGATTAAAGTAGAAGCAATACATGTTTCAGTCTAGCCAAGTTTTTCTTTCCTTACAATGTGAATTAGTGGCTGCATTAGGTACAGAGTTTGCCCAGCTAGTGGAAAATGGCAGTGCTGTAGCATCCTCCATATTTATGGCCAGACATTGAGAGCATGTCTGTCCTGCTGACCATAAGTGTGGTCAGCAGGCAATACTAAAGAGCTTTTCAGTTGAAATGTTACAGCAGAATATTGACTTCTAAAATGCATAATAGAGAATAAAATTTCTCCATTGAAGGAAATCTAAAACAAAATAGCATTTTGCAGAATGTAAGGGGCACTCCTAACAATGTATTTTAGGAAAACTTTATATAAATAATACTTTTATAGTTCCTCCTTTATTTTTTTTTTAAAAACAACCCAGCACCCAAATACGGCATGTAATTGCTTTATTAACAAATTCTTCCTTTGTTTTTCTGTTTAGGAAGAGCCCTTTGTCATGGTGTCTGAGAATGTTCTGGGAAAACCAAAGAAGTATCAGGGCTTTTCAATAGATGTGTTGGAAGCCTTGGCCACTTACCTCGGCTTTAAATATGAAATTTATGTAGCACCAGATCACAAGTATGGGAGTCCTCAGGATGATGGGTCATGGAACGGCCTGATAGGAGAACTGGTGTTTAAGGTAAGGTCATTAACAATTTACTGAGTAATAATGTGTGATAAAGTTAAGAAATATGGGTTATGTTCTGTTTGCATCAGCCAGTAGTCTTTTTTACAGGTAATTGGTAACACTTTGTTTGTTGCACTTTGCCAGCATTTGAATAGTGTGCATTGGGCAGCACCAAAAAATCTGGAAATTATACTTGTTAGTAAATGTTTAAGAAGCAGGGAAATCTCTTTTTTTTTTCAACCAAAGTAAAAAATAGTAAATTTAGTCAAATAATGGGATGCACAGCATCCTAATTAGTTTGGCAAGACCTGACATAAATGAGATGAAGAGGCTGCTCAAAAGAGGAAAAATTGGTGTTGCAGTAATTAGCGATACATTACATAAATAATGTACAGCACTGAGAAAAATGTTGGTGTGATGAATACATGAAGTACATAATCAACAAAAAATGTTTTATTGATGTATAATAACACATTATATAGATGTATGAATCAAGAGTAATATATTATCTATTCTGTAATTAATAAACCATTTAGTCTACTTAATTTGACGTTAATTGTTCAATATTATATCATAAATAAATTGAATCCAATACATATGCAATGTTTTCCTTTTTTCTTTTTGCCCACTCCTTGCATCTTATCTGTTTGTAGTTTCTCCCATTGAGAGAGAAAAGACTAGGCAGACTCTATTCTGCTGGTCCCTCATTTGTACTGTAAATACCATGTCTGTTATTCACTCTTAATTAACGTTTGGAGGTAGCTTTTACAGCTATAGAGTTCTATATTTGTTTTGCTTCCTTAAAGAACTGCAGTAGATATTAATGTAAATAACTTAGACATTGCCCATCAAAGTGTTTTTCCAAGCATGTGGGTGGAATTTAATTCATAAGCACGGCTAGCAGTAAGGAGCACCATGGTCAGGTAAGACCTGTCTTTCAGTAAAGGAAAAGAAAATAATTTAAAAAGAAAAAAAAAATTATCCTCCATGGGTTAAAAATTACTGATAGATTTAACCTATTCTGCCTTCCTGAGCAGCAGGAAGCCTGTTGGAGTGGAAAAACTCAGCTACTCATTCTGTACTCATATCACCTTTTATATACCTACACTGTAATAATAAACTTCCTTTCCCATCTCCCTGTTTCCTTATGAAACTGGAAGGTGGAACTGTGTATTCACAATTGGTAGCTGGACACAACTAGAAAAGTAGATTTTCCATCACCTTCTAAACCTTGACAACTAAATATCTTTCTTCTCATTTTGAGATATAACACCACATTGGCCCATTGATTTATTTTTAACCATTAATTTTCTGCCTCTGAATCAGATTTTATGTTACCCACTACTCTCTACAGTACTCATCAGGCCATTGCATAACAGACTGGAGGGGTCTTAATTCTAGATGGTCTGGAAATGGAAGTGGGACTGGAAGGCTATTTATTTATTTGCAATGGATGACTGGTAAGGCAGGACTCATAAGTACTCAGATGGCTACAAGGAAAAACCTATATGGCATTCCTGTTCCCTTGACAGGCAGGGATTCAAATAAAGAGCTCATTGAAGGTGAGCTCTTTTACCCAGACCTGTAAATCCATGTCTCAAGTGCAACAGATTTACCAACCTGTTATGCTTTTGCTGTAAATGAGTGTCCGTGGATATGAAATCTTTCTGCACATTTACAGAGTATGAAGAGTTAATGGAACTGCATTTGGAAGTCAAGACCCATGTTTTCTCTATACTGTGGCAATGTATAATTTTTCATCTTCTTTACCCTTATATTATAATTAATTAGCAGTAAAGGTTCATTGTGTCCTTCTCTCCCATTCTCTGTCCCTCTTAAGGTGAAAGAGCCTCTGGGCGAGCAGCCAGTGTCTATCTACCCCTTACCAAATGCAAGCTGTTCTTGAAAGGCCGCTTTCTTATTTACTGTGAAATGAATTCTGCTCCCAGAACTCAAATTTCCATCCGCTTGGCAACTTTATAAGGGAAAGTAAAGAAGCAGAGAATAGTTTTAAATTAAAGGTCTAACCTGTTTGAAACACAGCATTTCCTTGTTTTCCCAACCAAGTTTTACATGATAGTCTGGCCAACAAGTGGAGGAATTCCAGAAACAGTGGGAGTACTTGTGGGAGTACTCTTTGCCTGTTAGTGTGTCAGCCAGGAATGAGTTCTGGAAGAGACAACTCTCACTCCAGGGTAATGGAAAATTGCTGCCTTCTCCTTTTGAGTGCACAGAATCATACAACCATTTAGCTTGGAAAAGACCTTTAAGATCATCAAGTCCAACTGCTATTCAGCACTGCCAAGTCAATCACTAAACCATGTCCCGAAGTGCTGTGTCTGCTTGTCTTTTCAATACCTCCAGGGAGGGTGACTCAACCACTTCTCTGGCTGCCTGTTCCAATACTTGGCTACTTTTCCAGTGAATGAAATTTTTCTAATGTCTCCTGGCACATCTTGAGGCCATTTCCTCTTGTCCTATTTCTTGTCATTGGGGAGATCAATCCTCACCTTATTACAGCCACTTCCAGGTAGTTGTAGAGATCATCTCATTGTGAAGGGTGTCTTTGGCCACTCCAGAAGATGTGCCATATGAAATAGCAGGTGCTGTAGCAACTACATGATTTCTGTGCTCAAGATCAATATTCACTGCTTGCATTAACCGTCTTTAGCATACAGCAGTCTCTGCTGCAGGTCCTGGTATCAGGGAAAGCAGGCCCAGACTGATCTTGTTTGCAGCAACCCTGCTGGAGTTGGATGGCAGGGCAGGAGCCCAGCTGTGCCAAGTACATGCCCTGGGCCCACAGCTGGCTTCACAGACATGACATTGTGCCTAGTTCACTCTGTTCCAGCTTTGAAGACAAGGTTTCTGTTGGTTGCTAAAATAGAAGCTGGAATCAGCAGAACATAAAGTGATCTTTAATCTGAACTTGGAAAGTGATTCAAGCCTCCTCTCCTTTAATTGTCAAGATTTATACTAGGTAGACACTTGGTCCAGGCACCTTTTCTAGTCAAAATAACCCAAATGTAGCCCTGCTATACAGAGGTTTCTGTTTGCTAAATACCTGAACTAGGTGGTCCTCAGAGAATAAATGCTCTTTGAGGGAAGCACATGGTACTCTTGCCTCTCTCCTATCAAGTGACCAGGGCTCTCACTGCATCTTGTAGAGCTTCATCTCGCAAACAGGATTATCTCAGAGAGCAGCAGCCCTCTGTGGAGGGGCTAAAACCATCTCAAGGGAGCAGTGCTTTACCAGAAATCTTTCCCTTACTGTTAACTATCTTAGTCTTGTCACGGTGATTCCTTTAGTTACCCTCTATCCAGCTGACATGAGGTATAAGCCTGTGTGACAGGCAAGAGAAGTGGCTAATGCCACTTCTGGGAGAGCACACAAGGCTTTCCAGCGTGCATCTGGGCTTTCTGGTGATATTCACATCTCACCATGCTATGTTTTTTCCAGTGAGGAGCCATGAGGAAGCAAATAGCACAAGGAAAGCAGCCTAATTCCACTTAGGTTCATCAGAAAAGGAAAGACACATGCTTAATCATTTCTAAGAGAAACTGCAAATCAAGTAGAAGCCTCTTATGAGGCTCTTTTTCTATTGTACCTTCTTAAGGGCAGGTAGTAAAAGAAGGGAGAAACCATACAGGAAGGACAAAGTGAGAAGAAAAAGTAGCTGAGTAAAAGGAAAATAATTTGGATCTATGTGTGCTAGCTTGAGTAAAAATGTCTCTCTGGTTTTTGCATGTCCATGTTAATAATTGCGTAGCATGGAACTGTGTTTTATCACTTCTAGAATTTGTTGAAACTTAATTTAACATTGAAAATGGATAAAAGGAAGGCCCTCAAAGGACCAGTTCAGAATAGATTCACTTATTTTCCCTGTTCTTGATGATGAACCACAGGAAGATTGTTTTCCACGTGTATGAAATGTGCTTGCTACCGCAGTAGCTTAGGGACATTTCAAGGATTTCTAGGCTTTGCTGATAAGCTGGTTCTGTTACACCAGGAGCAGTCCTATCTGACCCTTTTGGTCATTTCTTTTGGATTTTCTCATTCTGGTTATGTTGCTCTACAATGGCCTCAGGAGAATTGCTGCTAAGGAAGATAAATATAAATTCTTATGCAGGTCACACAGAGCAAAATAATGCCCTCAGCTGTTTTTTCAGTCTGTTTCAAGAATCACAGTTTCATTCATAAGAAACATATAAAACATTATGGTTGTTTGATTTTGGCACTGCAAAAAGTTAGTGAGTGGAGAGCTATACACGTTTATAATTTAGATTGGCAGCTTTATATCTAAATATTGGCATAATTGCATGCATTTGCCTTTCTATATCAAAAGCACTAAGTGAACCTTTACTTCCTCAAACCAATATCTTCTCTGATCCAATCTGACATGTTAATGATGAGCATTTAATTTTTTTCATCTTCCAATTTTGAAACAAGATGACAGAATCTGTATGTAATCAAGGATGCTTTCTACCAGTAAATCAAGTATCAAGTGAAGCTTTAGCTTGGTTTTGTGCTAAAAGTGTTATTTTCTGGGAAACTGATGTTTATGACCCAATTTAGCAAGTTAAGAATATGAGTTGCCATATTTCAGTGTGGCTTTTTTTTTTTAAATAGCTAAACACCTAAGAGTGTTTAGAGTGCTAAGTCAGGCTCTACCTCTCTCCTTTCTGTTTTTCACTTTACTACCTCTCAAGAAATAAAGACATATAGAATAATGGCTTAAAGATCACCCCATTCCAACCCCAAGACATCTTTCACTAAATCAGGTTTCTCAGAGCCCATCCTTGATCACTTACAGGAATGATGCATCCACGACTTCTCTGGCCAGCCTGTTCCAGTGTCTCACTGCCTGCATAGTAAAGAATTTCTTTCTAATATCTAATCTAAACCTACTCCCTTTCAGTTTGAAGACATTTCCCCCCAAGCAGTGACTCCTGGCCTGACTCATTGTTAAAAAGTCTCTCTCCAGGTTTCTTGTAGGCTCCCTTCAGGTACTGGAAGGTTGCAATTAGGTTGCACCTCAAAGCCTTAATTATATATGTAGCATATAAAGTAGCAAGACATAATTATATCATAATTGTTGCTGCAGTGCAACAAAAGAAATGCAACATTTCCATTATCACAGTATTGTTTCACTGTCATAGTTGGTTGATAACTGGAGTGGAACCATAATTCAGGGGAATGTGGAGAGACTGCTTCCCAGAGATGCAGATTAGAAGTAGTATTTCCATAGATACCATGGTGTCCCATTTTTTTCTTTAATTCTCTTCAAAGTACTTAATGGAAAAAAATGGTTTTCTGTAAAAAGGAGGAGGAAAGCAGAAAAAAATTCTATTAGTCATACAGTCAACTATCATTTGGTTAAAGAATCTTCACTGATATGTTGCTTTTCAGTAGAGAATCTTAAAGCATCTTACAACAATGCCATTTAAATGAGAAACTCAATGATCTAGTATGGTAAGGAAATATTTTTGTAATATATTGATAATTAATAACCCAGATAACTTAATAAGTAGGGGCTGAGTCCAGGACTTCTTTTTCCGCGCGTCCTCCTTTACCCCCAAATTCCTATTTTGCTTTTTGATATACATTCAGGAAAAAAGCCCTGAATTTATGCTATTCACTAGATGAAATCATAATTTCCTGTTAAACAACTATTGGACTTTTATATTTGTGTATTTTTTAAAAAACATATTTATGTTCGCAATTGTGGAAGACAGTTCAAATGCTAGCTGGTTTGCATCTTCCTTATTGGAGCTAGGGCTTGACTCTCAGCAGGTGCTGAGAATCACGAGTCACTCGTTGAGCAGAAGGTTTGTAATGAGAGGATAGGGAGACTCAGATAACCAGAATGTTTCCATGGATAATTCTAATTACTGGCTGCGTTTGCTGCTGCCCATGGGCAAGGGGCAGTTGAATCATCACTCACAAAAATTTGTTAGGAAGGGACCTGAAGTGAATTCATGAAGCCACGCTTTCAGCTGTGCTCATCAACACAACTTCACTTATGACACCAGAGAATTTAACACACAAATTAAAGCTGAAGCTCTAATTCATAGATTTTAAGAAAATCAATATTTTCAAACCCTTTTTTGTCCAAATCATCAGGCTTCCAGCTAGGCTCTGCCACTTTCTCAAGCCAGTGAACAATCAATATGAAGTAACATCATTTAAACTGAAGACTTAGGAGCCCTGTGATTAGGAGTATGTTTGTGCCATGGGCTGCAGAGTGCTTTGCCCATCATATTAAAAGAGCCCAGTTGATTTACAAAATTTTCTAGTCAGTTTCAGCTCCTGTACCTTCCCACTCAATATTTCAAATCACCTATCTAAGGAACTAGGGATCTCTGTCTTCTATGGGCAAGAAGAAAGACATTCAAGAGAGTTAATAAAATTTGATTCAATACTTTCAATTTTTTGAGCTCTCCTTACCCTCTTCCAAAGGATCACACACTTCTTTAGGCAGAACAAAAATGGCTTAAATCAAGGTATTAGGAGTTTAAATATTTTAAGTACTCTTTTGTCATATTAAAACATCTAGAATTCACAGTCTTATTGCTCAGTATTTGGGCTTTTAAATATGGTATTCATACATCTGCTTTGAATAACCTTTCTTGTTTTCAGTGAAGCTCTAATTGTACCTGTAAAAAGTAAAGTAGCACCTGCTGTACTTGTGCCTGGTGTCCCTGGAGACCTAATACATACTGTGAAATACAATGATTAGATCAAGAAATGTTACTTACCCTCTTTTCATGCAAAATGTGTTCTTTAAATTACAAAGAAAATTGGAAATGGCACAAAGCAAGTCAAGGCTAGCTGCAGGACAGGTTGGCATTGATGGAGGAATTGCTTATCAGGAGGATACAGAGGAATTAGTCGTAAAGGAACTGCATGCAGGATCTGCCCTTCTGCACTTTAGACTTCTTAGATAAAATTGATGTTTTATGGAATTTCACGTTCTCCTAGGGTAGTAGCCCTTTGTCACGATCACCAAATCATGAAAATTTTTTATAAATTTGGCTCTATCAGGCAACTAATTTCCTATGATTGGATGTGCTATGCACAAAATCTGACTTTTGCCACAATGGCAGCAATGGCTTCAGTACAAAGCCAGGGTGACAAAAATGACCAAAAGTAGAATTCCTCCGGATATTATCTGTGTTTATAATATTTTGATTTCTTGGAAAATATCAAGGAGAGCTGATGTGCCAAAGTCCACCAAGTGAGGTTTGCTTGCAGAAACTAAGGAGCCTGGTTGATCTACCCTGCTCACGCCTTAGTCACCTTTCTGTGCTCACATAGATCATGCTGAAGACCTTGGTCTTGGCATCTGATTCTCCTTAAACTCAGCTGAGAGGACCATTCAGAGAGAACCAGAGATCTTTTTCATTGCTCCTTCTCATGCGCATTTTTTCTCTCTCCCCTCAGAGAGCTGACATCGGGATCTCTGCCCTGACCATCACGCCCGACAGGGAGAATGTGGTGGACTTCACAACGCGTTACATGGACTACTCGGTGGGCGTGCTGCTGCGGAAGGCAGAGAAGACAGTGGACATGTTTGCCTGCCTGGCCCCGTTCGACCTCTCCCTGTGGGCCTGCATTGCTGGCACGGTGCTCTTGGTAGGGCTCCTGGTCTACCTCTTGAACTGGCTCAACCCCCCGCGCCTTCAGATGGGATCCATGACGTCCACTACTCTCTACAACTCCATGTGGTTTGTCTATGGATCCTTTGTGCAACAAGGTAAGAGACAGAGGGAACTCATCACTTGCTGGAGAATTATTGAACATTGACAAGTGCTATGTTCTTACACAGTTAGACAGAGAATGCGGGGATTTGGATTTTGAACTAAGTTTAGTCTAGTCAGCAGTGCTAAACCATCTTGCTGTGTCTGATATTCTTTGCTCCCTCTTCTGATTTATCTCAGTTTTCCTATATAATGTTAAGATTCAATTTTCTCTGACCTTCCTGATTGCTTTCTCAGTCCCATCTAGCATCTGGTGTAGCCCAGGCTGGTCCCCAACTCTGCTTACTTTCCCAAGTCCTTCACAATCTAACTCTTCTGGCTAAGTTTTATCTATGCATTCTAAAGATGTCAGGGACTGCAGATCTTGGCTGGGTATATACTACTTAGAATTCTGGTCTACAAGTTGGGGTTGTAATGCAAAGTGGAACAAGAAAACACAGCTTAATAGAAGAGCAAAGGGTGTTTAGATAATAACATTCAACAACAAAACAGAATGAACACCTTCTTGTTTATCCGTGTAATTGTTCCTCAGTCACTGCTGGCACTGCAGGTACACACGTTTTAATTTTACAGAGCATCTGCTCTACAAAGAGCCATGGCCACTACAGCCACAAACTCACAGACAGTTCTTTGTATTTTAACCTGAATTTGGATGGAACATAGTAGGTAAAGATGTCATATGTACATAACACTGGCAATGTGTGATCTAGCATTACATTATTTTTTTTCAAAACAATTAGATGACATCCATAAAAGCTAATGGTATCCATGAAAATCAAGTATGAACCTCCTAGAATGGAAAAAGAAGCCAAACTTTTTTAATGTCACTATTCAAAAAAAGAAGAAAAGCTTAAGCAGAGGCTTTCCATAAGAGGGGTGATTTTAAACTCATAACCATAGAGATATTACTTTTAAAATTATCATTTGCATTGAGCAGTGATGGTCAGCTGAGGAGAGCTGAAGTGATAGTTTCAGGATTTTTCTGATTTTTGTTTTTATAAATAAAATCAAAGACTTCAGAGTAGCTATGACCTATGGAAGTTCAAAAGAATGTATATTGGTGGGTTTATAAAGCTCTCTTCCTGTCCAAAATATCCCTAGTGAAAGTGGTGAATCCAGCTGTGAGAGAGCAGTTGGTCTGTTGCAGAACGAGACTCTGTCTTCCTGTTAGGTTAGAACTTGTGAATTAGTTTCCTTACTGCATGAATGTGAGTCATTCCACACAGGTTTATTAGCCTGAGCATCCCTGCTGTACTCCCAACAGGAGTCCCTAAAAGCTTTCTAGGAGCCTGCCCAGCTAAGGTTCAGAGGAGACACAACTGGCTTAACACACCTCATTCTGAACAGTTGTTACCTGAATTGTTTGCCTCACGTTTGTCCAAGGAAGCCTGTGCTGCCTGGTTTCCTGAAATTTCCTAATTCATTGGGCCAGAGTAGTAGCCCACAAGGGAACCCTTGGATGAAAGAAAAGGTATCTTAAAAAGAAAAGGATTTTTTGACCAACCAGTGAAAATGAGTGCTTTAGGAGGGCTTAGAGAGAAACCTTGAATTCAGGATGAAATTCAGGAAAAAGTTACATGTAAAGGGGGACCAGGTGGCAAAAACAGCAGAATTCAATGGGGATAAAAAAGGGAAAAAAAAAAAGGAAAGAAAAGGAATTTGTTTAAGCAGATCTGCATCCACTCTCTGAGGTAAGAGGTGTCACACATGAGGTGCAACTCAGTAAAACCTGCTGGTGGTACAAAGCATCTGGGGGCACCAAAACTGTTGGAATACTTCAGAAAAATAAATTCAGAGAACTGGGAAGGTGGGAAGGAATTATTTATAGAAAGAGAGACACCTTACCCCTCTACCATGTGGATTTTCAACACAACTGTATAGAATTCACTAGAATAATGTAAAATATTCATTTTACATGGCTCTTACTGAATAAGGGAAAGCTATAGACATATATCTATAACTTTGTTCTCTCTTCAGGACAAAGTTGAATTATCCTGAATTAGCTAGAAGGAAAAATGAAACACATTGAAAAGAATTTACACCAAAATACATGACACTTACTGACTGATATAAACATAAAGACTCAGAAGAACTTAGAAACTCAGTGCAAAAGAGTAAGAAATCCATTTATAATGTCAGTCTGTATTTCACATTCAATTTGAATATAAGAAAAACTATTAGCTGAAGCATTACTGTTTACTAATCCTTGTGAATACAGACAAGTGAAAATAATTTTCATTGCCAGGTAACTGGCTATTGTGATGATTTTGCCTCTATTTTCATTCATCAACTCTTCATTCAGGAGGAAAACTGCAGCTTTTATATGTTTTGGGATAGTAAATCTGTTGTTATTGATTCTGATTGGCAAATCTTAAGAGTAACAGCATGGGGCATTTCAAATACTGTCACGTTCACTTAAGAAATCTTTCAGCAGTGATTTAAAGCATGACAAGGTACTCATTTCTGTTATCAAAACAGAGCCAAAGATGCTTTTATGCCCTGTGCTGACAGAAACACAGCAGTGTGAAGAGAGGATTGTTTGTGCTTTGATAGTTCTGCATTCTTTGTTTGGGGCTAGCAAGTGATTTTTGGCATCGTCTTCTCTTTCTTTCCTTGAGACAGAGGAAAAATTTGCAAGCATGCAGACTGGCTTCAAACCTGCCATGGTTCTGAAGACAAAAGAGCCCTCTGCTACAAAAACACAAGTCATTAAGTAAACTCATAATCTATTATGATTGAAACAAAGAGCTCATTTCTGCTGAAATAGTTAAAAACTTGGCATATTTTAGCAAGTAGCTTTAGTTCACTGTATCTCTTTTTGTTCAGCCTTGACTCTGATGTCTTGTTGAAATGATGCTAACAAGTTTTAACCTTTTTTCAGTTTTTGAAGCACTAAAGAAAAATACTGTGTCATTGTCTATAGACAAAAGTCAACACAGATCAATCCAGTGGTTTTTAAGGCAGGTCTATAATTGCTGTCATACTCATTTACAAAATTTAAGTAGTTTTAGTTGTTTCCTTAAAAGTAGACTGAAACTTAATGTATCTGCTACTTATATATCCCTTAAACTTAGATCTTGAACTTAGCATTCAATTTCTTCCCTCCATATTTCAGTGACCACTCTAGGTACTGTTTTGATACTGGCAATAGGGAGACATATTTTATGTTTCTCTTTTTGTTTGACTTTCATTCATTATTGAGATCAGTCAAATTAATTTACATTATATTTTTAAGATACATGAGGATAAAGCTGCAATATAACTTAATATAAAAGTGTATAAAATGCAAAGGGAGTTTTTTATTCCATACTCAAGCCTTTCTTATAAAAATAAGAAAAAAAAAAGGGCAGGCAGTGCACTGAAATGCTTTGGTTTTCTATCCAATATACCCAATGCATCTGCAATATACTGTGACCACTAAGAGGGCAGAGACTTTTAGGTGGTCTTAGCTATGCTGCTCTGGATTATATTAAAAGCAAATGCTTCTGAATCTGGTGCCAAAATTCAGGCATGAGTACTTAAGATAATATCTGTTGTCTCAGAGTTGTCTATTCATATAAAGATGAAGCAAATGCATAGATTCAGACAGTGAATGATTGCAGTTGTGTTGAAATTTAGTTAGAAAACAGCTTCTGAATTTGTTTTTTTTCCTTTTGTTCATCCTAGAAAACTAAGTGGCTAAAGCTCTGCATTTTGCTTCTTTTGAATATTACCTTTGACAATTGGACAAAAATCTGGCTCTAGGTAGCCCTGCTTGGGCACGGTGTGTATGGACAAGGTCCCTTTCTACTTCAGAGAGCCTGAGTGATATATGAATAATCATATATTTTGTAGCCTTTGCTCAGCTTCTGTGCTACTCTATGCATCCACAGTTTTCCTTCTCTTGAGCTATGGTATTGTTGCTACTCCCTCATGTTCTGCCTTTATTAGAATTTACCAGTATAGGAAGCCTGCCGTATGAAAGAGAATAAATTTGGGGGTTCTAAAAACTCTCTAAAGTTTTTAGAAATTTCTAAGTTTGCAGGGTCTAAAACTAAATTCTTCATTGCAATCAACTGAATCAAGTGGCTGTAGCAGTCTGATGACTTTTATACTTGCTGAGAACCTAGTTTAATCTCCTGAAGGCTTTCTATTAGCTTCCTATTAGGGCCTTTTGTTACAGAGCACTCCAGGGAGCACTCTGCTTTCACCAGTACGGGTGAAAATCAATGATTTAAGAAACAGGAGTTCAAGATCTAGAGTCACTGCCAGCTATTTTTGTATAATAGATCAGGTTTTGAGACATGTAAAATGCTGCATAATTTTTTACCAAGGAGTTGCAGAAAAATGTTTTTGGGGATTTTGTTTTGAAGGCAGCCTCTCAAATTTTGCTTCAGAATTCAGTGATGAGCTAACTTAGTGTAATAGATTTCAACTGAAAGTTGACAAAACAATGAAGTTAGAGAAAACTAAAATGTTTTGTGTTTGATATGAAATATACCATAAAAGACTTTGTCTCTATCTTATTACAGTCTGCTCATTTTGCTTTGAATTTTTCTAGAAGAGCAGGTATTTCTGAATTGGCCTGGCAGGATTTTAGATTATGCAGGTAAAGATGCAAGGCTCTGTTTTGTTTGGGTTTGGGTTTATTTGTTGTAATAGAAAATATCTTTTAAATGGCTGAATCATTCAAGATTTAATCACTTCTTAGTGATTGCAACAAAACAAACGTTCATTATAGTTTTATAAATAGAATTTGACCATAGGATAATGAGCACTTGAAGTACTAGATGCAAAAATACAATTTTCTTCAGAAATCTTAATACACTTGCTTAACCTAGAAAAGCTATGAAATGGATGATGTTATAGCACCACTGGTGGAGCATTTTTTTATCCCCTTATATTTATTTAAAAAGCTGGTCACAACTGGAGGTTTTGATTGGTCATCAGTGGTGTCAGTAATGGCCAATTATGTTGATAATATCTGGTAAATGAGCAAATCTTACTGTTTGCCTTGTGTAAATTATATTTCATAGGAGCAATAAAACAGCCTCCAAGCTTTGGCACTTCAAAGTCATTATAATACTTCTCAGATGGTTAAAGCTGCTCAGAATTCTTAGTCTTCTTCTGTGTATTACCACCCAAGGTGTGATATAATCCTCCTGAAATGCACTGCCTGGAGTCTGCTGTTGCTTAATAAATTACTCCATCTTGCTTATCTCACTCTTGGCATATCCCTATCAGCAGGAGACCATTATGCTGTAGCAACATCCTTTCTTAGTGACATTTTCTCTTAATTAACTGTACAAGAATCAAATATTTAATATTCAGATGAAGACTCTAGAATCACGGTGGAAGAATTCTGTTAGAAATTAATTATATCTTCAGATACAATATTTAGTGGTGAAACCTGATTTATTTTTGGGGGAGGGCGTATGTTTAGAAATAAAAAAAAGACTCAATATAAGGGCTTTAGGACTGCGACCTAGTTCCTAATTTGGTTTTGGCACCTAATCTGCTGGCTGTCCACAGAAACATTATTTAATATCTCAGGTATCAGCCCTTGGTTTTAAAATGGAGATATTACCCATCTTCCTTCATAAAAACCATGTTTTATATCTTCTGATGGAAGACAAAACTTAAATGCCAGTCTCATTAATTAACAATTTTAATTGCTCTTCAAACTAATGCCAGTCTTGACATATTCATGTAGCAAGGGGAACAGACTAGCTGAGCCTAAAATGCGCAGCACTGAGCTTGGAAAATAAAAAGTCAGGTACCAGACATGTTAGGAAACAAACTACATATGCCAGCAGATTTATTTGTGGCATAATAGTTCCACCTGAAAGTGTGACACACACAGAAATTCTCATGTTATTTTGATTATATCAATAAGTATTTACCTTCAGTAAATAATCATTTACCTTCATAAAGTCATCTCTCTGAGAGGAATGCAGCCCTGTGGTACCCATGCACCTTTTGCATGCCTCAGTGGTTTGGCCAGCCCTCTTGACAGCATCCAAAAAATGAGTAGATATTGGCAATTGTGTCCTGTGTCTCAAATGTATTTGGAAACCACAAATGGTCACTGGAACTGACAGTGTGTCCTGAGAATTATTGTTGTGTATGCAGTACACTTTTGTAAGCCTTGGAGGAAGCTTTCTGTCATTTCAGAGGTTTAATTGATTGTCTCTTTTTGAAACCGCAACTCCCTGGAATAACCATGCTCCAAGTAAAATGTGCAGTCGTGTGAGCATTCATTTGCAGCAATGTGATATCAGTAGTGCAAAACTACCAGGGTATGTGCTTGGATTTTCCCCTAATTTTAAGTTAAGGTTCAGGCAGTTCTCAGAGGCATCTTAAATAATGCATTTCTACGTTTTCTCTGCGCGTGGTTGCTTGAGTAATAGCACTGGCTACATGGGGCAGTCTATTTTGAGATTTTGTGTCTGCTATACCATTTGTGAGGAGGTGGAGAATGAATGGCAGTGCTTCAGCCCAAAAACTACCTTAATTGCCTAGGACTAGCTCTGATTGACTGTGAGAAGGTAATGTCTGTCTGGGTCTAGTGCAAACCTTGATCAAGACCAAGTGAGGCAAATGGAAAGCAGAATTGGATGTCATGGCATCTGTCCATCATTCTGTGTTCTTTCAAAAACTTCCTAAGGTGGATATTTTACTTTAGAGCAGTTTCTTTAATTGCTATCATTTCTAATGTGAATATATGCTCTAATTGGGTAAAGAATTAATAAGTAAGATTCAGATTAGGTAATCAATTTTGACTTTTCAGGGTTTACCTGTGTATAATATACATTTAATTGAGGAAGAACAATTTAGTCAGGAGCTGAGTGTTTCTCGCAAGGAGCAACAACATAACCCCCATTTTTATCTTCAATGTTTAGAAGCTGAAGAGGCAAGTCTTAACTTGTCCTGCTATTTTATATACCTGCAGAGGAGTTTACAGTTAAATTGACAATTTCAGCTGTTTAAGGTAGGGAGGAAGTGAGAAATGAGTTTTAGCTTTATTGAAAATACTCCCTCTCTGCTTGGGATGACAGCAGTTTCATCTGCAAACTGATCAGCCTTTTTCAGCTGAGGACATCCAAGGCACCAGATAAACATGGGTTTTAGAGGGAGCCCACGGTAGTTTACTGTTGCTTTTCTGCCCTGTGAGGAGTCCCTCCTCTGCAACAGCTGTGCCATAGCTGCATCCACCCATGTAGATCCACCTCACAACATCAACTGGTGGGTAGGTGCCAGGAAAATTGCCTGAAAGCTGCAAAGACAGGAGTAGCAGGGGTTTTCAAGCTGCTGGCAGGAAAGTCTCCCTTCTTCAGTAGCTGAGGGTTTTTTCCTCAGCCTTCCTGTAATATTAAAGTGTTTTAAAAAAGAGTAGACTAAAATTAATATAGAAAGGAAACAAAAAATGCTATTAAATTATTTTTTAAACTAACTTATTCCTTTCCCTGATTGTTGAGATGAAGGACCAGTCCCAGCATATATGATAAAATGAGAGCAAAATGAGGACTGTTGGGGAGGGGGTTGTTTTTATTTTTTTAATTTAGTCAGCTTCCCAGCATGCAAATTAAGGGGATTACCTTCATTATCGCAGCATCCTGTTGTAGGAATTTCCTGCTGCTTAATTTTTATCCTTCCACTTTCAGTAGTGGAAGGAGAGATCTTAAAGTAGGACTTCACCTTTTCAGCATTTTTGAACTTAGTGAGATGGGACTGGGTAAAAAATGTGCAATACCTCACCTACTAGGCAAAAGGGAGATGAAGGAACATGGGTGGTTTTGTCTGAAGTCTTGTCTTCCCCCACACTAGGACAGAGTAAAGGTAGGGATGAAGGGGAAAGAAAGCCATCTGCAAACAGGCTGTTAAGGAACAGTGATAATAAATCTGTTGAGTGGAGTGTTCGTTGTTCATGCCCAGATATACTTGCTAATAGAACATTTTTAGCCATAAGCATGTATCTCATTCTTACAATGGCTTCTTTTATTTCTATATCCCCAAAGAGGAAAATCCTCACTATCCTGTAAAGTCACCTTTGAAGTGGCTTTTCATTTCTGAAAAACCTGAGTTGTGATCTTAAGCAGGGTGATAGCTGATTTGTGATGAAAACCAGGTTATTCGATTTTCAAACATAAGCATTCATATTAGTGATTTTCATCAATAAATGACATTATAGCATTTTTGTCTGTGAAACTTTAAAGTATAAGGGTTTCATTCTGTCCTCTGTTCACTGTCATAATACTATATTAGGTCATCTGAGTTTTAGAGATCACTTTGATAACAACATTGCAGGACGTACCTGAAGTGGAATTTTAGTCTAAATTTTAAAACACGTTATTTTGGAACATAATTAGATCTCCTGCCCTGGTGATGATTGAATTCTGTAAGGTTAGGAGTTCATTGCAGAGAAGCATTCTGAAAATTAAAGGGTAACTAGAATTAGTGACATGAAAACTGAACTAAGGCATCCAAGATTCCTGTGATTCACTTGCCTCTGAAGTAGTCGGGGGTCACCCTGTTCTGATGGATGCTTGGAAAACTTGGAAGAACAGATTTATAAAACAGTTCATAGTTCTTTTCAAAATCAAGCAAACCCATATTTTTTAGTGTGTAATACTTTTATAAATTCCCTTCACCCCCTAAAATCTTGAGCCACAGAATTATGTAGAGGTAAAAAAATTATGGGGAAAACAACATGTAAAAAGATGAGGGGGCTTTACACTGGATTAAGTGTTTGTCCTTATGGTCATACTGCATTGTTTTGTGTTTTGCTTGGTTCGCAGTTGCTCAATTTAAGCCAAAGGGGACTCTCTCCCTCATATTCATAATGTCCTCTCTGACAGGCTCTTAGCTAAAGCCACGCTTTAATACCTCATTAATGACACTGTTTAGCTTAACGTTAATTTTACGTACAGATGGTCTGTTTTCAGTCCATTGTGCACAGCTCTTTCTGCTGTCCCTGAAGGTGGAATGTACAACCCTGTCAGTAGTGTACAGAAACACGCTAAGCAAACTGTATGTGACAGCAGCACACACATTATCTCCTTAGCCACTTATGAATATGTACCAGAGATGATAATTGTGGCTGATTGCTCGAGGCTTCACAGAGTTTGAGTCCAGCCATTAGTAATTGAGAGATTTGGTCTCAGCATCTCTTGAAATCTGATCTAAATGTTTCCAGTGTGCAAGGTTATTTATTAAGATCCAGTGCCAATATCCTCTGAAATAATAGCAAGTATATATCACTTTGATGCATTCCCAGTGGCTGCAAATAGTGCCTTTGCATGGGCATGCAATCAGCTGCCATCTTAAAAGCACACATCACATTACAGTGCTCCTGAAGAGCATCCCCAGTGGCTCCCTGGGTTTCTTGAAAATGCACATTGAGCTCTAATCTGTTTGTCTCCATGTGTGTGTATATTAATCTGTAAAATTATTGTCCTATGTTTTGAAAGTGGCAACAAAGAATCTGAGCAGAGTTTTTCTCTTTTTTTAGTTTTGTTTTTTTGTTGTTTTTTTTTTTTTGCAAAGAGCTGTTGGTAAATTTGCAAGAATATTGCACAGTTATTTATGATTATGTAATTAAGTGGTCCTATATTTGGTTACCCCAAAAATTAAATTTGAAACTATGCTAAGTCTTCTAATGAACAAGTGCATTTCTGCAGTATTAATACGGTATATTTTGGCCAATAGATTCATGAGAGATGGACAGCAAGCTTCAGTTTCAATGTGGTCATAGAGATATCAAAAGCTGCACTTTCAAATATCAAGATGTGCAGTATAAAACTGGTAATTATTCATCTAAGAGCTCCCAGTAACTTCATCAGGTACTAATAGATGCCTCCATTTTCATTTTAGCTGCAGTCATTGCTCCTCTTTTGGAAAGGCAGCAGAAGAGAAAAATACATTTTCTAGAACTTTTAGAAGCAAGGCTCCTCATCGCCTCTCTCTCCGATTTTATTGCAAAAGTCACTACAATGTGTTGGCACTATATTCATGCACACTATTGTTTGTGACATTTTCTTTTATTTCTTGTGAACTTTGATTTTCAATTGAAAATATATTTTACTAATTTCACAGAAAGACAGAATGTGACCAGTGAAAATTCGTTAATATCTGAAATAAGTCATTAAGCTTGTGAGTCTAGGCCTAAAAGCCAGGAATTGATTCCTATAGATCTCGAAGCTTCATCCTGTAAATACTACATAATAGGAATGAAAATCTGATTAACGTGTGTAATCACAGACACCAGGAGAAGCTAGACCACAGCCATTTGCTAAATGGTGATACAACGTTTCCCTTCCCAGCTCTTGCATTATTGCCACCATTTCAGCAAGATGGGTTGAAAGAAACAATTTATTGTTGTGAAGGGAATTATAAATACACTATAACTAATATGTTATGCTAACATCACTTTAATCAGGTAATTATTAAAGGACTGTTTGGCCTTTAAGGACATTGATTTAATGGGAATTAATTTAATGATTGAACACTGTTTGTGTAACATTATCATTGCTAGTGATGCAGAAAATTGGAATCTCAACTCAGCTGAAAAGAGTTTGGACTTTTTATTATCACATTAGATACCATTCTACTGGAATGTCGTTAGTAGACCCTTTTTCATACCTTTATACTTTTTACCCTTTACTTCTATACTTGCTAAATGTTTGGGGTTTATCTAAAAGTTTCTGAATAGAGAAAGTAAGTTACATTTTTTTCATTGTAGTGCTCTCCTTTTTGATAGAGGCTTGAATTTCTGTTTAAAATAGCCTTCTACATGTCCATTAGATTTTGGGTTTGACTTGCTATTGTGTCTCCCATAAAACAAATTTTATCTGTTTTTATTCTCTGCTTTCTTCTCTGCTAACCTGACAGGGTTTTTTAGGAGGAATAGAGTTTAGTTTTGGGAGAAGTTTTGCAACTTTAAAGACACAGCAGTTTTTAAAAGTACCAGGAAAGCACGGTGTTATCTAGATTATTCTGAGGCTGAATCCTGCACTGTCTAGTCACAACTTAGTGGAAATGGTGGACATTATAAAAGGAGTGTGTTTAGTACCTGTGGGTTAAGACAGAGTTAAGGCTGACCTTTGTAGTTACAACTCCCACTTACCTAAAGGTATGCTGTCTCTGGATGCCCTCTCTGGTTTCCCCTTAGGAGTGCTATTGTCACAAATTATTTTTCATCTTCATAGTGCCTCTAACTACAGTTGTATATAAATTAGAGCCAGGGAGAAAAGGGGAGCATGTAGTGAAGTGGTGCATCTGACAGACTGCTGGAAATAGATTAATTTTCAAACAAAATTTTACTCAGGGATGTCTGACAGTTCCTGCTGTATCTTGGCAGAATTTTCCAAGGGAGTCTGGTGGCCAAATGATTAGCCCTCTGTCACTACAATGAAGCTATTACAGTAGGCACAGCAAGTTAGGCAGGCTGGTATTTGAAGACTGATAGAAAAATAATTTGGTAATAGACATAGCAGAGACTTAAACTTACAAACACAGTAGGTTACTAATCCAGTGGTGAGCAAAGATGAAGTAGGCTGAAATGCTTTGTACTGGGTAGCACTGACCCTTTCCTTGATGCTAGAGGATTTTCTAGCTTTGGAGAGGCTATTTTCAAGGAACGTGGCTGAAGAACCTGCACTTTAAGTAAAATAGTTTGTGAGCAAGCATTTTGCCCATCTTTTGTATATTTCTATTTGTCCATCAGGTCATATGTCAAGGCCTTGTGATCAGATTTATGAGATGGATTCCCTGGGCTGTAACTTGATGAGGGTTTTTGTGGCACTGCCACTGGTCCTTGATTAGTCCTAGCATTTGAAATCTCAGCATGGGTAATCTTTTTCTATTAATGAGAAAACAGAGCTGAGCAATGAGCCTTAGTATGTGAGTCAAGTGCCAAAGGCACATCCGAACAGACACACAGCAGTAGCAAATGGAGGATTTGCAGAGGGAGTTTCAAGATATGAAATGTAGCTGGGAGGTGATTGCTGGCCAGCAGTAACAGAGGCAGACAGGGTAGCATGGTAATCTCTCTTTGAGATTGGAACTGGCTCGTGCCTGGCCTCATTGGTAGGATGCTGTGGGGAAGCCTCCACAAGGTTGTGCATGTACAGGTTAGCTGGCTTCCAGAGCTGCTGATAAGGATCTTTAGCATGTATAAGATGCAGCTTCTCAAACTCCTTCGCAGATTTCAGATAACTAGGAGTGATTTGAAATAAGCCTGAAGGGGAGGAATGATAGTTTCAGATTTTCTGTCACCTAAAGGGGAGAAATAAATGAAGGGAGCTTTCTTTTGTGCATCATTGCTTCCCTTCTGGGAGTGCAATGAGGACAGTGCTTTCCACCCAGCTGAAAGAAAACAATCTTCCAGGGAGAAAATGTAATGAGATTAGTCAGGGGATCATTACACTAACAACAACAAATGGCAAGAGTAAGTGATTGTTTGGTTCAGAAATAAGACATTAAGGGAAGACAAAATTAATCAGAGCACCAAAAGACAAAGTGAACACATTCTTTAATTGCCTATGGACCAGTAGGAGAAATCTGAATAATAAACAAGAAGAGTTAGACTCAGAAATATAGAATTGATCTTCATGGTGTTTCTGAAATCTAGCAGGAACACCTGGAAATACTGAAAGTCAGATGGGCAAGGTGGGCAAAAGGGAAAGAAGGTGTCACTATGTCAAAATGGCATTAGGTATTTCAGAGGTTGAGAACTTGGGAAGAACTGACCTTAGTTTTTTTCTGTGACTGTGTGCTAATGGCTGGAGCACCAAATGAGATGGGAGACAGCCTGCTGCAAGCCACCAAATCCCACTGGAGTGGAGGATGGTTGGCTTCTGTAGAGCATCTCTGTCATGCATAAGGGAAAATGTGAGGTGTAACAGGGGCAGTCAGAATGAGTGGTGTGTGTTTCAAGCCTCCAGCTGCCCATGCTGAAGTATCTGGAATGCATATGTAGAGCATATTGAAAGGAAAAGGAAAGGTACACAGATTGCACCAAAGTGCAAACTTCAGAGAAAAAATTACATGAGGAGGCAGTGTACATATAGGTTAGGCAGAGCTGAGAACTACAGGAAGGAGGGTGCTGAAAACTTCATTAGGAGATATAGAAACCTTAAATATATTAGTGCATTAGGTAAAGGTGATACTGCTCAAAATCATTATGCCAGAAAGGCAATAAATATTTCTCCTCTGTGCTTGTGAAAAAAGCAAATTAAATACTTTCTGTGTAGTGGAGTTAAATGGTAGCTACTACCATAACACAGTTCCAAATCTGCAAATTCAAACAAATTTCATCCAAGCATTTATGAGAGTTTGCTGTGTAGCTTACAAGATTTCTATTTGCTGACTTGAGTCTTAGAACATTGGGCAGGTTTTGGAAAGATGCCAAAAAAATTTTATTGTAAACCTAAAGACTAAACTTCAGTTCACATTTTTCTTTCATCTTAATATCTGGATGTAAAAAGATGAAAAACATAATAAATAAAAACAGACACTTAACAATTTTAAAAGGTATAACTATTAAAAAAGTCTACACATGACATTTATTATTTTATTTTAAAAAAAGAGAAAACTTTATCTTTGGTATTTGATGGAAACTTTTATAATCACTTTGGTAAATTAAAAAAAATTGGTGTTCTTTCCAATCCTACTACTTCCAATGAACTTAAAAAATAGTTCCTAATATATAGTTCCTATTATATTTGGAGTATTTTCACAGTATAATAATACATAGATGCAGGGCTCTCTCGTTAGGAAGTAAAGACCTGAAGAAATATTTCATGTGTCTCTCTTCATATATAATTTTTGGTTTTTAAACCACTGCATTTTAATGCAAACCAAATGCTACTGGAGAAACTGGTGGTGTGGTGAGTAAAAACTAGCTGGTTCTTGAACTTCTCCACACCTTGTAAGATCTGGCTGCCAACCTTGCCTCACGATCAGTTCCTTCTCCACTCCCAAACCTCTGCAATCTGCCTGTATGTGCAAGGATAGGGAATTCAGCCACTGATTTATAAGCTTATTTGGAAGGCATTACCAATTCAAGGAGTTGTATTCTCCTGTAGAATAATTTGTCGTGCCTGCTGTGGTCAATGGGTGTTAACTTCAGCACAAAATGGAATATTACAAGCTCAGATTATGGCATGTGAGCTTAAATGTTATGGACAAATACATGCAAAGTTCCAGAAAGAATGGCGGAGGATAGATGAAAAAAATGAAAATAAGGGAAGAAAAATTCATGATGAGAGATTTCCTGACAACTTCCAAGCTGCATTTACTTCACAGCTGGTAGAAATATGTATAGGCTTCATTGACTGTAAAATATTTTTTTTGTCCTATACTGAATTGAACATTTCCAATTGAAAGTGGGAGAGATTTTATATTATCAAGAAAGTTTTTAGCAGAACAATAGCAATAGCTAATGCTCTGAAAGGTTCTGCCTTTGAAGAGTTCTACTTTGCAGAGTTTTGCAAAGATCACAGAGCTCAGTCAAACTTTAGGCTTGGTTTCTTGTGGCAAATAAAAAGTGGAAATAAAAAATTCTTTTTCCTCTTTGTTAGTAAAAACTACTTCTCTTACACACACTCTCTATTAATGTCCCTTCCACAAAGAAAACAGAAGACATACATTGATCTAAACTGTTTGCAACAGGCATCTGCACTTTTTTATTTATGGAAATTGCAGATGCACAGCATAATTGATGTGACTGTTCTAACAGGCTGAAGGCTAAATTGCAGCCAACTCCCTTTGTGCTTTTTTACCAAAGGCCAGTAATTCACTGAATGTGGACAGAATTTTTGTAAGAAAAAGCAGAACCAAAATCTGTCCCCAGATAACCCACCCTATTATTTCTTCACCTTCCTTTTCCAAGCAGGGGGATTCTTGCTTTTAATTTTGATAGCATTACAGTTACAACAGAGCAGTCACAATTAACGTATTTTTCATGGTTCTTTAAATTATCTGGGAGATTCCTTACACAGAAACTCAACTCACTGCAGTTTTTCTTCAGGTAAACAATTGAAAAATCCCTGAGAACAAGATGTTTGGAAGAAGAGTCTATGTATTTTGAATTCTTCAAATTTAGTCCAGAATTTTAAAATACCAAGATACCAGGCTGTGATCCTGAATTTCCCTATTTTGCCCATTTGTCCTGTGTTTTCATTCCTCCCTCTTGCCTGTACTCGTCTCTTGTGATTTTTGACGCGAAGAAACCTTTAAACTGAATACAAATGAGGGAAAATAATTTTTTAAGTGCAAATGTGTATGGTAATTACATAGTTTCACATTTTATCTTCTAAGTTGGGTTTTATCTGATATTTAAGTCCATCATAATTATGCATTATATTACTTGTATTAAAAAGACAATGCATTATTTTTTCTGCCTTTTATTTAGGCTGAAGCACTAGGAAAGAAACAGGAATAAACAGAAATTTATAAGATAAGTTGCAGTCTAAGCCTGTCATCTGAAGTAGGCCAGCACTAAAATGGTCTAGGATTGATGACGGTGAGCTGCATTAGATGAGAGTGGGAGGACTAAAAGTAATTTCTTTCACTATGACTTCTACAATAATTCAACTTTTTCAGAAAACTCCCAATAAGATTGATTTTTCTCGTTCAGTTTACTCTGGAAAATATCTTTCCCTTCCTGCACATGCAATCTGAAAATTTTAAAGGCAGATTAGATTTTTCTAAGTGATTTTAGAACCCATTGCATGTCAGAGTTATACTGGGAGCTATACCACAACATAGGTGATACACAGGCAGTGAAATTTTGTGCTGCATTATACCCCACTGCAGGTGTATTGGAAAGGCCACAATAAATGATAATACAGCCTCTGTATTCCTTTGAGATCTGTCTCCTAAGGTGACAAAGCAACTCCAGGACTGCTGTCTTCTATGATTTCCATTTGTTTCATGAGTGAGGCTCAGTACTTTTAAGCACTGCCCATCATGCCCCAACAGCAGGGTTTTTACTGTATCCAAAACCAGTGTGCTGACCTCCAGTGATGGATTTTGCTATAGGAACAAGGAGTAATAGAACAGATTTTTCTCTGGTCATCAACGTGTGTCTGCATTGCACAGGTGGCCCCCTTTGCCGTTAGGGTTACCAAGTTTTTCTGGTATGATACAAAAGACAACAGCAGGCAAAGACTTGTTCCATGTTCTTGGCTCTCTCCTGCTTTGCACTGTGTGTCCTGAGTGTAACCTCTTGTAAACAGAACATGGTGTGATCCATAAAGATGTTAATGCACCTGAAACTTATCCTAGATCTTGGAAAGCAGAGCTCAGGGAGGTTTGCATGTCTGTCCCTCCTGCACACAAGTTTAAAGTCAAGAACAGTATCTTTTAGGTCTGTAACTCTCTGTCATGGTAGTGTTAATGGAAAAGCAGTGATTGTTGCTCTCCTGAGTGACTTGGCACTCTTCTGCACTGAGAAAATTAGGATTTGGACTAAAAGAAAAATTCAGAAAGTTTTTTCCCCAGAAAAAAAATTGGGGAGAATGAAGAGGTTTCTTAAGGTGAACTGTCATGGTGCAGGAAGTGTTTTAGCAAAGAGTAAAATAGAACAAGACTGTATCACATTAAGTCTCCTAATAGATGCCAAAGCAATGATACCATGGCAGGAAAAGATGTCTTTTGATTTTTGTTCCTTTTCTTTTTTTACTGGGAAAAGTGGAGTACCCCATCTGTACTGCTTAAAAACAGTCATGCACCTACGCAGTTGTTGTGTCAGCCCCGCTTTAGAAATGATGGTTTAAGAAACCTCAGTGCAAGAGCCCTTAGAGGAGTGAGGAATTATTTTGATATGTGTTTATTGTACGTGTACTTCAATACAAGCTTTGTCCTCAAGCTTCATTTATTAACTGCTGGTATACAAGGAACAACTATGAATTAGGAACGGGGCTTCACAAACACCTGGATGAAATAAAAGTGTTTGGGCTAACCAGCATTCATGGGTTTTAATATCTGTTTTTAACATGGGAGGGAAAAGGAAAAAGCAATAGTGAATAGTGGAGACAGCCTTACCAAAGTATGGGAAAGCTGTATGGACAGTAGGGAATGCTGTGGCTGAGGCATCTACAGTGGCTTTCATGTTCACTAGATGCACAGCATCCTCACTTGAACCAGAAGGGAGGTGTGTGAGTTTCAATGGTCCTCTCTCTCTTCTGACATTTAATTTCAATTCAAAGATGTGATAATTTAAGAGTTTTATTCATTAAGCTGAAAATGAAAATGCAAGGATGTCCAAAATAACATTGGCTTCTTCTCAATCACACTAGCCATTTCAATTAGGTGTGAAGATTATCTTCAGGGATTGGCACCTGGAAATTAAAAGGACAAACTGCCTTTTCTGATAAATTATTATAATTGCTCTTTTAATTTAATTAAAAATAATTTTTAAATTAAATATTTCAAAGACATTGCAAAAACTGTTGTAAAGTAGAAATACTCTATTAAAAGTAATTTAAAATTTATGCAGCAGAGAAACACAAATCTTCAGATATTAAAGTTGATGTTCATCTTCCATAATCCTTAGACTGAAATAATATCTCCCAGCCTGATCAGTAGATTATTTCAGACAATTATATGGCATCTTGGAAATAAAAGAGAACTTGTTTCCATCTCTGTAGATCTAACAGATTTTGTCTCTCAATTCTGGAATTCTCAAAAGGCAAAAGATTTTGGTGTTTATATACCAAAAGTACAAATTAATTGGGTCAATTATTTTTTCACATATGGTACAATTCCACATCACTGATGCAGGAAAAAAGTTTCAAATTTGTATGGCAATGCAGTGTTTTGTATAGGTAAGAAAAATTCTGAATAAAGCAGTAAGAGGATCCTTAATAGACAACACTGATTAAACATCCAATTTCTGTACATAAGTGAAAATTGCTTGTTCTTGGAACGGGAATAATTGTAATTTGTATTCCCTTAAACCTACTTGCTGGGGAAACATTCCAGAGTTATCACATAAGAACAAAACTAACTAACTACAGATGATTGAATTGGTAACAAATTGCTTTTGCACAAATCCCGTGTTGTACCATCATAAGATTTTGCATAGGAGAAAGATACCACAAAAATAACATCAGCTTGTTAAATAGCTGAGTGTAGAGGGAGAGGAAAAGGGTGAACATCTTGAGCAGTTGGCTCTGGGTGTTTGCTACATTCACCTATTCCCCCTTGGTTACTTGTAACTGTGACAAAATGTACTGAAGACAAAAAGGGAATTAAAAAAATATAACATTTTCCTTCATCTAAAACTCCGAGATTCATATATTTTTTTAAACAGAAAGAGCTCTTGCAAATACTCCATACTAACGTGTTTTGGGGCAGCTATTTGAATAAAAACTGCTGCCTTTCATGGCTTGCATTGCTAGGCTCTTGTCACACAATCGATAGTTTGTAGCTCATCCTGGGAGGCTTAATTGCTCCTCATGTTTTCTTTACATGGCAGTTGGATTTTAATGGAAAACAGCTATAGGAATACAAAACAATGTTTGCTTTCTTCTTCAATACGTGTGATTTTTTTCCCTGCGTGTCCAAGTTCACTTGCAGCAAGTTGTGCACATACATATGGTTCTCACAGGCATCTGCCTGCCTACAGAACTGTGAAAAGTAATTGTGTTTTGATGGGATTTTTTGACTTTATGTTCCCCAGAATGAAAGAAAAACTTAATTAAGGTTTGTAGATAAGATCTCTAAGGAAAGAACATTGTAAGAATTTACTTTGGCTGCTTTTGTTCTGACATCTAGAAGTCTATTTCCATTACTGGACAAGACTGGCAGATGAACTGCAATTAAAGGCACAATAGCAAAAGAGATTAAACACAGGAATGACAACTGACAGTGTGTGCTTCCTTCAGTGCTTTTTGTTGCATAGAAAATGTGGCTCCAAATCCTGCTCAGTTCACTGAAGCACCAGGTTTTAATGAACTGCTTTACACTGTTAACCTTGGGGTCTAGTTATCCTGAGCGATACACAAGCACTCCTCTGCCAAATGAAAACTCTTACTTTTCCTTCTTCCCCACAGGAGGAGAGGTTCCATACACAACCCTGGCAACCCGACTGATGATGGGAGCCTGGTGGCTTTTTGCTTTGATTGTCATCTCCTCCTACACGGCCAACCTAGCAGCTTTCCTCACCATCACACGCATTGAGAACTCCATCCAGTAAGTTGGTAAAGAATGATTCAAGGGAAAGGAGGGTGAACATAAATATACATATAGAGGGGTATAAATGTTCTACTTAAATGTGAGAACAGGAATAAATTTTTATCCTCCTGAGAAGTAGTTGGAAAGTTAGAAAAATAACAATACACCATGAGCTGTCAGTCTCCCCAGAGACATTTTGTATTTAGGATTGGAATTGTTGGTCTCTAGCAAATGCTTTTCCCTGTGGTGGACATACATATGTATGTTTGCACATATACATATTTTGAAAGAAGCAATTGAGTTTGAGGTGATCACACAGTATCAGTGTTTGAAATAGGAAAGTATAAATTGTTGCTGTGTTCTCCAGCTCTGCTTTCCATTCAGAGGTATTCCACAATACTTGCATTCTGACACTTTGGTCAGGAAGAGCCCAATGCTTCTTCAGTACATGGGGAGCTCAAAGCTAACTTCACTTATTCTTGCAAAGGCAAAGATGTGTAAACAGCAACAAATTCACTTATAGTCACCATTGCCCCTTCTGCTCCCAGGAGCTCTCTTACTGCATAAGCAGATCATGTTGTTCTCTTTTCTCCATCTATTCATTTCTTTGCTTCATGCCTCCCAAAAACTAATGTCCTGGTCTTCTCCTGTCCCTTTTATGGTGGAAACTTTCTTTCACACCTTCCAGTCTTTTTCTGAAGATCATGTCATCTTTCTATACCACAGGAACCTTTCTAGGTCTCCTACCCTCTCTCTCTGCCCTTTTGTACTCCAATATCGTTTCCTTCAGCTAGCTTCTTGCTGCTATCCTTGCTCCCATCACTCCAGTGACATCCTTCATCTTCAAATGCTCACTCCTGGGTCAAAGCAGAGACTCCAAAATACAGTGAAGCATTAGCTAGCCAAGCACTGTGAGGGCTAGCTGGCCATTTCTCCATAGCAGGTTAATCTTGAGTCTACAAGTCTGTGAAAGTATGTGAGAGTGACAAAATTACCCTTTTTTGCAAAAATCACAGAGTGACTTCAAAGAAGAGAGGCACATCTCACTGTATTTCTTCCTTCAGAAAGGTGAGAACTTGACCTTGAAGTCAGGCTCAACGCTGACCTTAGGGAAAATTCTGTTTTCCCAGTCCAGTCATTGATTTAAATTCCTGACTTGTGTGTATCATCACCTAAGGTCTTTCTGCCTCTAGTTCAGCTGATTTCAAAATCTCTCTGAAATTCCCCTTGAGACAGTGAGCCACTATCACAGACTGAGCAGGGGCAGCCTTGGCTTCCTGTGAATTCAGGATCAAGGTCAGGATCAAGCACCACTGCATGCCAGTAGTCACTGAGCTCACACAAATGTGCTTCTCCTCTAGGTGAGGATTTTCTGTGTGCTAAAATCAATCCAGGCTTTCATATGGGCTGGTAAACATCTGCAATAGCAGACAAGTTTCATTTGCAATTGAAGCCCAAGTTGGGCCCTAGAGCATAAGCAGTACTTAACTTTGAATGTGTGGTTATGTCCTGACTCTTGAGTGATGAAGGTGGAGGGAGAAATTGGTGTTCCATGGGCCAAATTTCCCAGGCTTTACCAGTCCTTACATTCCAAATTGGAAATTTTCTATGGTTGTTATTTGTTCTTTCTGAGGTAGCAACCTCATCACTTTCATCTATTAGAGGGCTACATACTCTAAGACAGAGATATATAAAACAGATTAAAGTCATGAGAAAATGAGAGACATACTCTCCTGATACAGTTGTATTACCAGTTAAGTCACCCTTTTCCTTTGTCTTCTTACTAACAGATTTTGAGATGATGAAATGCTGCTGGGATATTTTGACAAAACCCAGACATTTGACTCTGTAGTCTCAATTATATGCCCTTCAAAATTTGTAATATCCTGTGTCAATGCTTGTCAACATTGATCTTGATATTTTGAGGGAATTTTATTTATTTTTGTAAGTTTAAAATATTTCAATTTGACTAAGGACTGGGAATAAACAACATGGGAATTTCTACATGCAAAATAAATTATAATGATATATTCATTCATTCCGTTTGTCCTTACAAGAATGAAATATGCTTCTGCATTCTGCTTTGAAATCATGTCCCTTCCAGTTTTGAAGTAGTCCAGAAAAATGCTGAAATTACTGTGACAAATGTCTGTGTTTTCTTATGATGTGCAAAAAATAACAAAATACACCAAAACTATAATTTAATACATCTTCAACTTTTTCTTGCAGCTTATTATGATGTCACTAGAAAAGCCTCAGTGGAATTTTGAGGTTATTATGTACAGTTGGGACTACATCGGTCTTTCTGCTGTATTATTTATGGGCAGAGTCACTGTAAATGTTTTATTCAGTAGAAAATGTTGCAGCTGGAAAGCTCCTGGAATGAAAGAACAGGCATTTTTCAACAGCACTTCCAGCTCAAAAATAGAGTAATTAGATGTGTTTAGTATTCATTAGGGAATGAAGTTATCCTAACTATGGTTTGAGTTTAAAACTTTAGTTTACAAAACTGCCAAAATTGGAACTTAAACCAGCACATAAGAGAGAGAATGTTTGTTTATCATGCTGAATTACTGCAAAATGGAAAACATGAATAAGCAATAAAGAAAAAAGCTGATGCTTCTTTTTTTCCTTTTTTCTCTTTTTTTTTTAACAGTTCAAATTGTACCTTGGGGAGCCTTCCAGGCCAGAATGGAAATGAGTATAAGCATTTAAAAAAATAGTCCAGATTCTGCTAGTAGTTCTTGTCAGCTTTAGACAAGCCAGAAAAAAAGGAAAGAAATTGAAGTCAGTGGGTTTTCACAGATATAAAAAGTAGTTAATAGTTTTTCATTTCAGATTTCCAGCTAGCATCAGATATTACAGTGTGTTGTAGGTATGGTCCTTCTGATATCTTTTACAAAAGATAGGAGGATTCAAGCAGCTCACAGCACATTTCACTTCCATGAAACATTTGTAGTTATTGCATTTCAGCTTTGGGGTATGTTTGTGTTCAGTTTCCCCTGCTCAGTTGATGTGAAGACTGGGCCATTCTTCCTAGTCAGTGCCTCATGGTATCCAGAGCTCTATTTTTAAGAGCAAAGCATGCAAAATTTTATTAGTCCCTCCACTAAGGAGGACCCTTAGAGAAGTGTTTCCCTTTCCCTGTAGAGTTTCAAAGTAGGTGTTTACTGTATAACCTCACTTGATGGCATTGGTGCTCTGCCTCAGTGTTCAATTTGAATCAAATTTTTGCTGGTTTTAAAATAATTTAGAGAAACTAGAAGAAAGAGATTGAGTGTTCAATCTGTTTCTCCAGAGAAATGGCTACTCTTAATACCTTTGGGAGCTCAGCTTTTCACCTTCTGCCAAGAGTAGAGGCACTCAAGTTCTAAAGTAGTTCCTGGATGCATCTTTTGTTCACACATGACCCACACTGCAGATGACATTTAAATCAAGACAGTAAGCACTTCAAATGCCAAAACACTGTGGTAGCAAAGCATAATTTCTATGTGTTTTAAATCTTTAGATTGCTTTCTCAAATGCAACATAAATTAATGCTAATTAGCAGTGGCTTTTCTTAGTAAATGCCAAATAAATTTAGAGGTCTTGAGCTATTTCTAGGAGGTGCTCATATTCTGTATTTCATCACAGAGCCAGTATTGACATTATTATGTTTTATTATTTCTTTAGGACCAAATTAGAGTCCATTGGCAGATACTGATTTTGTTCAAATTATTGCACTGTTTTTCTGGATTAGGAGGGGGTGTCACCACCTTCCTATGGGCACTGACATTTTGCAGGACGGTTGTGGGAGTCGAGTGAACTGAGAAGTCAAAGGATTCGCCATCTCAAAGTGTGTTAGGTGGTTCCAAGTTTAATCCACTTTAATCCACTTCTAAAATGTGGAAGCGTGAGAGTTTAGATTGTACATGTTGTGGGGGAAACGGTGCACCATTTGTAAAATCAAGTTCACATTATGTTCTCCATCTTACAACAAGTGTGTCTTTTTTGATAGGTGAGACCACTGCCTCCAAAAATGGAGGCATAGTAGGAAAGTAGGTCTTTCTTTCTTAACCATTCTTTTCCCAACATTTTTCTAAACCATGATTCACGTGAAGCTAAGAAGTCCTTAAGGCTTTATACAGCTCAGTGCAACTGACTACAGGATTTCTGCAAGGGAGCTGCAGAAAACACAATATAATTACATATTGCCCAATGCACGTCCATTAATCTTTTCTTTAACATGGTTCAGCCTGCAAGCAATATTACAGCTTTCTGCCACAGCTCACCCTGAAAACAGTCAAACCTCTTGGCCTAATGTGCCTATTCCCTAGCCCTAAATCTGCTTGTGAATTAATCCTTACTGTCCTAGGAAAAAAATCCCAACAACTAGACAAATGATCAAAATACCCCACAAAAACACTAGAAAGCTTTATCTGAATTAGTCATAAATAAAGACTGCAGTGTAGGCCATGACATTGGTTGGTTTCTGCTGAAAATTTAGTAACTAGTTCTCACAGGCAGCTCTATGCAGTACTCAAGTCTAGTACAGCTAGCCTGAATTGATCTATAACCCAGGTTCACAAAGATACATTAACGCCCAAGTCTCTGACCTCAGCAGTATTTCATCACCTAAAAAGAAATTCAGTTACTTCTTTATGGAGCTGAATTTTTGCTTTTCAACAGTTTTCTGTGTACTTTTTTAACACTTTTGGCTGATATATCTGAACATCCTACCAATTCTGAGTCTAGGATTTGAATTTATAGAAAAGAGTAAGCTTTGGAGAAAGAAACATATCCAAATCCTAGTATGTTTTTCTTCTAGCTGGAGGCACAGATAATTTTTTAAATTGCAAAGTATCTGATTTGTACTAAGCCATAAAATGAAAGTGACCTGTCAACTACTGCCTGATTAAGGTGTAGAATAATAAACAAAATCAACAAATGCTGAAAAATACATCTATCTGTTAATATCTCTTCCTCAGATGACTGAGTTCCTCCTCAGAATAGCCCTATTAGCCTAGTTAATTTAGGATAATAATGATGCTGTGATAATATTGGTATTATCCCAGTAATTGCAAGGGGAAAAAGCTTATCATAAAGGCCACACATAATATTTTTCCCCACATGCTTCATGAGTGGTAGACAAAAATAAGCTAAATGACCTGACTGCATGGTTACTTCCCTAGAAGCAGAATTTGTCTGTAAACAAACACAGTTAAAGCTATCTTTTTCTTTAACAATTTTTTCAACTACATCTGCTTTTTTTATATTTTTAAATAATTTTTATCATCATTACCTTATTGCTTCAAAACTAGTAATTCAAAGAAAAAGAAAGTTTTAAAATGTGAAATTTTCATTTGCTTACTCATGCTAATGAGTGTTTTGGATAGTTCATCTGAGAACTATTGAAAAATTACAATTCAGCGTAGGTAATAAAATCAGGATTTGGGCATCAAAGGATCCCTTGTAGCAATTTATTAGTTTGACAAATGCTTTTTCCTTATTTTGAGATCTGGTAAGAGAGCTGTGTGGTGAAACTGGGGGACACAGAAAGGCTGGGGATTTACATGTCCACTAAATGCATTTGTGTGAAAAGAGAATGAGTTGTTTAATCCAGGAACAGAACTACACCAACCAACATGTAACCTATGAACCGGCTCGAGGCAAAGCAGTTCTGTAAAGGAACCTCAGTGGTTTAATAATTCTAGTATTTCTCTAAGTTTGTCATTTCCCTCTGTTTTGCTGTACTTTGTTTTTTTTTGTAGCTTCCAGGCTGAGTGTCTCAGCAATAGTCTGCAGAGTTGTGGGTTATTAAACAAACAGCTTCTGAAGGAGGTCATATATATTATGATCCCATTTTACATGTTTGTGTGAGGGGAGGGAGTCACTGATGTGTGATAGATCTTTGCTGAATTTGCAGCTTGCCTATGCAGCAGTATGTACATATGTACACCTGCAAGGCTCCCAAACTTCTTCCTTGCTCCTCAGCACATGGTCAGGTGAACTGGGTTTATTGCCAACAACAGCATTTAGCACATCCATTGAGTTTACACTAACATTTATCTTGCTTTTGTCCTCTTGTCATCATTTCCTCAGCATGGAACCTCACCCATGACTGTGAAAAGATGCAAGTAGGGCAGCTGGGAGGCATCCTGCATTTTAGGATAGCACATCTAACAGTGAGGCACTGCAGACTCTAGTTAATGCCAGACGTGGCAACTACAACATGCCTTCCTGAAGGCATTGACATAATTCTTCTCCTTGTTATTTCCCTGCTGGTGGTGCCTTTGTGTGTGGTAGCACACTTGCTTCTCAGCCTGTTTGCTTCCCATACCTGACTGTAGTACACTTGGAGACTAATAGTTCATGTGCTGGTTTGCCCTTCTCAAAATAACAAAGTTGCTTTTATAGCCACAAGATATACACAGGACCTCTTTTTCTTTCGTGCTGTCTTTAACTGATTTGTGGCAGCAGCTACACCTGTCAATTGTATCCTGCTTAGCAATAATATATCCAAAAAATGCTTTGTTGCTTGTTACATTAGAAATTATATGGCTATACAGAGTGTTGTAGGGTAATGATTGCAATTTTACTAGTGCTGTCACTAGAATTTGGAGACTGGATAAATACTTTTGTACGCTTTTCTAGTATGACAAATAACAATTACAGGACATTGCAGTATGCATCTTGTGACAGCTCATTGCACTGCTGGGCGCTGCCAGTTGATTACAGGAATGTACTGGTGGCAGCAGCAGTAACAGAATGCATGAATACAGTATGCTGTATTTATCTAGTGCCTTTCATCAGTAATGCTTTTGACAGATAGACAGTCAGCACTTTGCACAACACTTTGCCTAATGGTAAAATAGAGAGAAGCTCTCAGCAAGGCCCACTGCTGCCTACCAGGGTGCCTTTCTGCAGAGCTGTGCTCAGCCTGGTTGTTGTTGTTGTGTTTTATTCGTGTCCTTGCTGATTTCACACCCCATTCCTCCAACCTTTTTAGGCCCGTCTGAACTTTAGCCTCTCCTTGAGCAGGTGGTTCAATCAATATTGTGGGAGGTAGATAGGCAGGTTGCCTTGCTAAAGTTAAGGTAAACTATGTCAGGATCTCTAGTCTTGTACACAAATAAAGTAATTTTAATGTAGAAGGCAAACAAATGGGTCGGACATAAGATAATTTTGGTGAGTCAATGTTCAGTGCTGCCAGTTGGCTGCTTCTCCTTCATATGCTCAGAAATATGCTGAGAGAACTCACTCCATGAGGTCGGACAACCAGAAGTAATTGCATGAATCATCTTTTTTCACTTTCTTAATATAGTGTGGATATTTTTTTTCTCCTGTAGCAAGGGATCTCCCTTAGCCTCCTTCACCTTGCAAAAATTGCAACAAGTGGCCTTGCAAGGACACAAGCCAGCTTTCTGAGCACACTCTGACTTCTATGGACCTAGTGATCCCAATCAACCCCTGCCTTGTCTGGTGGGGATTTACCTGACCACCTACTGCCCATTGTTCACTGCCTTCTTGAGCCCTAATTGTAGTCACAAAGGCCTTGGGGAGAAAGAGTGAGGCAATGCAGGCATTGAGCACCTCAGCTTTTGCCGTGACTGCTGTCCTCATCCACAGGGTCACACTCTTCTTGTTCAGCCTTTCAGTTCTGCAAAAGCCCTTCTTGTTACCCTTGGCATCCCTTGAGAGCATCCACTCTGAATATTTCTAATGCTACCCAGAGTTGCTACAAAATGTTTCTAAACTCCTCCTTTGAAGATTGTCCATGCTTCCACAGTCTGTATATTGTTTGGTGAGAGGAAGTTCTTTTTGAAATTCTTCGAGGTTTTTTAGTAATTTTGAAGTGTAATAGATGATTGACTTGCTTTCCCTGGAGAAACCCACCTGGTGGTTATGTCTAGACTTCAGGACTGACCTTTAAAATTGTATTAATCCTTATTTCAGTATGTTTATTAAACTTAAGCACACGACCTAAGTAGCTAACTTTTGTAATTCCCCTGACTGCCACTTTTTAAAATATTTATTGCTTTCCTTTTGCTCACTGTAAGGAGGCCTCACATTTTTGCTTACTGCTCAGCCATTTTATATTTAATCTTTCAGAGGTCATAGGTGTTTATCTGGACTTGATAATTTTTTGGTTTTTTACTATTCAGTTGCAAACTAACCACAGCATTTATTGTCCTGATGCCTTAGTCTACCAGAGTCTCATATTTTTCCTCATAGAACAGGGCAGGTCTTGATCCTCTGGTAGAAGACCAATACACTTGGTTTCAGGAAATGTCATATGTAGCATCTCACATTTGATGATTCCATACATGTACAGATTCTTTACAGATTCCCTGTTTAAAAGGAATGTGATCTTGTTGAGGAAAGTGAGATTATTTGAGAGCCTTTAATACCATTAATTATTTGTTATAGTACCACAAAATTATCCCTTCCTTATAATTACTGTATGTTATCTGACTAGAATTTAGCTCTTGGTCAATGTTTGTCTAAGCCCATATGTCTAAACTTCAAAGGATTTCTTTTTTACTTGTCTGGCATCTGAACCCCTGCCATTGATCTCTGCTGATTTCTTCTTTTCTTGCTTTCTGTTTTGTTCATGGCATACATATCCTGTGAGATGTCATTATTGTCTTCTTGTGTCATCCTCACAATACCTAAGAATTTCATTTTCTCCAAACCTCGCCCTATAGGGCCATTTTCACTAGCCTTCACATTTACATTTTTTAGAAATACAGCTTGGAATTTGATGAGCTTCCTAAGCTGCTGTTTGCATTTTCTGTGTTTGCAATAAGATTTTACAATTTGCTATTGCTTTCTTTAAGACAGCTTTGAGCTCCTTGATTGTCCTTATGTGTCATCCACTAGATTTTTTGCAGTTTATACACAGTTAATTTGTGCTGGGAAAGCTGTAATGGGTTTAAGCAGTAGACATATTGCAGTAGTTACTTTGAAATTTTAATGAGTGCCATTAAAGAATCAAAGGTATGGGAGAGCAATTCTACAGAAAAGGAAAATAAGGACCAAGAGGTAAGGAAACTTTAAATGGTTCTAATATAAAGTTTTTTAAGTTCAAAGCAAGTTTAATTGACCAAACCAAATCTGGGATGCTTTAGAAACTTCTAAAATTGTTTATTTCTATTGGTTTATAGAGAAGGGTAAGACTAGATAACATGTAAAGCAGAACAAATTTATTAGACTAAATAACATGAACTGTGATAACATGAAAATATGATGAAAAAGCAGTTCACAAAAGTACAGCAGAAATATTCTTATTGCTGAAAATAATGCAGGATGTGACCTATGAGATGGATGCATAGTTCAGTGCAGGAACATCCCCACCAAGCTGCCCTGCACAGTGCAACCCAGGAACTCACAGAGGTGCTCAGTCCAGGTGCTCTGGGCTGGATTTCATGAGCTCTGGTGCTGCCACCAGCTCCCCACAGCAGGGTGTGTTTGCACTGTAGCTGGGTACCCAACTCCTGTAGGATTCCAACGCTCTCTGCCTCTCCCTTGCCCCTGCTCAAAGGAGCTTGCACCATCCTCTTACTCCTTCTGTTCTTTTTCCATCCATTTTCACTTTTTCCACCCCTTCCTTTTTCTCCATATTCCTCTTTCTTTCTTAAATCATAAAAAGTAATTTTCAGTCTTGCTTTATCTTTTAAGGAAAAAAAAGGAAAAAAAATAACAGAAGAAAGTGTCGTGACACTTCTCCTATGTTGCCCTTTGTATGCCTGCAGCTGCTTCCTCTTGAAAATGTGGATTAAAGTCTCCCATGCCTCTTTTTCTTCCCCAACAATTAAGGTCTCTGCAGGATCTGTCGAGGCAGACGGATATTCCTTACGGCACCGTCCTGGACTCGGCCGTGTACGAGCACGTGCGCGTGAAGGGGATGAACCCCTTCGAGAGGGACAGCATGTATTCCCAGATGTGGCGCATGATCAACAGGAGCAACGGCTCGGAGAACAACGTCCTGGAGTCCACTGCTGGCATTCAGAAGGTACTGGCACTCTTCCTTTGTGCTGCCCTTTGGAGATGCCCTGTGTTGCACCCCGTTTGCTTAGCTGCAGCTTCTAACTATAAGGGATACATGTGTGCTCAGGCAGGGATCATGCCTGGAGTCAATTCCTGAAAACCCGTTGCACCAGCACGGACGATCAGGCATTCTCAGGTTGGTGGCATTGAATAGAATTTTAATATGTAAGTAACTAGATTGTTTGCTCAAAAAAGTATTTATTGGTGTTTTTATAGGAGATGGCTGCATTTGTAAGGGTGCAAAATGGGACTAGGAATACTGGACTCAGAACCCCAGAATGCAAGACATTGATTACCCTTTTTTTGTAGTCTCCTGACACTGAAAATCCTGACTTTCTGCTGTAGCTCTGGGTCATGTTTGTTTTAAGAGAGTAAGGTAGGCATGGATTATTTGACTTTAAAAAGAGTCTCAGAAACACATTCTGTAGTAGGTTTAGCAGTGGAAAAACACTTTGAGAATGCTTTGTAAGCACATTTGTGAATGCAGTAGTTCCCTCCCAAATTCTGGCTGACAGCTGCAGCTTTTACAGAAACACCAGTCCAGGAAAGGGTTCAATATAAGAATCAATATAGGTTAATGAGTGATTGCATACAAGTTTTTCTCCTGCAATGTATCTTTATATTCAGATTTCTAAATCAAAGAAATATCATATTTTTCTGACTTTATTTTACATTTCAATATGTGACAATTTCTTACAAAAAATATCCGTTAATTGTGTGTTCACATTGTTACAATCTCAGTTTAGAGACTTCTGAAAATCCAGATGAACTCTGCTTTTTTGTCTCCACCAAAATCCAGTGGCCAGGAAAACTTGACATTTCCAATTCTAGATAGTAACAAGAGAAAAGAGTATGTTAAGAAGAATGATGAAATCGCTGGTGAGCTCTTGATAATAAAAGAACTAAAAAATAACAAAGATTATTTGGAGTTTTAAAAATCCCCAGTCCAGCCTCTGGATAACCAAGATCATATTTTCTCCTCTGAGGGACTAAACAGCATAAAAGAAGAAGCAGGAGAGGTCCTGGGGAACTGCACTTTTGAAACCCTTTTAGATAAAGTCATAAGCTGAAAGAGCAAGGAAAAAAGGTCTGAAGATTTATTGGCTAGAGGAAATTACTTTTTTGAGAGAACATATTTTAGCTCAGTTTGTAAGTGGCTGATAAAGCTGGGATTTGCCTTTTGTATATATAAAAAAAACCCCAAAATCAAGAACCTTCCCTCCTTCTGGTTTCCTTTCTCAAGTTATAAAATGAGTTTCAGAAGGATGAAAAACTAGAGTACATCAAACACAGCTGTGCTCCCTAGAAGTTTTTAGCTTGAAAAACCAAACAAATGGTATATCCTGCTAGTGGGTAATTGCAGATTATAGTCATTCAGTTTTCATTCTTGGACACATGGTAGTTGCTGTCCTAAAACCTACAAAACCAGAAACCTTCAAGTTCTTAATTTCCCATGCTTTTGATTCCCAGGAATAGGCAAAAGATGATTTCGAAAAACTGAGTTGTGTCAAGTGAGCAAGCAAACCATCTTCCAGTTTTAAAAAATCAGAGATCTTAGGCCTGATTCTAATGAATGTACACATCTGTGGGAACACAGGATTTGCTTCTGGCTATCCTGGAGGTTCAGAGACCTGGGCAGGGGTCTCAGAGACCCTGGAACACAGACCAAAACACCTGTGGTTTTGATTTTAGCCCGTGGGAACGATTGCCAACATTAAAAGAAGAATTCCAAGTCACAGGAGTTTGAATAGAGCATTAGTGAGTTTGTCACAGGGTGTAAAGGTAGTTTTTGAGTTTGGTACAGGGGGGTGAAAGAATTCTAAGATGGAGGAACCTCGAATTCTAAGATGGAGGAACCTCGTGGTTTTTAGGTTTCTTCCTTCTTCTTCTTCCATCTCCATCTTCTTGGTGACGGGGACATAAATGATTGGTTTAGGGTAAAATGTGTCTTTCTGATGTGGAAAATAGGTATTGGGAATAATTAGTAAATAATGTGTACGTAGCTTATAGTATAAAAGATAAGCACCACCTCTGAGGGTGGGAGAAGGCCTTCGACTGTCTTGCTAGAAGGAGCTCGGCAGGGCACAGAAAGAATGTTTTAGATAAGGAAAAATAAACAACCTCGAACACGAAACCTGAAGAGCTTCTGCTTCTTTCGCCCGTCTCTCGCTGAGGTAAAAGACTGTACATTGTGGGAATTTCTGCAATATAGCAGAGACAGAGACAAATTTCCCACACACATCTAACTCTGGGTGCACAGTTTCTCCTCTTCCTTCAATTTACAGGAAGAAATGACACAAAAAAGATTATTTGCCAGCTGCTGTTTACCAGAAGCTTTTGGGAAGTTGTAGTTGGCTTGTTCAGAAAGAAAGCTGCATGAAGAAAGTGATGTTAAAAAGTTAAACTTAGGCAAGGATAAAAGGAGAGATTATAATCTCTGTAACACATTTCAAAAAAAAGAAAACATTTCAGAAAGAATTCATGGGTCCCCTTGGCCTATTTATTTGCTTCATAATGCTCTTCAGGGTCTTTAATGAATTTAACTGGCCGCATCAGAGCTATTAACCTGGTAATAACCCTGGGCAAGATACACCAACAGGTCTTTGCGCCTCATTTTGTTTCCCCCATTCATCAGCTCTAAAGGGTGACTGAACAGCAGTTTGTCCAGGCTCTGTGACAGCAGCGCCTCAGCAAACATTCCTGGAGTGCCAAATGAGACAGGAGAAACTTAATGAGTGCTCCAAAGAGGGGCAGGGAAAGGAGCTCCCACTCAGCTGAGTAATGACCATGAAGGGATTGGGAGAGGAGGCACCACCACGGGAGAGAGGCGTGCAGGGATGCAGTGGACACTCCCACCTTTAACAGCACCTCTTGCTACACCACCTCAGGTTAAATTTTGCAAGGAGCCCTCACTGAAGACGCTTCTCAAAATATTTTTGTAAAATCCTAGAAGTTCTTTAGTTTTGTCTTGCTTTTATTCTGACACCTCCAGTGGAGCTGGCACTATTTTGTGAGGAAAGTCGCAGTCTAATGCTAATGTATATATAAACAGGAAGAAGAGGAGAGGGGCCAACCACTGACTCACTCAGCGCCTCACCCCTCTCACTCAGCAGGACTGCCAGCTTGCTGTACCAGTGTCCTTGTGGGGAGTGGCACCTGTGTGAGTGCAAATACAATACAGCCAAATGACAGTGATTGCACAGTCCCACTTTAAATCAGGCACTCTGCTGCTTTGACCTGCTCTTCCTGGCAGGAGGGCAGGGCAGACAAGAGAAATAAGATGGGAAGATCATGCCATTGTAAGTTTGCAGATTTTGGTATTTATTGGTCCTGTTCCTCCCATAAATCAGGTGCATACATATCACCATGTGTGCTCCTGTTCCATCCATAGGAAGCAGCTATAAATACCACTGGTCCAGCTAGAGAGCAGCTGGATACATTTACCCTGAAGAGAAAGCAGTTTTAAATACCTCAAACAGGAGACAGCCTGAAAAGCACAGGCACTCTAGATATTTTCTTCCACTTATTGTCTCTTAGTTTCTCAAAAGGCAGCAAAAAGCTGTTGAAGGCTTGAATTTAAGGTAGGGAAGCATTCAGTTGTTTGTCTTCCTGCACTGTCAAATCAAAATGGATGGGGAGGTAGCTGTATTTTTATATAAGCCTGGATTATTCTGGAGAATATTCACTTTTATCTTCCCTTTTATTATTCCTTAGTGTTTCATGTGTCTCAAATTGATTTTCCTTTTTTTGCATAGGTTATGAAATATGCATCTCATTCTGTCCTAGGAATCTCTATTTTTGCGGAAGTTATTTATTCAGAGAGGATTTACAGAGGCCCAAGTCATGCCTGCTTAAACATTCATTGAGGACTCCAAGAAAAATCATTTAGGCTTAAAGATATCACATTACATACCTCTTTATGTCTTCTTAAAAAGCACATTACCCTGCTTAATCCTTTACAAGCACCACAGGCTTTCCTATCCTTGGAACTATTCCCATTTAAAATATAATGAAGCGCTTCTATTGTGCCCCTGTCTGCTCTTTCTTCCCTGGAGTATAATAGTGCCTAATGCCCTATCCTACCCACCTTGTTCCTCTGAACATGATACCATAGCCTACAGCATCTTCATTTTTCTCAGTAGTACAGAGTGGAAAATTCCCTTCCTAGGCAGAATCTGAATGCATTTGAAACCCCTTCCATCTATTTAACTCTATCTGCAAAATACTTAGCTGCTAGGAAACTTGTGAATTATTGTCAGGTGAAACGATGCTTCTGGATGGTGCATTAAGAAAAACTCCTTGTAGGCTCATAATACTTCCTTTTCAACTTGCTCACAATATCAAAAGGAATTTGATTTAATTCAAAAGGAATTTGGTCTTGAGATTTGGATTTTCTTCTGATCCTAACTGCAATGCCAGTGGAAGCATGCAAACCCATTTGTTTTCCCTGGACACTGTGAATGCCACTTTTTACCCTCCTGAAAATACTGTAATAGTGAAAATATTTATGAATAGTCCATAACAAAGCTCTGCTAAGAGCTTTGTATTTGTATGGGGGAGAAAGGGGTAATAACAATTTGCAATTCTATGCTAGAACAAATTGTTAATAAGTAACCATGGATATGCTTAATTTGTTTACAGAAGTAGCAACATCATGAAGACATATCTTGATGGGCCAAAACTCACCGTGAATTAATTAATTATCCTGATATACTCACAAATTTGCTATTGGAATTGCCATTCTTGTGGCAGATTTACTGATTGCACTACAAAAAAACCCTAGTTAATATATGGTAGTCCACACATCTGTGTTGTTAACATTTCTGGCCATGGAGTAGCCCAATAAAAAAACACTGAAAACAGAGAGAACCAAGACAGACTTTTGGGATACTGGATACGCACCATGATTCAGCAGTTTGGCGGTGGCTAAGAAAGGGACAGGAAGCAGAAGAGATGACAGCATATAAAAATGCTGGGACAGTTCTCCAGTGTGTCTCAATTCACGGCCAGGGGATCAGCTGTGCTGTGCAGCTGCTGGTTAGAAGGTCAATTTCCAACCCAGACACCAGTTCCCTGATTCCCCTCTGCCTCTGGAGCTGGTGCTTCCTGGTGAGATGAGATGTTCTGTGTCTGCTTTCTGAGTAGCAAGGTTGACAAGTACCCTTAAGACTTTGATGTGTTCACTCCCACAGCTGAAGGTCCAGTTTGTGTATTTTGTGATTACTGTCTCCTGCACAATCCATGATTTGCAGTTGACAGGTGCCTTGCAGTTCCAAAGGCACTGACTGCCCTTACTTTCTATTATCAGGGATGGTCTGGCTTTTTTATTTTTTTCCTACAATTTGTATATCTTTACTGCCATATCTGGGACTTTAAAAAACTTACAGCAGTGAAAAAATTAGAATCCTGACCAGAAAGCACTACAAACACAGTGTGGTGTTACTTTCAGGCATTATCAAAAGGCCAATAGTTATCTGGGCTAGCTCAGGAGTTCAGTGTGTTTGGGAAGTACAATAACTGACTGTGACAGTTAACAGAGCATGAAGCAGATTCTGTGCATAGCTTTAAAAACTAAATGCAAAACTTTCCTACCACCACGTTTTCGCAGAATTCAGGGTATGTTTAACAAAAGGCTTGCTCTCCCTCACCAACACTTCTGAGTATATAATGAAGTCTGATCTAACTTTGACTTTCTAGAGAGTTTTCACAGGCTTTATCTAGAGTAAAACACCTGTAAAAGTTTTTTGCAGAGTTGGGGTTTATTCAAAAGAATGTGTAAATCAAAATTTGAGTTAGCCTACATACCAAAAAATGGGTATACATGGACATTCATTCAACAGCTAAGCAAGCCAACTAGTGCTGTATTCCTTTGTCTCCAGAGTTTTCTGGAAGGTTTATCTGAGTTCATCTTCTCCTGTTTCATCTGACGTGCTACTGACTGTACCTCACCCTTTTTTTGGTCTCTCTGAAATGTCACCCAAGTTACTCCTGTTCAAAGGTTAATCTGTGTACTCCTGAGTCACTTTAACAACCTCAGATGTCACTGGCTGCAGTTCTGCTGTGGTACTGTGACATTCTACCTTCCATGCAGAAGGAAGGCAGAATGTCTTTGCTTGCTGTCTCTCTCTCATCTCTGAATTTTTTTTGGAGAACTTTCCAGAGCTGTTCTGAATTTTTTATGGGCCATCCTACATCCAGGACCATTGTCGTTTCTATCTATAGCTTATCCCTGTCCCTTAAGTCCAAACAAATTGGCTCCATGGTGACAACTTGGAAGTTTCACTTCTCTTGAACTGAGTTGAGCTTCTTTCATCTGAAATAAAATTTGTGTTTTCCTCTGCTCTCTGTTCACGTCTAACCACTAACATAGCTCAAGCTAAAGTCAACTGAAGCTGCCTTCATCATCTTAATTTTCTTTCTATTGCTGGTGTGTCTGGTTAAGTCTTGCCAATTTACTTTCCATACCATGTCTATGATTTACCCATGTGACCTCCAGCCTATCACTTCAGTGGTTTCCATTGTTATTTTCTGGGGCCTCTATAAAGAATTCTTTTTGCATTTAGTTCCATTGAACATGCTCCTGGGTATTAAAAAAAAAAAAAAAAGAAGTTGCCTTGACTTTCAAGGCCTTTCATGGTGAATTCTGACTCTCCCTGCAGCTTTCTCATTTCTGAATTGGCAATCATTTGTGTGAGCTTTCAGTGCAACTCCTTTTTCAAGCAAAGTATCTTTCTCCTTTCTCTAAGGACCCTTCTGTAAGGTATGTTTTCCCTCAAGACAGTAGTCGTGTCTTTCCTTCAAACTCCTTAGCGCTCCTCTTTGTTATTACACTAACAAAAACCTTGACAACCAGCTCTCTGGTGTGCTATCATCGCTACCCATCAGCTGAGCAGCTCTGTTTTGTTGCTTCTTTATGCACCTTCCCTCCCTTTGGTTTATTTTAGAGCTGCCAAATCAGAGGGGAGAGAGGAACACACACAATAATCATCTAAATACTGGCATAGATGGGATGTGGGGGAAACCAAAGAACTGCTGTACCCCAGAATGAGCTAAATTAATGAACGCCACCATTATCAGATGAATAGTATTTCTCAAAAAACAGCCTCTCTGTGACTGATCTTTCAGCCTTCATCCTCAAAGGAGAGCTACAGCCTAACTTCAAAAGATGAGCATAAATTAAAAGTTCTTAACAGTCTGATACAAAATAAAAAAAAATAAGGAGAAAAAAAGATTTTATTGCTCCTTGTTATTTCTCAATTTCTCCAGATTCAATGGTACCAGCTACATATTTCTTTTGAATGTTCCCATTGATTAACAACAACATCATTGCATTCATCTCAGAGGCAGTTTTCTAATCTTGAAGTTTTCTGCTTGTTTGCCTGAAAACTTGGTTATTTAGGGCTCTCCCCACAGATATATCCCATCTTCTGTCCAAAGATAATTCTCTCTTGAATCCCTGCTTCACCTTGATCTGTCAATGGCTATAAATATACCCTCATCATGTGTTACTTGAGGGGTCTAATTTAGGTGTCCAAAGTTTCTTTCTTTGCTATTGTAGACAGGCAATTTTCTTCTCTGGAGAATGGTCAGGAGTGCCTGAGATGGCAACCTATTTTTCTTGGTGGCTTATTTTGTACAGTGCCTACCAAACTAAGATCATATTCCATGACTAGAAATGGCAATGAAAATAAGAAACAGCAAAATATACTCTGAGGAGCTAATTTTGCTTCAGTCTTGTAGAATTGCATTTTGCAGAGAGCTGAGTCCAGACTTTTCAGCTGGAGAAAAGATAGATGAGACCCCTTTGAGGAGTGAGCATGGGATGGGGGAGTGGGCCCCACCCTTCATCCTGATGGCCAAATGCAAAGCTCAGTATTTCTCACCTTAGCCTGTGTCTAACCCTGTAAATACCTTTTCATAGGGCAAAACAGTCCAGAGAGGAAAACTGAGTCTTTTTTGAGTGGAGATTTCATTTGATGTTTTTCTTATGTAAAACTAGACTAGTTAAGATGGACTCATGAGCAAAACATCCGGAGTACATCCCGATGGCAGTAGCACAGCTCTGTAGGAGTGTGGGGGCAGCTGCCACTACCAGGCCCAGGGTGCACTTGCAGCCATTTGGTCTAAAATAAGCCTCAGGCACATGCAAAAAGCAGAACTTCTTGTGTGTTAGTAGAATTAATTGTGTGTGAAATAGCCCCCAGTCTCCAGCTGTTGCAATAAAAAATAGGAGTTTGGTTTCTTTTGTTTTGTTTTTGTTTGTTTGGGTGGGGTTTTTATTATTTCTGGAGAACCTTGAGTGTGTCTTATAGGTAGGGAAGGTGGGAATACTACACTCTCATGGTGAGTGTGCCTCCACCACTACATATGGAGTAACTGCTTGTGGCTTCCTGTGCAAGGACTTTGTATCTTTTGGTGCCTTTTTCTGGTGCTGAGCACTTTGGGAATTGCTGCCAGACTGGTTTGTACCCCCATTTGTTTCCATGGCCCTATCCCATCCCAATACCATATTCCCAAGCATTATATATGGCAGACTTTAAATTTCTGAATAACTAAGCAGCATGAATGCTGCTTTCATTTGCACTGGCAGGTGATTAATTGTAGAAATTCTGAGTTCTATCCGGAAGCAGAGATTTTTACACGATCTAAAATTTTGGAAGGTATCAGGGAGTAAGAAAACTGACAATTAGGAAATAATTTAAGAAAAAGAGTACATTTTCTGTCAGTGGTAGTAAATGCTCAGCATGAGCACGTTGGGATAATGCTCACAGGAATTTTTTTGCTAGTATTATTTGTTGCCTAATTTTTCTGAGCTGGTCACACTCTGTTAGGGAGGCACCTGTTAGATAAACAGAAAAAGATGCTGAACTCACCCCTACAAATGAGTAGCAAAGTTTGTGCATATTTACATCTAACAGAGCAATGCTGCTGTAGTATTCTATAAAAGAAAAGGTTCGTGAGTATTTAGTAGTATTTGAGTATTTAGTATTTAAGTGCATTTATTATGCATTAGCATGGGAGAAGTCTGAAAGAGAAACAAGTCTCCTGGGTGCTGTTGCAAACCATCTCCTGAGTAACACACAGGATATATTAAAGAGTATGAGACTGAAAATGTCTTCACAGATATATTTGTAGCAAAATGGAAGTTCTGCTGCCTGTTTCTTTGTCAATTAAAACAAAAGTTTATCTGCTGCAGGGGCCAGGAAGGGTTTGGAAGATGCAGATTCTTTGGGGCAGAAAGATACTTAGGGGTCGATTTTTTAAGATCTCAGTTGTTATTTGGGTCCTGCTGCTAGAAGTGAGAAAGTTCTGGTGTGGCATCTTACAGTGAAAACATGTTGGATATATATAATGAAAAAGCAGTGCAAGGAAACTTTTGCTAGATAATAAATATTTGTAACTTTTTCCAACCCATAAATCTACCTCTAGTGCTGTTACTAAAATTTTATATGCTACCTTCCCAGGCCCTTCAATCTATGACATTGCCTCGGCAAAAGAGGTTATGGCCAACAGCTTTAAATGACCAAAAACTGTATGATGAGGGATGAGCAAGCTGTGCTGAGGTGCCTTAGTGCAGTGAACCTCCTCCTGTGTCAGCAGCTTGTGGAGAGATATTCTCTTCTTTGGATTTTCAAGTTGTATGTATGTTGCTTTTTATTAAACCAGAGGGACTCCTGATGGAATTTACAAAGTCTCAGTCATGTTTTCCTAGTCTGGTCACACCAGACATGGGTCGTGTCTGTGCAACCTGTAGGGAGGCAAAGCTTGGGATGAGCGAAATGTCCTACTTGAAGTTATTATTTTACTTCTTCTGGTCACTTCTTGCAGACATTTTCCTATGGGAAGGTGACAAAGGATTTGAATTTGTGTAGTTTTTAACAACCACACATTTTCTTTTGTGCCTAAATCTAATTCCACATCCCTTTTTAAAAAGCATCAGTAGAAAATTTCTGTCAAAAATTCCTACATCATTTGGCATTCTTGTTACCTTAAGAAAGAAAAACTCTACAAAATGTCTGACAAAGAAGAGTAGTTTGGCTTTTGGAGAGCTGTTGTTTGGCTACAGGGGACATGTAAGTTATCAGGCATCTGTTATTCTGGTCCTGTGAGCTCTTATTTCTCCATTTTATCTCCATTAACTTAGTGCTTTTCCTGCAGAGGTTCTGTAACATTTCTAGGTTCATGAAGATTAATAACACCACCCTCCTGAGAGTGTCTGGGGACTACACAGACTCCTACGCAGCTCCAGCAACCTCTACTTGTTCTTTTCCTTCTGAATTCTCACTTCACTTTGTTTCCTCCCTCCTACTTTTTCATTTGTCTGCTTTTTGACCCTTTGTCCCTTCTGTTTGGATAACAGCTACTCCAACTTTTCCACAGCTCTCTAATTCCTTTCTTCTTTCCACCCTTCACCTCTCGAGAGTGTTACACATCCCCCTTTGTTATCTCCATCAGCTTACAATGTTTCACTGTTGATCTGTGCACCAATTTCCATCTGCAATCAGACGAAGCATTCCCGAACTCCAGCTGTCACTTTGAAGCCCGGTTGCAGGCTCGTAGTGTGGTGGGCTGCTCTGGGGATGTATCACACACACACGAGGGAAATGCAGACTCTGTCTCATGATCAATAGATGGAGGCAGGAGAGCACACTCTTGCTCCAGGCACAGAGCTCAGCAGTGCATTCTCTTTCTTGCTTAAATGTTTCCAGCAATCGTTTTTGTGTATTAACATATTTTAATAATACCCAAATACTTTGTGATGCATTAACAAATGCAAATGATGGGATTGAATGTCAGGTTGTTTAAAGGATATATGCAACAGAAAAGGGAGATGAATAGAAATAATGAGAAAGGTGCATTTTATACATCCCCTATGTTCCAGCCTTAAAGCATGACTTTGCGAGGGCACAAGTCTGAAATTGTGAGAGAAGCATAAGAGGTAACAGAGGGATCTTGTCTCATGTTTTTGGAGCTGCTATACCAATCATTCATAAAACAGTTTTGATAGCTTTAGGTAATTTCTGTTTAACAACTTGTTACTAAACAAAATGTTTGTTCCAGAGCCCAGCAAATGCAATTGCAGTGAGTAGATCTGTAGGAAGTTTCCACTGTAAGACTCTTAATAACTCCTCATGAAATGATTCAGAATTTCTTCCTTCTAATACTCTTACAGCTGAAAGTCCTAGAAAAGAAAAAGTGGGTAGATGAGGACAGCCTACATCTGCTCCAACAGCAAATTTTTTTGATATGGTCAATACATTAATAAACATTTTGGGAGGCAATGACAAGCTAATGAGGTAATAAGAATGGTGCAGGAAAATTAAATTGCAAACTAAAAAGCACTAGCAGAATACTTGGGAAAATCAACCTTTCTAGTCTCTAGCATGTATATGTATCAAGCCTCTAAGTATCAGAAGATATAATTAAAACAGATGATTGCCCTTAAAGTCATCCTAGTCTCAAAGCAGGAGAGTTTAAGATACCATGGAGAGAAGTAAAACACAAAAAAATGTAATTTTTTAAGTACAAAAAAAGAAACCCTATGCATCCCCAAAATGGTGGTTGTTTTACAAACTCTGGGTCAGTGCTTCTAAATACCTGTATACATTTGATTGCACATAGAAGTTTTATAGCCAGAGAGATTTGTAATATCTAATGAAAGCAAGTCTGGTCTGAGAAATGAGAGAATGAGCAGACTTCTGCTGCTAGCTGCTCTTTGACAGTCATTTCAATATATATAGTGGGAAATATTCTAGTAAAACTGCATTTTTTGGAATATATTAGTTTATTGATTTATTTCAATCAACTCAACCTATTTATTCACAGTGTTAGGAGAGAAAAAAAATATGTTGTGTATAAGGAGGGAGAAAGGAGAAAGAGGACCAGTTTGAAGCAGATCAGATGGTTCAGACTGGGCAATTGTTGCACAAAAGTAATGCTCAGAGGAATGCCAGAACTTATGATCAACTTTTGTGGGATTAAACCATACTCATGCCAACAAAATCCTGAGGCTGGGATGCAGGGGATTATTTCTTTAAAGGATTGTTACAGGAAGGAGGAAGTCTCCTCTGCACAAGTTGTCAGGCTGCACCACGGTCTGGTGTCACGATGTGAGCAGAGGCTCTTGGGGGTGCTTTGCTTATCCACCCTTATTGCCAGGTAGGCAAGTGGGCTTTCCTGAAATGTGACAACTGAAAATAAAGCTAAACTTCTGTTAATAAGCAGAATGTTTCCTTAGTAGTTATATTTGGGTTTTTTCCACCATTTATTCTCTTTAGTTAAATTGCCTTCAAGCAGTTTATGTCTCCTTGCATTTGAATTAGGTGGCAGAGTTGTCCTGTTTGAAAATGTGAATACAACAAATGAGTTTCTTTTCAAGAGCCAAGGTATGGGTGGAGAGGATTAAAGTGCCATGTGGAGTATTTTAGGAAGCATTTTAACCAGGCTGTAATCACATATCATTCTTCTATTCTTTTGCATGAAATAACTACTCTAGATAGGCTGCACAACTCCCTTCCTGAATTACAATGGCAGGAGAGAGTTGTTTACTATTCCCAGCTCTAAAGCTTTCCTGCTGGATGGGGGCTGATTGGTGTTTATGGCTGTTTGCAGAAGGGCTATTTAATCAAATAAAACAGACCCCATTTCCCACTGAATGTAAGAGAGAGAGAGATATCAATCCTGGGGGCTGTATCAAGATGGGTGGAAAATACAATGCATCTGTAATGAAAAACCCAGTAGATAAGCAGCTGTATTATAAAAGTCTGTAAGGGTTCTGGTCATAGCATCAATCAAAGGGCAGAATACTGTGTTGTTTTATCTCTCTGACCTCAGAGTAGGATTTCCTTGTAATGCTGCCATGGTTTAACCCCAGCTGGCATCACAGCCTTGCACAGCCACTCTGTCACTTCTCCTCATTTCAGGATAGGGGAGAGAATCAGCAGAGTAAAAGTGAGAAAACTAATGGCTTGAGATAAAGACAGTTTAATAAGTAAAGAGAAAGCCACACAAGCAATCAAAGCAAAACATAGAATCCATAAACTACTTCTCAGGGGCAGGCAGGTGTTCAGCCATCCCCAGGAATGCAGGGCCTTGTGTAATAAGTCTTTGGGAAAGCAAACACCATCACTCTGAATGATTCCCCTTCCCCCTTCTTCTCCCAGCTCTGTATGCCCAGCATGATGCCACATGGTGTCATCACCCCATCCCTGGGTCAGCTGTTCCAGCTGTGCCCCCTCCCAGCTCCTCGTACACCCCAGCATCCTCGCTAGTGGGGTGGTGGTAGGAGTAGAAAAGGCCTTGGCACTGTGCAAGCTCTGTTCAGCAGTAATGAAAATATCCCTGTGCTACTGACACTGCTTGCAGCACAGATCCAAAACATAGCCCATGCTAGCTACTGTGAAGAAAATTAACCATCCCAGTCAAAACAAGATCAAAAGTATTTGTCAGAAAAGACAAATACTTTTCTAGCAAGAATTCTTACCCTATAAGTAAACAAATCTAGGACATGGCATCTTCCCATTAGTGAGTCTTGTCACTGACTCTCTTGAATACAAATTCCCAGGGAACCTCTAAATTTTTCTTCAATCCTCCATTCAGTCCTGGATGCAGTTCTTTAATACTCTGTTTTATAAGATATTAATGGCCAGAACGCGTCTTGTGATTGATCCAAGATACTGCAACATAACTTGGTCCAAAATGATCTGAACTTGAAGACACCAAAAACAATACTTTGCATCCTGCAGCATGGAGAAATGGCATGGCCTTGCTTTCCAAACTGCATGCGGTCAGAAAAATGTGACAAGCCCAAGTTTGAAAACCCTTACATTTTGTTTCACACCTTGCAGGAATTCTGAGCATGGTCGTATTCTACATGACATTCAAGTATGCACTTGAAAGCAGCTGGACTGTGCCTCTCAATGGACACAAGTACCCTGACACCTCATTCATGGGTTTTCACTGAGAATTGGTACAAGAGAGGACACCAGTCTACTCATCCCTCATAGAGGGAAGGCTCAAAGCTACTGCCTGCTCAAAAGCAGAATTTGGCATGAAAAATATCAGGTGGTTATCAGCAGCAGTATCTTCAGGATCAAGATTTTGGCCTCAAGCGCTATAATTTTTCCCAAGTCATGTCTTTTTGCTGAAGTTGTCATATGAATCTTTTGGAGTCCAAATGTTGTGTTTCACAGCATAGACAGGAGTCAACACACAACAATGTGGGGGCACATCGGGCAGGTGTAAACAGCAAAAGCAGGAATGTCTCCTCACAAACAGAAAATGTGAGCGTCAGTTAAATGAATGTTTGCAAAGTGCTTCCAGTCCTTCAGATTATGCTATTATTAAACTGAACGTCTTTGATTATGCTATAGCTGTGCTGAAAGCTAAATGAAGGAGCTGGTTTTCTTTAAACAGTATCTTATTCTTGATTAGAGTGATCATTAAATTGATTCAGACCTAACAAAGTGAGCAGCAGATGGAACACAGCAAAGACAGAGGAAAAATATGAGATTTCAGAAGAGAATCAAACTAAGCAAACCCCGAAGTAATTCAGAAGTGTTCTTACCAAAATTATGATATATAGTATATATTTGTGAATTACAACAGGTATTATTTTGTCTTTTGATAGATGCCAATAGCAACCTTGAGTTAGAGAATTATACTTCTGAGTACATCCTCTCATGTGTGGTGTTGAGTCCCTACAACTTTTTAGATATTGTAGTGATTTTAAAAAATTTGAATAAAGTCTAGTGGAGTGGAAATATCAGCCAAGCATGTAAATTTATTGTCTCTGATGGATTTTGCTACACTTCTTGCTGTACTTCTCTCTATCCAAACTTTATCAAACTTTGCTTTTCAAGGTCTTGAATTTCCCAGTTCAGCCTCTAATCAACTGGCTTTTCCACCTTCCTCAAACATCCCATCAAAGATTTTCTCTGTACCACATCCTTTCTCCTATCTTCAAAATTAATTTTTCCTTACATCCAACATGAAAACTCTTTAGCTCAAATTTAGCATCCATTGAAAACAGTCAGTGATAGACTTCAGCTTGATTTGTATTTCCATCCTCCAATTGAAAGGTGACATGGCTGCTGCAAACCTTGTCAACAGAGTTGCAAAGGGGAAATCTCATGACAGTAAGAATTATGTAACATAACATTATATCACATCCAGATCCATTCCTGGCTGAAGGAAGACAAATCACAATCAAAGAACAGAGAAGCTTACAGAAGGTTTGTCTTGAATTTCTTTCCAATAGAAGTCCAAGGCCTGGTGGAGTTTCTTCAGCCCCCATAGAGTTTCACATGGTAGACTTTAGGACTGACATAGCATCAAATTGTACTGTATCCTTTCAGGACTTATATTGCACACGTTCTATATAGCTTTCAGTTTATTTTATTTACTACTACTCCATAAAATTTTTGAGCTATGAGGAATTTCTAACATCCCATGACAAGTCTCACGTAAATTTTTTAACTACAGTTTTGATTTCACCTTTATCATGTTCTCAATTGGTAGATTTTATTTTTTTGTTATGCTGTTTTCATATTTTTAGAATCTGTGATTTATCTCATTCATTCAGCTCATATATTGCTAGACCTAAGTTCTGGTGTGTGCCCCATGTAGGTACAGAGGAAGCCCATTGAACTGACTTAGTTATTCACTAGCTGCCAAATGTAGATGCCTGTACTGGGCCTCAGATTCCCATTGTACTTGCATTATTCAGCTCTAAATACTTTGAAATATGACAAAAAGGAATAAAGGCAACTCAAAAGAAATTTAAAAAGAGACAAGAGAAAATATTATTGTGGGTTTATCTTCTTCAGCTACAATATAATATGCTCTTCATAGATATGTCATCCGTAAGATAAAAGGAATATATTTTCCTGGCATTGTATTTACTCTGCTTTCTTAAAAACATCATGTGAATTAAAGTTGTTCCTAAAATTTAACATGAACGATGTAGCAACAATGATACTCTATTGGACTTGACATAAACATCGATTTGTAGGAATTGTGTTTTCCCTTTGTGTCTGAAGGGATGATATTTTCAGAAGAGCCCACACGTGTGCAGCACAATGTTTTAGTAGAGCTGCACACAGAAAGGAGCTGTATCTGCACCCAGAGCACTGCACAGCTGCAAGGCTGTTTGTGCAGATGCAGGCATGCAGCTGCTTTTCCTGAAAATTTGATCAGGTGCTTAACACCAGTGTGTCAGAAGCTGTGTAACATCTTTTAGTATCCCTTAACAAGTGAAGAAAAAATTTGTATTCATCGTATTCCATTTAATAATCCATGTTGAAGGAACAAGGATCATGTCAATAATATAGAACCGGTCAAGTAAATTATTATTTTTCTGCTTTAGCAGTCAGTTAAGGCCTTTCTCCACCCTTGCCACTGTGCAGATGCTCCTGTGCAATTTATTACCTAATTTTTTGAAGGCCAGAGAAAAACTGCAGTTCTTCCCTGCATTTAGTATATGTGTGTCCAACACACTGTCCTGCTCATGGGAGAGTCCTGTAAGAGAAGTTATTTTCAAGTTAGGTTGTGATATAAATGTAACTAGCAAGGAATGGCAGTTTAGATATTCGTTCTTTACATGGACATGGTCCAACTTGTTTGTCAGTGAAATTAATAAGACAACACTGATGAGAGTGCATTTCTCACATCAGCTGCACAGATGCTGGATGATTCCAGCTACACATTGGATGAAGAGCTAAAATATCGAGTTCATGATTTTATAATGCTATTGCATGTGTTTTTCAACTTCTTTTCCCATGGTTTGGTGCTAACTAATGAAATTATTTCATTCACTTGAGTAAGATGTTTATTGGTGTACATGATTAGCTGGGCACTCAGCTGTCCACACTGCATGCACAAATACCTGATTTGCAAGTGCATTGTTCAACTAGGAAAATCTCAGTTGATGTTCCTAATTCTAGCTGAAATGCTACTTCACTTTTAAATGGCAAATAAGCTCTGATTACATTGTATCTCCATGATGAAAATTTTTTCTCCTTCATAAGTACTTTAACTCTACTTTTCTCATCACTTATCTCAAAAATGACCTTGGCCAGAATTTTTATTAATATTGTAGGAGTAGAACAAGTAGTTGATTTTTGACCCAATTGTATTCTATTTGTATACCCAGTGACATAGGGTATACCCATCAAATTCAAGTTAAGAAAATAATGCATCTTTACCAAATAACTATCCTTGTTTATGATATAGTATTTCTCAGTATATTTTGTCCAAGTTTGAATCTGACAGGCTTAGGCAACACATCAAGAGACATAAGTTTACATGATTTATTATATTACTGTAAATCAAGAATGGAGCAGGAAACACAATTGCTTACTGTTTCTATTTATACGCATTTTGATTTTTAAAAGATGTCTAAAAACATGGCTCTAGTAAACCAGGTTGAATTATCATTAGGGGTTTATTCACTGGAATATAATCATAATTGAAACTGAAACTGTAAGGAAGGAGGTATTTTTGTAAAATACTGTGTAGCTTCAAAAGCACTAAAATTGTCAATATATCATAATAGGGAATTTTCATATTCAACAAGGACCTCTTTTTATCAATTTTTTTTTTTCATTTTGAAATGTTAATCCATTGAAGAGAAAGTAATTTGGATTGAAATCAACTTCTTGGAATAAAATATTTTCCAGTTTGGAATTTTTTTTACTGCTTTTGATCCCAAAATTTATGATATTTTTCCTTAAATCAAAATATTGAAATTCTTTGTGCAGGAAGATGACTTATTTTTGTCCTGCTCAATATATCACTTTTACCAAGCAAAAGTTCTGTGTTTAACATTACATCTCTGAATTTGTTTCAAATGCACTATGAAGGAATTTCTGTTGATTCCTGTTTCAGGAGAAAGGATTAAAAATTCTTCCTGAAAAATACCAGTCCTGAATGACTCCTCAAGTAGAGGTGATTGTTTTTCAGTAATTTATTTATTTTCAGTTGATATTTGGCAGCTGTTTCTCAGTTTTGTCATCTGTAATTGATTTCTGGCACCTGAGCTATGGTGTGGGTGGGTCAGAATGAATTAGAAGCAAATATAAGGGAAGTGTGTGACTTGCACTTCATTTGTTATTTACAAAGGTGTGCTAAATGAAAGTTACAGCCCAGGATAAATGGAAATGCCTGTGACCAGAGATTAACTGCTCTGTGTACATTTGAAGACAAAAGCTGTAAGTATTTCATTCTTCAAAGATGCAAAAGCCCAGCTATCACCTGAAATTAGAGTAGTGATAAACATTAAATCCCTGGATGTCTAGGGAGAGTGCTCAGGAGCTGTTGCACTGTTTGGGGCACTGTCTGAACTTGAAACTGCTTCTGGACACTGCTTACATCTTTATTTACCTTAGCACACACAGAATTTGGGTGCCTGCTCCTTCACCTGGCCTTGCTCAGCCCTGGCTGTGCATTGTGAGTGACTCTAGCAGCATTCTTTGTATTAAAGGATCTATGGGAGGGGTTTGACTTCCTAGTCTGTGACTGCAGGCATGGGCTCTAGGCTTGCTGCAGGCAGGGCAGAAGAAACAGGAGCTTGCAGGGACTTTATGTGACAAATTGTTCTGTTGTGTCATCTTCTCAGTTGTCTGCGTGGTGACAGCAGGAAGGCAGCCTGAACTGAGTATAAAATGTGGTTACACTGGCCTTCTTCCCCCTGCCACAGCTCCCAGTGTCTTCCATGAGTCCTAAACTGCAAAAGAAAGAGAAAACCTTCATAGCTGAAATCCATAATGTTCTCTTTTCCTGTGGGTTCAAAATACCTTCTTGAAAGAATCAAAATGCATTCAGCAGTGGGATTTCCAAAGACCTGACAAGGCAGCGACAAGGGATGGGGTGGTGGCATTAAGAACCAGTGTGTGTTGCAGCCTGAACTTACAGTGTTCCAAAAGAAATGTTTAGAGACACCCTGTGGCAGCATTTATTGAGCTCTGAGATAAAGGGGATGCCAGGTGCTGCTGAAAGGTAAAACCTGAAGGGATGGGGACAGATGTTTCCTTCTTTCCATGGCCACGCGGCCTGCTGCAATTAGGGGGGAAGATTCACTGCCAGAGAAGAGAAGTGGTTTCGGGCAGAGGAGGCTTTTGAGACAACTAGAGTCTCTGTGCAAGCAAATTGATGTGGAAGCACTGAGCTTCATGATGCAAACATGTTCCTGCACACTCCAGCAGGTTGCCAGCAATTAGTGCTTCCTGTCTCCTGCAGGTTAGCAGAATGAGGAGAAACAGGCAAAACTGCTGTGCAGTGCAATTTCAGAGAGGGGAAAAACAAGGGCTGGGAATCTTTTCTTTGAAGCTTCAAGACACTGTGTCTTGACCAAGCTGGCTCCTTCCATATCTGGGCAGGAGATGCTTATCAAAAAGAGAAAAATACAATGGTTCTAAAGAAGATTGTTAAATTCTTTTGTGTGAGTAGTGGGACATCTTGAATCTATTCCAGCTATTACCAATTGGAAAGTGGTCAGGGCTCGTGTACAAGGGATATAAAAAACTGAAAGATAAGTCAGTTTCTTTAAAATTGGTTTCTAAAATGAAAGTATTATTTCAAATGAGCTTTTACTGAAGAATTTTTCAGTATCACTAGTAGTTTTGCAAAGATTTTTCTTGTGGTTAAAGTTCTTTTTCAACTGATGAATAGTTTTGATCAGTAGTTTTTTGACTTTTAATGATTTTTCTCTCCTTGCAGTTAGTATTCAGTTAGCATGTCTTTGAAAAAGGAATCTGCCCAAGAATTCCAGTTAGGCTTCTATTCTAAAGAAGGGGGGCAAGAACCCTTCAGTGATCATCATACTGGATTGATTTAATATAAAGAGGCATGCTGCTTTTCTGTATTCACCTCTGTTTAACTTCTTCATGGTACTTTAATTCACAAATTATTTTTTTACCCAAATGAAGAGTATTGACCCATGTACATTTCCTCATTTAAATGTTCTTTTATTTGGAATTAACTGCCACAAAAAAAAATTAATTTATCGGAAGAGGGGAATCACTTTAGCAACATTTGGTTTAAATTTGCCTCATTATTGAGACTGCCACTTGGTTACCGCAAGTCTAATTTTCTGAAACGCTTTCATATAATTTCTGTATATGACCTTCACTAGTAGTACTCATATGCATTGCTATCTGCAGCACATAGCTGTCAAAAAATAAGTGAGAAGCTGACATAATAAAAAAGATATTGTTTCCTTGCCTTCCAAAGGCCTGCTTTGGAGAGATTTTTTTTTTCTCCTGTGTCTCTTCCATCTGAAATTAATGTTTACTGTAGGAAACCTATGGTTCAGCTGCATGTCAGTGATCAGCATGATCTGCTGGATTTTTTGTGCTTTTCTGTGAACACTTGAAGAAGCAGCTGGCTCTGTTCTCCCGCCACCCTCAGAAATGTACCTTCAATTGGCCTCCACTGTTTTGATCCCCTTGTTATTTTCTTTCTTGTTAACTTACAAGATACCTTTAATTACAATGGCAAAGTGTGAAGGCACTGAGCACTGGCAAAGTTCTGACACCGTGGTGCTCCCTCATTACAGAGCTCTCATACCTAAGTAATTCTTATTCTGAATGAATTATAAGGTCTGCCCAGTGGAACAAGTGAACATGTGATCATGAGGCTTTTCTAAGAAATTGATAGCAAGTTGCATATGAGGAATTAATGCTTTTCCTGATTAAGTTTTATGAGTAACAAATAGACATGCTATTCAAACTGATATGGCACTGTCACGAAAGATAAACTTCATACTGTAGAGGAGATGAGACTGGGATTTCTAACCTCTTCTTTCTTCCCCTAAGCTTCCAGGTGTTTCATTTTCCTGCTGCTATTTGCTCCTGGGCTCAATGATGTTATTAGAAATTATTCCACACTTTTCTGTTTGAATAAGTACAAAGAGTACATTCCAATGTTTTTCAAATAGTGGCCCTTGAATTTAAGTAACTTCCTATAGACCCTGCAAAATTACATATTAAAGGTGGTAGTAGTAGTAGTAGCTGGTTGCCTTGATGACTGAATGGAGTGATACTCTATATATGTACACATACATATAGACCCTAATATATATATTTATGAATTTTCATTCTGTGCTCTGATACCATCATGGGAATCCAGCTCCTGTCTTGCGCTGAAGAGAGTCAGATTCAGATTCCCTGATTGCATGACTGCGTTTCACTCTTAAGTTATGCAGATCAGCCACATGTGCTGTCCTGCAAGAGTGTGGGGCAAGAAGTGCCAGAACTGTACTGTGGATGTAGGGAATGATTTACTTTTGTAAATCAGTGAGGTCTCTTCAACAAAGCTGAAATGTAAGGGTTGATTTCAGTGGGATCCAAATAGAAGTCAGCTCGATTTGTTCCCTTTGTGAACAAAACGAAGACTTGAAACCTTGGTTCCCTGAGGAAAACAAATTAGTAAAGAATTATTTCTCTGAAGGCAGATCTGACTTCTGCTGCAGTCCGATAAACGGCAACTTCATTGGCCTCATGCAAGAGGATTACAGAAAATGTTTCCATTCCCTTCTGCTGAAAACACTCTTCTCTTGTGAATGCCATCAAGCTGTTTGCCAACGTCTGACAATCTGAAAATCTAGATTTAGGCTTCCACCTTAGATTTCATCTCTTCCTTTCCTCATTTTGGAGTACAATATCCACATTACCTTTACCAGCTCTCGCTCATCTATTTGCAAATGTTCATTCCATTTTCTCCCCTCTCCTTCATTGCCTGTGTAATAGCAGCCTTGGCAAGCCTGTTTTGTAGAGAGCAGCACGGCCCTCTGTGGGCTGTAGCTGCTCCACACTTGCTGAACAAGTGTATCAAAAATTGGATTTATGTATTTATATATGTCAGAGTTTTAGCTCCACACTGATAGGCATAGGTCTAGCTAGCAGCACAGGGTGGTGTTTTTTCCTCTGTGTAGTCACTGCAGTGGAATGGCCCTTTTTGGAGAACAGGACCCTCAGAATGCTGTAAGGAGCGGGTAATTAATCAGTGTCCTTAATTGGGTTTAGGTCAGTATTGAAGCTGCTGCTGCTATGCTGCAGAGGAGTCTACTTCTGTTTTTGGCTAAAATACAACAAATATTGCAGCTGACAACTTCATAGCAGGAAAAGGTGTTCAGCAGTTGGCACCTGACTGATAACAGAAAGGAGTAGAAAAAGCATCACCACTGTGTCTCAGGGGTGTAGGCACAGGGTGTTCAGAAAATGGGTTTCATCAGCATTATCTAATAATTTGCAGATTTTTTTCTAGAAAATTAATATAATTTTCATCAATTTAAACTTAAGATTCCCTGGTTTTATGAGTTCAATTGGTTTTATAAGAGTTAACACATTTTTTTTAGCAATGAAATATTTAAAAGAGGTCTGCAGGAAAAATATCTGCCAGTTCTTTTTAACCTGCCATCTATTGTGTATTTTTTTTCTGTCATAAGGATTCTTTGTATTACTTTTTTGGAAGAATTCAAAATACAGAAAAGATATTATCCAAGAATACAAGTATGAAAAATTGCAGCAATTGGTTGTTGTTTACTTACAATTATTTTTTCTGAAATTTAACATTTGCTAGACCTAGAAATGTGCTTTTAGAATGCCAGAATTGTACACAAATACATTATTCAACTTACTCTGCATGAACGGGTTAGCTGTAACAAGAAATACTATCCACATCCCTCTTGGCATAAAATATGTGCATATGCAACAGTGTAATAGCTTTAAATGTTTTTCTCTTATAACTCAACGGGTTTTTGGCGGAATCATCCGGGATAAATTTTAGCTAGGGCTTCAGCAAAGAAAAATTTTGTAAGTGTTCAGTGATAGAAAGATAACAGCCCTATAGAAATAGTTTTAGCATCTGTGCACTGATGACTCCTGTTCTGTGTAACAACCCTTTTTACAGTAACTCCTTTGGAATTCCTTACAGGATGATGAAGTCAAGTCAAGCGTTTCTGCGTGGTACCACACCTCCCAGTTTCTCTTAATGACCACTGTAGTGCATGAGTTCAAAATACCCTGATGAACAACTAGCAGTTTCGATTTTGCCTGGTTTTGCTGTTGGGGTTTTTTTCCCCTGTGACAATCCATACCAGATATGCAAAAAGTCTTTTTAGCCTCTGCCATAGTGACAGGCAGGAAGCCGCAGGGACGGAGAGTGAAGTGTCTGTTCTCCACGCCCCGGTGGACTGGAGAGCTGGGGTTGCTGCAGAATGATAATGTGCTGCCCTCCTACAAACGCCTCCCTGGTGATCCAGGGCTGTGTGGCTATGTGTGAACAGCATCCACATCTGCCACCACTCTAAAATTGTCTTCTCTCTACACAAAAGGCCAATATAATGATGAGGAAATGCAGAATCAGGGATGTAGCTCTTCTGTGAGGAGTGAGTTTTGTGTGTAGCAAGGATCCTTTTTTTTTCTTTTTTTTCCGAGGAGATTCTGCTTTCATTTAGCTCCCATAATTGGCTGAATGTAAGTTCCTTAACTTTTTCTCATAATACAGAGCTGGAATTTTTGCTGTTGATTTTGAGGCCCAAAGTAGAAATCTTCTGCATAGCTATTGAAGATCTGCAAAATATGTGCTTCTCATGGTAAGAGGGAGAGAGAGAAGGATAGAAGATTTAATTAACAATTTGTACTGAAATTCCCTTGTCCTTTTACAGAGAGCATCATCTTCCCTTTCCACAGAGCAGGTGCAAATCTGTGAAATATCAGTAGTGTTCCAGGTATGCTATACTTTAGCAAAATTTTATTCTTAATCCTTTAAGCTAAAACCAGTCTTGAGCTGTGTGAAAGATCCCTGGGCAAGGAGTTTAGACTAATTCTCAGAAGAAGAGTATGTTAAAACAGAAATCCTGTAGCTCCAGAGCTGTCAGATAACTGATTCTCTCTCAGTGAAACAGGTGTTTCTCTCATGCATGAAAATTAAGAATTGGAGACAGTTCAAATGTAGTGTCACTGCTAATGGGAGGGCCGAACTGCTAGATTTGCAAGGAGAGATTAAAGAAAACTATATCCAGCTCAGCTAAGTAACAGAAAGATCCATCAATAATTGAAAGGTGTCAGCCCCAAAGTGTGAGTATTTAGAATTGCAGAGGAGAAATATCTAGGAATGACATAAGAAAGTTATATATTAAAAAATAGGTAATAAGAATAAACACACTGAATAGCAATGAAAAAATGTTAGATCAAGAAGTAGTTCTCTAAAGAGAGGGATTGCAAGCATGCCAGTCAGAACTTAGGTTTGCTCCATGGTTTTGAATTCCCCAGATTTGTGAGTGAATAGGGCAAAAATGCTAAGGATATATTTTAATGCATGGAGCAATCACATGTTGAAGGTAGATGATGGGAATGATCCCTTCTGGCTCTTCAATCTCTTTTGTGCCCCATGCACTTTAACTGAGGCTCACTGTGATCTTATCTATGAAAAGTAATATCTTTGTGGGAACCAGAACTGTGATATTATGAACTCTGCTCTGAGGATCTTATATATACCACTTCATCACAGATATTATTGACAGTAAGTGCTTTTACCATTTTTATATATTCTCTTTGTGAGTTGTTTTACAGCAAGGCAGCTAAATCAAGAGAATTTTTCCTGACCAGCTGAGCAGCTGATAAGTCTCCTTACAAGCACTTAGGTGAATTCAATGCACTAGGATGATAAAAAGGCAAGTTAGGACAAAAGCGGGTGTCAAAACATGACCCTCTGCTCTTTCCATCACCTCAAAGGTTATGTCCCACATGTAAAATTACTTGGGTTTTGAACCCCGCTTTTCCTTAATTCTTTTGTTCAGAAAGTCCATCTGATCCTTTTTAGAATTCATTTGCCCATTTCTGATTCTCTGCTTTTGTCTCCTGTTTCCCTCTCTTGTTCTCTGCACATCACGATCCTTTTTCAGGCAAAGTCATTATCCTGTTAAATTCTCCCAGGAAGGACTTTTTTCTCAGTCATGCTATTTCTTACTCAAGTGGTGCCTGTAGGAAGGTCAGAACAACTCATGCTAAGAGCTCTGTGAGTGGCAGTACCTACAGGACAAGCATAAAAGTTGTATTGTTAGTTAACTGCAAAATTCACTTCTCTCCCTTATTTCCTGCCTGTTTAGTAGACCCAAACCTCCACTGGGAGGAGAAAAAAAACATTTTTGTTCCAGAGCCTGAAGATTAAAACTGGCCCTGTCCTGCACTTGTGTGTGTGTGTGTACTCACTTTGAAAAGAATTTTCTTTATCCTGTGAGTCCTGTGGAGTCCACAGATAATATGGCTCTCTTTCTGCTCCAAAGTCTGCACAAATCATCTCCCTGCCATGCCTACAGATGGAAATAGGAAATATTCCCTTGCCAGGCCTGCAGTGAAAAGGAATGTGTCCCAAATGCAGTTGTTTCTTGTGCACTACATCTTGTGAGCAAGCAGACGGTGTGGCTTGCTTCAGTAACTTTTATTTGTAAACAGTCTTTAAAAACATAATCTACATTGTCAAAGCCTAATCTGAATGATGTTCTGACATTGCTTACTTTGATATGCTGACTTGGTTTTGAATTCTCTCTGGATTGCCTGGCCCCACATGGCCTTTTTGTGTTTTGTTTACTTTTCACTTAGCTGTCACGTATTTATTCCCATTAGATGTACAAAGTCAATGGATCCAGACTAGTTTTACAGCATAATTGCCTTATATAGCATAGGGAAAAAGTTAAATGAAACCAAGCAGAGGGGCAGGAAAAAAGCAGAGTGATTCTTCAGGTCTGACATAGAGACCAAAGAAACAGAACCAGACAAAGATCTGGGTCTGGTAGAGAACCTAGAGATTACTGCTTTTCCAGAAAAACATTATATGTCTGGAAAGCAGAAATTAATTTATTTGTATAGACTGAGTTTCTGTTTTTAAAGACTTGTTTCTGAATAAAGGCTTAAATTTTGTATTGATCACATATATTTAAATTTTTAAGGAATCTGGATTTGTTTCAAATATGAATGGATGGGGAAATGTTATTTCAAAAGCTTTTTCAGTGTAATGAGGTGGTTGCATTTATCTTAGTCCAGCAGTTAAAATGGCTTACATGATCTTGTTCTGTGAAAGTGTTTGAAGATATGTGGAAATACCTCATGCTGAGAAAAGTAATCCTGGTATGATCATACCCACAGAACCCGTAAGACAAATGGGTGTTTGTGAAGTCTGTCACAGCTTGAAGCATGACTGAAATGTGGGCCATCCTGAACAGTGGTCTTCCCTCTGGATAGCCATGCCTACCCTGCCTTGCTTTTCCCAATGGGAATACCTTCCCTCCCTCCAAATGGTGGTTTTTACAGCTCAAAGAAAAAGCAGTTGGGGGTTTCATGTGGAGTTGAGTGTTGGGGGAGGGACCATGGTGTTTCCTTTGTTCCCTGAAAAGAGATAGCCCATATTTTCTCCATGGCACTGTGTCACTGATGGCACGTTGTTTTCAGCTTGTATTTCTTCAGTTTCAGCCGAGGTGCTCAGCCCAAGCCCTTCATGGCACCAGAGTCTGGGCGCCTTTGGTGCTGGCAGCAGTTGGGCACCCAAACTTCGCCTCCTTTAAAGAGCGGGCTGTGCTGAAGCTGCCCCATTCCCAGGTGCACCGGCCTCCCTGTGCACTTGGCAGTCAGTTTCCTGAGCTTCTCCTCCGTTTGCTGCAGGTGAAATATGGGAACTATGCCTTTGTGTGGGACGCAGCAGTGCTGGAGTACGTGGCCATCAACGATGCGGAGTGCTCCTTCTACACGGTCGGGAACACTGTGGCGGACAGAGGATATGGGATCGCCCTGCAGCACGGCAGCCCCTACCGAGACGTCTTCTCACAAAGGTAAGCCTTTGGAGCAGGAGGAGCAGGTACAAAGAATCAGGATCTCTCAGCTCTGCACCCTTCTTTTAATTTCATTTTCGGCAGAGGAAAAACATCTTGTATTTGCAATCCACTTCATTTCCTGCATACACATTCATTTTCTCCGAGACATTGAATTATTCACTTTTCTAGCAACTGCATTAAAAACACTTTGTGTTGCTCTTATTCGAATTGTTCTTGTTTCTTTTGAAAAACATTAATGAGATAAACTCAACTTCATTAGCAGGAAAATGAGGAAAGGGTTGCTTCATTTGTTATAGAGAGTCAGCATAACTCAACCCTTCCTATTACAAAAGGTGTTTCTTAAAGAAAAGAAAAAGAATTTGGACACTGATGGGAAAACTAAAGGGGATGAACAAGAACATTTGATGTTTTGGTGGAAAGACCTCTATTAGTACCCAAAAGCATAGGTGCTTGTCCCCATACTAATCAATCTCTTGGTCTACAAAAGTGACATCTCTAGAGATGCTACTGGTGCTGTGTTTCTATTAGGATAAGAAATACTAAATCAATTGTATGTATTGTGCCTTGGCAGTATTTGTGCTTCACTCCAATAAATCAGGATGTGTGTGAAATGTAAAAAAAAATACTAAACTTTTAGAAAGTGTAATATCTGCAGTTTGGCACTTAGGAGAAGACATGAGCTAATCTCCTGATCCTTTTTTTTCATTCTCATCTGGTCTCTCAGCCTGGTTTCTGTTGGTTTGTGTTATGTGTATGAAGCAAAATTTTACAGTTGTTGCAGTGGGATTTCTTTTGTGTGGCTGCCAGATAAATATACAAAATATGCTTAATTTGGGCCGTTGCCTTTGTCCAAAGACTGTGGTTGGGGAGAAAGTAGCCAGTAAGTAACACTGTCCAGATCCAGAGGAATCACTCTCTGCTCACCCCTACTGCATGAACAGACAAGACTTGGATTCTTTGAATCTGTTTAACTTCGGGAGTGATATTGCTGAATTTTTTGCTAACGTAGCAGCAACATAATAAAAAATTTCCCAGGATCAAGGAAAAATGTAATTTTAATGAAACATATACATGCTTCGTACATTACAAAGAGTATTAGAGGCAAATATTTATCAAATACTGTAATAATTTCATATTCCAGCTGTGACCAGGCTTGCTTTGCTTAAAATCTCTGGCACTCTACCGTTCGGGGTCTCTATGCAAAACAAAGGAATAGAATTCCTTCTGGTAATATTTCAAAGAAGTTCTTCTATCTGTTAGAGGTCTCAGGTGCTTGTCAAGGTGTTAAGTCATCCTCTCCATAGCCTTATCCATGTAAGCTTGAGTACAAAAATTGGAAAACATTTGGGAATTTCACAGTCTGCATCTTTATTACTAAACACGGTGAAACCGCCAAGCGATGCGGCATGGCTCATGCCCGCATTCTTCAGTCCCACCACTGCTGCTCTGCAAGCCAAGGTGGATGCATCCAAAGTGCCCTCAGAGACTGCTTGTGACAGGGTTTGTGTACTGGTACAGCTCTTGGCATACGGGGGAAGTGGTTATGGCTGATTCTGGTAAGAGAGTTTCTTCTTGGGTGCAGTATTCAGCACATGGCAAGGCTGGGTTACAGCTGCTTCTGATACACTGCCTTCAGCAGCTCCTGGATCATTGGTCTGTGCAGGCCTGACATTTCCAAGTACAATTTTATTTCATAAGAAAATTTTGGCTTTTCAGTATATTATTATATCTTGGAGCTATAGGAAAGCAGAAGGAAGCATAAAAATTTGCACATATATAGGTATTTTTATCTGAGGATCTTCGAAGCAATACTTAAATATTAGCATCTCTCAGGAAAGCAAATGCTATTTTCACTTAATGCTTAGGGAATCCATAGCATCAGGAGACTTAAATGAAATCCCAAGGTCATATGTTGTCCCCTGGTGGAATCAGGGATCATAGGCACTCATTTTTGCTTTCCTGCTAAAGTTGTCAGAGTTCAAGTAGATGAAGAAAGGGATTAATTGTCAGATATTGGGCCACAAGAAGATCTGGATGGATACGCAGAACTAAGCACTGGTGAGAAAATAACTCATTACATTAGCATGAATAATGGCTGAACAAAGAAATTGGAATTTGCTTAGAGTGATACTAGCTCCTGCAGAATTTAGAGAGCCTGAGATAGATATTCTGAAATGTGTGGGCTGCTGTGCTTGTATTCTTGTTTCTGTATCATGAGAGCATACTACATAGCATTTCTAATTATGTCCATAAATATAAATTTTCAGTGTAAAGCAGTGAAAGACCACAGAAGAACAAACACATTAAAGATAAATCATGCTTACAAGGTAGCTTACAAGGTTTTGTTCTTAACACTCTTCTGTGCTGCTACTTAAATTTACATCCATGTTGTTTTCACACATTATCCTTACATTTCTTCCAAATGAAAAGGCTCAACAACCTTCAGCAGCTGCAGCCTGCATGCCAAATAGAGAGAGAAATTGATTCATTGTATAGGATTAGCAAATGTTCACGTGAGCATTTCATATTTTTGATGCAGTAGGGAACTGATTTAAAATATATTGGCTTTTCTTGATCTTTCCCAAGGTAAATATATTTATGTGAAAAAGGCCTTCTCTTTTAAGAAATTTCATATAAAGCCATAAGCTGCCCAGTGTTAAATACCTAGGGTGCAGCTGTGGAAGGTCTGGCAAGCTCAAAGGAGACTTTGTTGCTTGTGCAGGGAGCACAGGCACGCATTCAAAGCTTTGCAATACCTTTTCCAAACATTCAGGTGATTCCCAGAGAAGCAGAAAAAGAGACAGAGAGGTGAAAATGCTCACCCCTTCTCTCCAAAGCTACACAGCAGCTGCTGCAGCCAAGGTAACACTGTGGTAAAGTTTACCAACAGGAAGCAGTGTAAAAAATGGGCCTTTGAGACCCTACTTTTTCACACACACAAAAAAAAATCCCTCCTATGCCTAAACAAAAACATGAGCAGCAGTGAATGGCCTGACTGGCTTTTTGCTGCACAGGGATGGTGAAGCAGCCAGCTGGGGTGCCACACAGCATCTGTGACCAGGCCCTGCCTAATGCTTTCTCTGAAAACAGATGCTTTGAGTCCGTTCTGAGAATAGCTATGTGGTTATAACACAAATAATATAGAAAATCAGCTGGATAATATTTGAAAGATGGACCTCTTGTAGCCATCCTGATGACTTCATTCATGCTGCAGATGTTAACAAACACAATTGGCTGTGCCACCAGGCAGCCAGGTGATGTGCTCAGGTAGATTGCTGTCCTCTTTCCTTTGCCACTAAGACTTAACCTTCTGAGCACTAGCAGCTTCAAGGCAGAATGTCAATTTTCCCTCTCTTATATTTTTCTTTCAAGGTAATGACAGGGGCTGTAATAATAGGAACTGCCAAATTTCCGAGAGGTTGAAAAGGATGTGTCTTTTGGTTCATGAGGAGCTGTGTGGTGACACTAAATTTGACACCTGTTAAGAATTCTTTTCAGCCTTAAACTTTAAAACATCCATTGCACCCCTAGGAGGTATAAATATAATTGCAGACGCTTTTCAGAGTATTTCATAAGGACGTCTGTGCTTCCTGCAGTGCTGCAGCAATGGCTCAGGCACTGTGCTGGTGGCTGGCTTTTGGTGGGGGTCAAGGAAGGGGTGGCAGCAAAGCACTGGAATCCTGCTCATGTCCCCACTTTCTCTGCTGTTTCACTCTCTTCTGCACTACAGTCCCGGCTGCACAGCATGCTAGAGGCAAAGGGACAGGGAGAACTAATTCCATGCTGAGCAGACACCAGCAGCCAGCTTTTCTCTTAAGTAATTGGAACTTGTCAACACTCAAAACCACTGAAAAATCAAGTCATACTTGTTCTGCACCTCTCATATTCCAAAGAACATCCATGTGTGTTCTGCCCCTCTAGGTAAAGCGAAACAATGACAATAGGAAGAATAAAACAGAAAAGGCAAGCTTGCCTTTAAAGCCTGCAGTGTGGGATCCTTTCTTGTTCATCTGCTTGTGTTTCCACAATTGTCCCAGCCGAGCACAAGCTCACGGATACCTAAAGTTGTCTGTATGTCAAGAGGAGCAGCAACACTTCCATAATTCCTGGTGGCTGGCTGTGGGAAGGGGGTATGTGAGGACAAAATGTATGGAAGATACAACTACCATATAGCTCCTTCAGAAACCCCAGTCTGAGTTTGACATTATTCACAAAAAGTGACAGCAAATTTGTGCTGTTGCTAGAGAAGTCAATCACATCTTTTTGTCCTAGGGGGGGAAAAGAAATGGACACTTATAATGATTTCCTCTTGGCAAGCCCAGCGACGCCTCCCTAGCAGCATGTGCTTTCAGATATCCAAAACTTTGGAGGGAAAGAAGAGAGCCATCATATGGCATTTCAGCCTGCCCCTTAGCAGATCATTAGCCTGCTGATTTAAATAAGTGGTATGGATATTCTCCTGTCCTTTTTACATCTCATCAGCAAAATCCTGAGTCTTAGAAAGTTCCTGCCCTGAGCCATAAATATGTGTTCTTCCTGTCTGCTCACCATTAATTCTCTCTCCTTAAATTTTCATTCTGTGTCTTGGAGGTCACTTATGTCCAAAGACTCCAGTGCAAGGAAAATTATTTAATTCCTAACTACCTTGATTTCTAATTTTTTCTCTGCCCTTGGGACTATGTACCCCTTTCTTTGAGGAGATATCCCTACTTTTTTTTTTTTTTTAATATTAATGAAAGCCTAAGAAAATGTCACTTCTTCTCTTACTTATCTTTTATCAGCTATATGGAAAATAAGAGTTTTGGATTATACCTTAACCCTGCAGAGGACTAACAATAATGATGTAACTGGATTTTTCATTATTAATACAGTGATCATCTGCAGAATAGTGGGTGTCTTTGTAAGAGATCAACTTTGCTTTGTCTCAGTAGTTTGCTAAAAATTGAACACCTCTTCTGAGCTGTATATATAACATTCTGAAATATGTAGTGAAAAAAGTAGTAAAATCCTCCTAAATCCACCCAAAGCACTTTTTTTCTGATAATTCCAGAAAATTAAGAAACTCTGCAAATTGGGATAGTTAATTTATTTCAGGCAAACTCCTGATTTTAAATAAAAGAGTTTAATTTTGAGAGTCTGCTCAAGTTCATATAACTGAATTTACATTAGTGAGAGGGAAAAAAAATCATAAATAATTCCATGTTTCTGAACAATCTGACATAAAATTCCAGTCTTAATTTATTCAGATGAAGTTATTGTTAATCAAAGCCTTAACTTCAGAGTAGCACCTAGTAACAAGGTAGTTTCTCAGATACTCGAACCCAAGGTAATGTTTCTTGACCATCCAAAATAATCAGTCTATCCTATTTTTTGCTGCCTACATGAGACTTGTAGGGCTAAAACTGGGAATTGCAGCAGGTCCCAGGTCTCAAAACACATCCATCTTCCTCTTTGCTGACCCAGGTCCTCCAAGACAAACTGCAGCTGCCCTTCATGCCAGGAAACTCACCCTGAGGAAGCAGTGCTCAGGCAGCTGCCTGCCCACTGGGGCTGCAGAGTGCTCACACTCTGCATACCTTACTCATGCCACTGCATCTGGGCTGAAGATCTGTGACCTCAAATGGATTATAGGAAAAGATGCAACTTCATTCTGATTTTTTAAAGGGGCATTCATTAATTCATGAGAAAGCCCTAACAGAAAGATTTTGTCCCTTTGCTGTTCTCTCTTCTTTTTCCTACCATCTGATCCAATGCTCTGCAATCCTGTCTGAGCACATTGCTAATAACTTTGCCCAAGGGCCAGATGATCTGACACTGTCCCTTTGCATCCCCTTCCAGTAACTGCCTAATGCAGAGCTCCAGGTACTGAAGATTCCTGCACTGCCATCAGAAATGCTTCCTGGCTGTATTACCCCTGCCTGCTCGGGGGGCTGCTTGCTGTGGGACTGCAGAGAACCTGTGGCTCCCACACCTCCCATTGTTGAGAACAGGAGAAATGGTTTTATTGACTCCTGATGGTGTGCACCTGGTGCTTGCAGGTCTCCCTGTAAATTCATGACTAGGAGCTAAAAGGATGGAGATGCCTAAAGAAACACAAACTTTAGCAACTTCTTAATCTCCTTTGATATTAACTGATGACATAGGTTAAAGGATTCAGCAGATCTGGAGTTAATTACATACACATAGTCCAAGGAAGAGTGGTAGAAGCACATGAAGGCAATGAGTATATTAGGACTTTTTAAATATACCATTAATTGGTGGGGTAAGTTAAGGAACCATGAGGTAGAAGCACTGAGAAGAAGCATTAGAAAGAAAATCATAAGGAAAGGCATTACAACTGCTGGTATTCTCACACAGCATAGAGCTATGAGCAACAGAGAGCAGCCTGCCTGCTCCACCATGGAAAGGCACCTCTCCATCCAAGCAGGGCTGCAGTGAAGGAAAACTTCCCAACATTGCTGCATGTTGGGAAAAAAAATGGTGCCATGAAAAAGGCAGCTTCATTCTTTCTCCTTTTTCTAATCAATGCTCACTTTCAGAAAGGCCCCTGCATTCAAAGTTTCACAAAGGCAAGCCAGGTAAGGGTATGCTTTTGCATATTAATTCCCTATCATTTCCCATGAATCACCCCAAAGAAAACAGTCTAATTTTGATGTGTCAAATTACCAGTAGAGAGCACTTTGCAAGCTATTTCTTACTACTTTCTATCTACTTCTCTAGCCTCAGGCACCTCAGACTTGGCATGTAAAATGGCCAGATATTACCCAGTGAGGTGTGCAGTACAGTCAGTGGAAACTGTTGCTCATCCAACTATATGGAAGCGACATTTATTGTAGTTGTTCACGTGTTTTAAAGTTTTATGGAGTGAGTAAGTGTATGGCTGCAGAATTTGAAACTGCTTGGTTATAAATCTGATGACAGTAAAGCTAAAAGAAGTCTCAGTGAGCGGTTTCCCTCCAAGAACTTGCCTTTTATGAATTCCTGAAGCAAAAATTAGGTTTACCATCAGTGCATAGTGTCCTGTAGTACAGGTTTTTTTTCTTTTCTGGCTGCCTTCTCTAATGTGTGCATCAGTCTTGACAGGAACAGGTGTAACTACTCACTCTGGCTCAGCTGAGCAGCAGCACTGCCTTTAAAATGAGGTGGAAAATGTGCAAAGAAAGCTTTCCCTGGAAATAGGAAGGATCCAATAATGCAGCTGCCTTGATAACAGAACCATAATAACCACAAGTAAGGGTTTAGCCCAAGTATCCCACACCAGCCCTACTTGCCAAAGGTTCCCAGCTCTTGACCTCAGTTCTCTGGTCAATCTATTTCAGTTAAAATGATCAAGAGTAGCAAAAGAGCAAAGATTAATGATCTTTGCTAACTCTTTTTGTTGCCTTACAAAGCAATTAACCTTAAACTGGACCATAAAGCTCTTTTTCAGCTAGTCCTGTTTTCCAGATAAAAATAAAAGGACTGAAAATAAAGTTTTCAAAGCTGAAATGAATTTGATAGAATTACAGCTGGAAGGGCTTATCCATATCTGAGAAGAGTTTTGCTTCCACCAGTAGAACTGCTGCAACAGTGCTACTTCAGCCTGCAGAGATTTGTCCTGCTGTAAAACACCAATCTGCTGTTTGTCACTTGTTCTTGAATCTTCAGTAAGTGAAGAAGGTGCTAGCCTTGGTTTATGACTTCAACCAAGTTCAGGGGTAGGGAAAGGGAGAAAGAGCATGTGGAAAGTCTCCAGCCAAGGAAGAGTGGTAGCAGGTTTCCTAGCAGAGGTGTCTTCCCTTGCTGAAATAGGATATGAGGAAAAAGAAAGCTTGCTGCTGGAACAGAGGGAGTGACAGGAGAGGCAGTGAGAACAGGGAGCAGCTGAGTGCTCCTCAGTGATTATTGGAGGGCAAATAAATAAAGCCTTCCTTATTGCTCAGCTCCATGCAGGAGGAGATTAGCAAAGAGAGAAATCTAAAAAGCTATCCAGAGAAGTCTTCTGCTGTGTCTCAGAGTAATTCATGGGGTAGGTTGCTCTCCAAGGAAATAATGAGGAAACTGGGAGTTTGCTCAGCAGAGTAACCAGTATGTCAGAGTGCAGTGGATAGAGAGCTTTGGAATAGTTTGAAGATGAAGATGGGGTGGAGAGGCCTTTGCTTTCTGACTCCTCTGTAGTCTTGAGGAAAAATGTTCTGGTGATGAGCTATGAAGTAATTGGAAAGACCTTTGCCCAAATCCCAAAGGGGACTTGGTGTGTGTCAGAGGTTTTTCAGGGTCAAAATAGATGGAAGAATTCGCTGACATGAACCAGCTGGATAATATTGGAGACTCTTGTTTGCACAATGTGCAACAATGTGGTTTACAGTCTGCTTTATGCCAGTTGTGTTAGGTTAGCCCAGAGTAAAGCAGAGCCCTGATCCCAGACATCATAGTTTTGATGACTGTCCTAAAAACCAAATTACTTTCCGGACCCACGTTTTCCACTTAAACATGGTGTACAAGCAGATATGGCTAAGGAAAACCTGGTTTTGCCATTTTATTCATAAAACTCTTTTGCAAAGTGCATTTAGTAATTTGCCACTGTAGCCATCTTCATGGAGAGCTTTCAGGGCAGAGCTCTGACACTGTATTTTGCTCATACTTTGACTGCTCAGCTAAAATTTCTATTTCTATGCATTTATTCTGCTTCACATATTATGTTATCAGTCGCTTTCAATATTTCAAAGTCGCAGCAGTCCTTTTCTGACATGCATTTGTCAGAATGAACTGCCTTGACTGCTGTTATTACAGACTGCAATTCCTGACTGAGGGAAAAGTCTTATTTAGAACTAGAATATTGAAATTTCTCCCAAAAAAACAATAGATAAAATAGAATAAAATTAGAGTCAATGAACAGAAATAGAGGCTTTAAATGACCAACCTTTTTTTTTTTTAAAGGACAGAATTGGAAAGCAGGATTTATAACTCAGTATAAAAGAATTAATCAGGAAAAGTTTGCTCTTTCAAGTTGGTATACAAGGTATTGATAATGGCACTCTTCAGCTGTCTGATTGCAAATCAGAAAAGTACGTCACACTTAGACTTCCTCTCCATCAAATACTTTATCTTATTCCTCTGGCAATCACCCTTAATAGAGGGATTTTAACAATAAGCCTGTTACAGTCTCAGAAAAACATCACAAGGGGTTTCAGCCTATCTGGTGCATGTGCTTACACTCCTGATTGAGTCCTAGTGGCAATAATTTGTCATGGCACATGAGAACTTCTCCCTCTTGCCTGTGCTTAATAGCATGCCCAGGCTTTGCCAGTTCACTCTGAAAGCCCTCACAGGTAAAGGCTGAGCCAGGGGAAGTACACTCATTTGCTAAGGTTAACATCCTTTCTTTCTTGTTGCAATTGAAAAATGTTTTTTTACCCCTTCTATCTGCTACTTTTGTCTTTAGCTGAAAGAATAGCCTAACAGCTGAATTTCCAAAGCAATGAAGAAAAGCTGCCACGTAATTACCTGGCTTTGTAGATAAGTACATGCTCCAGTTGCCTCACCAAAGCAGAAAGGTTTCGGCTAGTGACAAGCATTAAAAGGAAAAAATAACTGTGTTGGCTGCAGTTTCATAGGTGGGATGCCTCTACAGGACCAAAGAGATCATCAATATCTCAAAGACATCAGATTCCTACAGAAAGCTGATAAGAGAGATTAACTATGTTAGGATTGGTTTGTTTATTTAATTAAGAATTCAATTTTCTTTATAATTAAAAAAGAACAAAAAACTCTTTTACAATAATATTTGGAGAGAAAAGCAGCAGAGTCATTAGCACTGTTTTACAGCCTTGAGAGCAGGGATTAGAAGTTACTGACCCAGGATTTATATTTTTTTTTGGCTTTGTCTGTGATATTCCTACAGCAACACATGAGAAAAGAAGTGAGTCTTGAGGTAACTGAGAAATAGATACTTTATTTTTAATATTTTTTGGTTGCATTAATTTCCTTGGGTTTGGGGGGGATTTACTTAATTAGCAGTGGATCTTCAGATCATGGAATTACTCCAGATTTATACTGGTTTAGCTGACGGGAGAATTTAATCCTATAATATGCCTTTGGCATAATTTAGATGTAAGGCTCAAGATTAAGGTCTCCATGAAACAGGGAATTTATGTTCATTTATTTTTCTTGCACTGTGAAGTGCTATGCAAAGCTACAACATGTCAGCACAGTCACACTTGGGCAGCAATCAGGACTTTCAAAATGCCATTGGTCTTTACCTGCAGCATCAAATTCCCCTGTGTTTTTCCATTTTATATCAATATGGAGGAAATTGTAAAATCCATAGGAGAAAAGCAATTGAAAAAGAAGCATGGTTAAAACCCTGAGGAAGTGAAAGTTTCTTGATCTTCTTCATGTGCCTCTTAAGTTAAAAACACCTACAATGCTCATTTTTAATTTTTTCAAGAGTAGCAATCTTGCTCCAGATTAAACATACAAGGCCTCTTGAAAATCCAAGGTTTCAGAAAGACCCACTGGCCAGTGTTTAATGCAAGAAGAAATGCATCCATGGTTGTATATGTAAGTAAATATAGGTAATCTGTACTGGCAGCAGTGGCTATGTTTTATTCTCAGCCCCAAAATGAAATATTTGTTTGTGTGGCCAGGCTGGTAGCAGAGAGCAGAGCAGTGATACCCTCTCCTTCTGCTTGGCTTTGCAAGTGAAGGGTCTGTCTCTCCAGCTTGCTACAGGACACTCAGCTCAGGGGGGACGAACAACGCGTCCAAGCTGACCCCACAAATCACCTGCACACTGAGCAAAGCCCTTGCTTCTCCCACTAGCTGTTTTCTGCCCATTTTCTCAGCTTTTACCAGTGGTTTACTACTTACTTGCTCTGAAGCCTTCTTCAATAGAAGAAATCCAGGGTGGCTTTGGTGTTGGAGTGTTTTTAAGGGCTGAGTTTAGGAGAAGTAGACTCATGGAGAGCTGCAGTAGCTGAGATGGAGGGAGGCAGCAGGGCTGCAGAGCTGGCACAGCTGCGAGCTGTGCATGGATACAGCTTCCTTCCTCTCATCCTCCCAGCTTTATTTCAAATTACCTGGTGCCTTGGCACCACTGCCTGTTTCCTTATTTCTGCCCAGAGTGCTTTCGTACTGCTGCTTCACTTAACACAGATCCTTCTGGCTACTTCAGTGTTGTGTAGCAGCCTGTTGTCTCTTGCCCTGAATGTCAGGGATCGTGGGCTGTGGGGTGAAGCCCTGGGTGGGTGCAGGGGACACTCTGGGGCTGGGAGGTGCCCCAAGGGCTCTAAGTGCCTCTTCTCCTGGGGTAGTGGTCTCCAAACCTCCTCAGAAACGAAACTGCTGTTTGGGGTCAGTACTGTTTCTCATAATGAAAAAGTGAGGATTTTTTATTTCCTTTTATTCCCCCTGTTTCTCAGAGGTGTAAATAGTTTGTCCATTCATGGGGCTGAACTATCATAATCTTTTTGCTTGTGTTAAAAATAAAGCCTGGGTAAAGACTCTCACCAGGAGACTTCTGTCCTAGGCTGGCAGGACTGGGAGCAGACCATGCTGTGCTCCTTTCAGCCTATTGCAATTTAAGATGACTCCCACAGTGCTGCATTTCAGCTTCAGTTCTGAAGATTTACTTGCTCACGGAGAAGCCTTCTCATCCCCCATGGGCATTCCATACCCACTAATATATTTTTCTGAATTGAGGAAAAAGTAGAGATGCCAGTCCTTCATCTTGCCTAGGCAATGATAAGCTCCTTGCTAAAATTTTCAAATGTTACATCCCTTTAGATCACTAATATAGCTTATCCCATACAGCTGGAATTATCACAGGGCTGAATCTTAATAGTAATGGTGCAGGTTATCTCTGTGTAAATAGTGCTGGATCTTTATTCAGCAGGAGAAATGCTGCAGGCCTGCTCTGATATATTGATCTGGATAAACAAGATAGTCTGTTCCTATCTGGAGACACCTTCTTAAAGTTCAGTTTGTGATGCTTGCAGGTAACACTGATGGTCTAATGTTCCTGGATATGGCAAAATACCTGGTGTACTGCCTACAAACCAAAGGATTTTTCTCTGTAGGCCTGATACTGGGCTTCCCGAGCCTCTTGCTGCACTGCCAGCACTAACACAAACTTTGCATCTGGGCAAGAAGGGTCCTTATTTCTGTTTGCTGTTCTCTGGCAGTCTGCATCACTTCCTTTTGGGCTTAGTTAGTGGTGCTTGCCTTGAGTCGCTGTGCTCTGACAGCAGGGCTGCAGGCAGCTTTCTTGACAACATTTGTTTTTCTAGGGAATTGTTTCCTAACTGAGGGTTTACTGCCTGCTCTGAACTTGAGTTTTCTCAAACAAATTTCAGCTCTGTTTCCAGTTTTGGTTTTGACCAAATGGAGAAATTTATGCATGAAGGGGGTAATTGTATTATATTCAGGGATTATGTTTTATTCAAAATAGAGAAAAAAAATTAAAATATGAGGCAATGGCTTAAAGGCCTTCTCAATCAGAACTGCTCCTCTTAGCACACCACTTCTCCTGAGCTAGCCTGTCTGCTCCATGCTAACACAGTGGTTAGCTAAATTAGCTAGAGTCAGCTGGATACTTGAATGTCATTAGAAACTGAAACCTTTGTTAGAGTTGAAAGTGAAAACTTAGTGTTTGATAGAAAGAAATAAGAAAGAATGCTTGTAATAACTCCAGAATCAGCCATCGTAAAATGATGAAAGTCTGAATTAAAGTTCCACATCAAAGAAACCTGAAGGTAAGGGATGCAGTTAATTCAGACTTGCAACTCCAAATCAGCCTTATAATGATGCCATGCAGTTAACCCATGCTTATAATTAAGGTATTTCCTTAGTTATTAGAACTTGAGTAGATAAAAACAAGTGTGCTTTTTTATCTTTTCAATTTTGTTAGAACTTGTTGGATTTTTTACTTCAGATGATGGGAAGGCCAGTAAGCTGAAAACTTAGGAAGTTGAAAATGCATAGGAGGAAGGTGCCTAATCCTGATTTGTGTTCTGAAAATTTTCCTCTGGCTTTTCCTACATCAGTGTGACATTCTTTGTAGGCCAGGCTAAGTGTTATAATGGCCCTTCCAGCACCACTGTCTGCAGATCTCCTCAATTCATTCTAAACCACCTTTCCTCTGACAGCACCCTGCTGCCTTTCTCCTCCAAGCTTATAATTTGCTCCTTTGCAGCATCTCTCTATCCCATACTAAGGACTAAGGTCACCCTCAGCAGCATAAGTGAATACTCCAGGCTGGGACATGGGTAGCCCTGGGACACTTGAGGGATCCTCCGGATTGCTCACTCTCCACACCATGGAACCACAACAAACTTCCCGAAATGTGCTCGACTTCATTGCGTTGCTTATTGAGTCTTGCTGCCGGTATTGTCTTGTGTCCCCTTGGGACCAGCATCAGTTGTCATGGCAATTGCTGTCAGATGGTTGCAGCTTGTGTGCTTGGAGGAGCAGAGGAAAGCTGATGGCCAGAAGAAGTCGCAGTTGGAAGGAGGGTAAAGTGTCAGTTACTAATTCTGCTTAGTGACCAAAATTTGGGGGGCTGCAGCAGTTGGTAGGTAATTTGATTTCAGTCAACATCCTGTGTGTCTTTCTGCTAGCTCCTAGATGAATGTTATTGGTTGGGTTTTTTTAATAATCACAATGACATTTGAAATGACTGATGAAAGAAATGGGTCATTCTCTAAGCCACTCTTCAGGTTGCTGTGGTATTCATAGATCTGCCCATCTTGCAAGGAATTTGGCCATTTTATACAAGGAAATAATTTACAAAAGAGCCCCAAAACATGTTTGGAAAAACAGGGAACCTTTTTTAATGTCCCTTAGCCTATGTTCCTAAGCTGTGCTTAACCCTAACATCCCTGGTGCTCTAGGAAAGAAAGATTGTAGAAGTGGAGGTGAGCTGGGCATCTCCTGTCACCTGTGTTACAGTGGGCAGTGCCCACAGTGAGGAATTTCCATCTTTTGGACTTTGGGCCTGCCTATTGATACTTCTAACGTGGATTGGTTAAATTGGTTTATTAACTTAGTCTGAAAACTTCTTTACATAAGTTTGAATATCCATGTGTGGTAAGTATGGAAATTTTGTCTGTATTGACTGAGGAAGTTGAAGTCCTTGTAAACAGACATAAATTGATAGACAAAATGCAAGATAAAGGAAATTATGAGAGCACACCAGGTGCTTATAAGAGCAACCTATCAGTGCTCTTTTCTGTAAAACAATAACTGAGAAAATTAGTAGAGTGGGGCCTTGGAGCTGTATTACATTATATACCAATCAAAATATGCTCTCCTGGGACTTTTTCTTAAAATTACTAAAATTCCCTTTCATGCAAAACAAGTCTGGAAAGAAGAAGTGTGTATTAAATTTGCTCAGTTTATAGCCTCATGGATAGGATCAAATTAATTTCTTACAAAATTTGGAGAAAATGTTTTGTAGCCCTTTCAAGATAGATATTTCCTAATGGGAAAACCTGTGTCTCTGGCACTTCATGCTATGAATTTATCATCTTGCTAAGCAACTTGACACAAGTAGAGATGTTTTCAAATAGCTCAGACTCCTTGATGGTCAGTTTGTGTTTAGACAAAGAGGAGTAGAAGAATCTTTAGGTGGTTGATTGGCAAAAGTCTGGACAAGCATTGTTTACTTCTGTATTGGGAGGGAAAAGCAGAGACTTTGTGCACACTGTTATCACATATGGATCAGTTTTGCAGCAAGAAGGCTCTGTCACATCCTGCTGAAGTCACACAGCCCTTTTTCCAGCCCCTTTCTCAACCACAGACTTTGGAAAGCCACAAGGGTTTTTGCCATATATTGGGCAGCGTTTTAAAGCCTCTCAACAGGGGATGTATCAATATTGATCTTGTGCTAGAGACTGCATTTCTTGATGATTCATCCTTTGTAGCAGACTCCTTTAGAGGAGAAAATGGACTAATAACACTCATTTCACCGGGGTCTCAGGGGAATGGGAACAGGTTTTTTGTCACACTTGAGCCGACAGTTTTCTGATTGATGTCATTTATGGGAAGTTGAAAGAGGATTAAAGTCTCATGATGCTGGCTTATTTCAAGAACATGACATGTTCAATATGATAATAAAGTGGGAATTTTTCTTCTGTGGCTTTTATGGGCTTGGGGTTGTTTAGGATGAAATTATGGATAAAGCCGTAGCTGAAGTCAGCAGTATGTGTTTCTGAGGCCATCGCATGCAAGGTGACAGAAGCCATTATAAAACCCTTGGCAGTTTTTTGCTACAGAGAACTTGAGAGCAAAGCCAAAAGAAAACTTAATACTGTAATGATTCATTCCATGTGGGAGGCCAAAACTTTTAACAGCGTTGGAAGGCATTTTGCCGTAATGTGCTTTAATTTCAAAGCTGCGCTGACATGGTATATCAAGGATTATTATCACCAAAAGGCACTAGAGACTGCCTTGAAATTACAAGTATTTAGAGGGCTGGTGAAGCGAGAGTTAATCTTCTATTCTTTTGTGGACATGTAATGGGTCGAAGGAAAGAAATTGCTTCTCAGTATCACAAATTAGCACAGTAAAGAATGTAAAATCTTTACAGAAAGGAGGAGTGAACCATTCATCCATAAAACACTTGAAATCTACCTTCAAGCTCATTAGTATATGTGTTTTACCCAATGATTATATAGCCAGAGTAATAATATTATAGTCTTCTGTACTAAAAGTAGGTTGCTGTAAATAAATCCCTGTTGGATCTGTGTATTTTTATTAAGGAAACCTTAAGTTTTGAGTAGAGTCTTCAGGGTCTTACTGGAGTGAAGTTATCATTATTAATATCCCCTGTGGAGGTCTGAAATATCTTTGCATTTACTTAGCTATTTATATGCTCATTTATGACAATATTTAAGCAAGCTTTGTTGGCATTAATAAAGTTATGGTTCATTAATATTACATGGACGTTTTTATTTAGAAAGACCACTTACTCTAGGCCATTGAAAGTTAAACTGTTTTCAAAAACCAGCAGCTTTCAAAAGGCAGCTGTGCACTACACAAGGATCTCCAGAAGTTACTTTGCCCTAGGTGCTCCAGATTGCCTTGGGTGTGGTCTTTGGGCAGAGGTCCCTTTGGCATCTTGATTGTACAGGCAGTGAGGCTTGGGGTTTGCAGCTGGACAAGCCAGGTGCCCCACACCAGGTGCCCCAGGCAAGGCCAGGGTGTGGGAGTGCCAAGGGGCACTGGCAGGAGGAGGACAGAGCAGAGACTGGGGGGAGCAAGGCCATGAGAGGTCTGGTGTCCTTCATCCACCACACATCTCCCACAGCACCGAGGGGCACCAATGGGGCATGCCAAAACCTATGGCTGTTGCACTGGGGTGCATGCTTCTGATCTGCAGTCCAAGATCCTCATTTGTCTGATAGATGACCCAAGTGACAAAGCTACAGGCAATTTGCTTTATTGCTGTTATATGACCATAAAGATCAGAGGGGTCTGCTGGGTCACTGAATCCATTATCCTGCTATGATAGCCAAGCACACCACATGGGTCCTTTCATAACTTCATCAAGACCCATCTCAACACCAGGCTGAGGGATTTTTGTTCACTTGAGTGTTTTCCCCTTGGAGGTCTGTTGTTTTTCTGATGCTGTTCCTGCTGGGAAGCATTTCCTTCTCCCAATTTCTCCCAGGGACATTCTTTATAGTCCAGATTTCTTCATAGCTAGTGTGTAACTGTCAGCTTTTGTTAATATTGGCATTTCCCTCACATATCTCTTCGCTGTTTCTGCCTTCTCTCACTTTTCCTTTTCCATGTTCTCTAAAGTTCTCCTCTTCCATGTGTCTCAGCAAGGCTTTTTACCTCCTGAGATAAGAGCTTTGTTCTCCTGTTCTTCACTGTATCCCTTAACTGCACAGGTTCTGGTTTCATGAAGGTGCATCAGGCCAGTTGTGCAGAGTGTGTTGGATGAGATTGCACATGTACTTGCCAGAATATGAATCAGAAATGCCTTGGCTGGTGCACTCTGGCACACCATAAGCCCATTTTGCAACTCCGTTGTGCTGGTGGCTGTTGGTCACTATCATACCTCAGACTTTGTAGACTCACATCCAAGAAATGAATGCCTGGCTGGCATGGTGTGCTGTTCTTCATCATCTATGCTCCCCAGCCCTCAATATTTTTAATTGAACCTCAGTAAAAATTTTAAACATAGAAGGTATAAATATTGGGGTATTCTAATTTTTTGTTACTTTATTTTTCTCTGACATTGAAGATGGCCTTACATAGAAAAATACCCATCATTTACTTAAGTAGCAATATAGTAATTCCAGTTTGTTCATTTATGTAAGAAAAGATCTGATATAAGTGTAGTAACGCAGTTCAAGGAAAAAAAGACTTTAATTTGGTTATTTGGGAGAGTGGCACTTTTGAGAGAGTTCTATTCTATTCACTTTTCTCACACCCCCACATCTTCAGCATAAAGGGAATGGTGGCACAGAAGAAAACTCTACCATTGTAAACAAAAGCTTGCATTTCTTCCAAGCAAGTCTCTATTCTTTGCAAACCTGGAGAACAATAAATGCAGATTGCATCAGAGATGTAACTGATAATAATAACACAATGTTTGGTCTCTGATTATTAGTTGTAGTAGGACAATTACAAGAATCTTGAATTTTTCAATGGTGCCACTGAGATTTACTATACTTCATTGCAAGAAAAAAAGACAGAACAGCCTTGGTAAAACTTGAAAAAAGTCTATTTTTCTCTTTTTCTTATAGTCAGAGGTAGTATTTTTGATTGCCACCAAGAGACTAGTTTCATATAAGAGCTGTAAGATGAAAACCAAGTTGTCTCAAAGCTCTTCACTTGGGTCCTGAAGCTTATCACAAAACCAGGCATACTATTGAGTCTCCAACAAAAGCTGAACTCCAGTGCATTCCGCATGGATTGAAATTTTATTGCAAGTATTTTTCACTAGTGCTACTGTTATTTCTGCATGAGAGATAAATTTATTGTGCTTTCTGATAGATTTTTACATCTTAAATAACATAAAATATGGTTGTTATTTGACAGGGATAGGCTATTGGAAAGTAATAAATGGAGTCAAACAGGGACACTTTCTTCCCTAAACACTTTCTTTGGATCGACAACTGTGTGTTTTCATTCCAATAATTGGAAGTTTCAAAGGCAGGTATACTGCTATATCTGTAGGAGAGATTTGATCTGAGCACATTGAGACATAGTTCATTTTTGGCTAGTACTAGTAAAAATAATTGCAATGTCAGTTCTGTACCTGAATTGCCTGTGATAGATAGACTTCTGGATTAGGTAGTCTGCACTCAGAAATAATGAGAAATGTCAGATTTTGGTTAAAAAATGAGCAGTGAAATATCTCTACAGGTTATTATCACTTTGAGGGATTGTGGTTCCTCTCCATTATTCCCTCCACTATTGTTGAATTGTCCAATTTAAGTGAATAACAGCACATTCTTTCTAGAAGCTGTTGATGGGAGCCACAGAAAAAAAATGTGTTAGAGGGATCTATTACATAAAGGATACCTGTATATAATAGCCATTGGCAAAGTTGAGAGACAATAGCCAGGAATCAAATTCACCAAATGAAGAAGGTTTTCTGCTTTGTTTTTCAGAAGTCTGAGCCACATATACTGAGCAATCCAGTCCTACTATGAAATTCCTGCTTTTGTACCATCCCTGCCAATATTCTTAACAAAGCTCTCTCACAGGCTCAACACCTTTTGCTTTCATTAAAACTCATAAAGCTGCTATTTGAATATTAATCATGCATGAGCAGCTACAGAAAGAATTTAACATCATGCACTGTCACATTTGCAAAAAGGAGAGTTGTGTTGTAACTTTCCAGAATTTACAATTATCCATATGTCCTGCAAAATCAGCTTTGATTTCTAACCCTTTTCTAAAACAGTGTTTTAAAGCATGTCCTTCCAGTCTGACTGGATAAACGGTAGGGATAACTAAAAATTTTGCACGTCTTTTCTCATCTGTTCTCATTGACTGGCTCCCTGAGAGAGATATGGATGCAGCACACTCTTTAGAACTGTTCCAGCATGCCAGGATCCTTTCTGAGGGAAGAAAAATGTCAGATCCTGCAAAAAGACTCTGTTGGGGAAGTAGGCCAAACAAGGACTGTCCTACCTGGACAGGAGGAGGGATTTGTGGAGCTCTTCTTCTGTGTCAGCAACATCTCAGAGATTCCTCCCCTCATCCCTGTGCCAAGTCTATTAGGGTTGAATTACCCACATGACCCAGTGGAAATACAAAACTCATAGCTTTACAGGCTTCAACAGCTTTAGACCAGTTCTGATTCCATATTTGCATGAAGGATAATAGGGAGATTTAAGACAAAAAAGTCTCTTTTTAATGATGTCTATTCTGTATGCCATGGAACTCATTTAAATACCTGGAGTAATTAATCACTTGCCAGGTTTCATGGCTCAGACTCCAGCTGCCATTGTGACACATGAAGGCAGTATATTTCTAAATGAGGAACAACCTCCTTTTCTCTCTCTTTTATGTGTAAGACAGGCCAGACTGTCAGGCTTAATCCATCTTTAATGAAAATATATTTGTTTGTTTGCATTTTGTAAGTGAATTTAGGTCTTGGAGTGTACAGGGAGAAGAAAGGATAAAAACAATTTTTTGGGGGAGTAAGACCTTGTGCTGTCTGCCAAGTCATGTTATGAAGCTTTTTTTTTTTTTTCTTATGGCCACATTTCAAAACCTTGTGTAGCAGAGATTGTAATAAAAAACATTCCAAGGGGTCTATGTGCATAACAGTGCTCAGTGTCCCTACTGTATGGAATTTAATTTTCTCTCATCCAGATGCATATTGCTGCAGTCTGTTCTGTATGTCTTCCTGATTCACATGAACAAATTTCAGAATAGCTGAACTATGCAGCCATACTGAGACGAACAGGAGATATCTCCCAGCACCTTACATACTCTGCACTGTCTTTTTGTTGTTATGTCCTACAGGTATGGCTGCTGTTCTGTTAAACAGGCTTTCAGTCATTCCTAGTGCTTTCTCATTCTACTTTACTTAATGATCCATGTCAGCGAGTAGATCCCTGTTTAGAACAAAGCAAAATAAAATTGATTTTCCTGGTTGTATTACATTTCTTTTTCAACATTAAAGTTAGCAATTTGGTCCTTAGCTGGAGCAGTAAAGACTGTGCTGCTACTTGGGTAGAAATGTTGCAGCTGAGACCCTGGAAGATGAAGCAAGGGCGCAGGTTAGCAGATTCCTGTGCCTTTAGCCCTGCAAGAAAGAAGCCAGGAAATTTCTCCTAATGTGCTTTCTCCCATGTTACCCTGACTGAGGCAGAGGCAGTTCTTCAAACTGAAGAAAATTTTGCCCTTAACACAGAAACAGGAATTGAATATGGGAAAGGCTTGTTAGATCACTCCATTTATTTCCCTGACAAAGCAGATCTATTCTCTGTCTTGCCCACTGTTTCATCCAGCCTCTGAATTTCCCTGTGCTTCTGCTGTCTTGGGGTTTTTTTCCAAAGTGGAATGAACCAAGTATTTTATCTAGTCATTAATAAGAAAAACTTCATTCTCCTGTGGAACTCCTGTCTTTCTTGCTGCAGAAAATATTATATTATTGGTTTACCCAAGTTTCAGTGCATTGTACTCCCTAATGGTAGTCTTTTAGGCAACAACTACCTAATTTATATTAGATGAGCACTATCCATTTGTATGGTGCTCATCACTGTGCTGTCAAGCACCAGAGTGACAGCTTTCTTTTTCATTTCTATATGCACAGTGAGCTGGCATGATTTATGACTGTCAGCTGTATTCTTAATACTTAAACTCATGTGGGGATGTGTTCACTTAAACAAGTTGCAGCATTTTACAGAACTTGCTGATTTTAGCCTGAACCAGCATTTTTGGGTGTGAGAGAAGACAGGCTTTTCTATAACTTCCTATATTCCCAGGACTTTTTTTAAAGAAATCAGACAAGGAACAGCTGACCATGTAAATGCACCTGGGCATTGTGGTTGCAGAGAAACCCAGCCTTTGGCTGGTGCCAGCAGTTTTTCACCTGCAACTGTTCCTCAGTCTGCTCTGGGTGAGATCCCAGCAAAAGCAAAGCACCCGTGGGCTGGAATGCTCCTGTCCTGGAAGCCCCACAGTCTGGGGATTGGGGTGGACTAGTGTGGCTTTGCCTGCCTTCCTGCTTGCCTCATCCCAGATGGAGGTTCCTGAGCAAGGGCAGAGCTGATGGCTGCTGCGTTTGTTCCTCTCTCGATTTTGCTTGTGGTTAGTAGGGACACCTCGGATTGCTAATGCTCTGCTTACTGCAGTCTAAATGTGTTTCCTTACTTCAGCTTCAATATCCTCATCGTTGAAAATCATCCCAAATTAGCACAGGAGATTCTCCCAACCTACAGAGGTTTGTTGGCATAATGTTTACTGTCAATATGCAGAATCCTTTGGCTCACTAAGTATATCACACATAAAAATGTCATCTCTGATTCCCTGCAAAATATCTGTTTTCTGCGAGAAGTTAATTACTAATTTCAAACCAGCTGAAATAAGGCCTAATGATGGCCTTCTCTTAATTTTTGACAAGTGATGGCTTGATTGGGACTAAGTTTACATAGCTTCAAATGTGAAATCTGGTTGCAATATCTTTTCATTTCTTCAATTTCTCCAAAGACAGCACTGGAGACCAGTTCATTTTCTGGACCTTTAACCACACAGAAATCACAAGGCCAGAGAAATGCAAAAAAGGTATTTTGAAAACTCTCAATCTGCGTCTGAAGCAGCAGGTCTGTGTAGCAATAATCCCCACGCCTACTATCCAGGCCAAAGCAGAGCAAGACAAGTGAGCCTGGTGTGGGGCAGGGCTGAAGCAGGCAGCAGGCAGGAGTGGCACTGATGGGAAGCAGAGATTGCATGTGCTAGCTAAGCCAAGCTTTTGAGGTGGGTTTTTTTCTGTTGTGGTTGCTGTTAAGATGGCTGAGCATGGGGAAAAGGATCCCTTTCCTTGCGCCGGTGCCTGGATAATAGCTGCATGAATTTGGGGTTGTTTCACCCCAGTGGGCACATTTACACCTCCCCACGCTCCCCAGGTCAGCAGAGACCGAGCCGGGATTTATTCTGCCTCGTTCAGCACATCCCTGCTGTGCCCTCCCCTCCTTTCCCTCTAGCTGTACTTCGCGGGAGCTGCTGACGGGCTGCAGGCTCCATCCTTCCTTTAGTGCAGGCACGTGGAGCCGAGCCTGCATTCCTCCTCCTCCCCCCTCTGCTTTTGGGGAGATCGAGCCTGTATTCCTCCTCTTTCCCCCTCTGCTTTTGGGGAGATTGAGCCTGCATTCCTCCTCCTCCCCCCTCTGCTTTTGGGGAGATCGGTGCTGCAGCCTTTCTCTTGCAGTTGCACCAGGCTCAGTTCATCACCACTGCTATACAGTGAAGCATTTTACAGACTTGTCCATTTTCAGCAGCAGGAGCTGTTTTCTGGCTTAACGGGTGATTTCAGATGTTTCAGTTATTTTCTGGGCGTAGCAGATATTTCTAGCCATTCATCCATAAAGCCATCAGTTAGACTATTATTTCTTTGTCTTGCCTTCAGCCTCTTGATGGAAGGGTTGCATTTTATTTCATCTTTATTTTCCTTATTTTTTGTTTTGCACATGACCTTAATACTTGATTAAATTAAACATCCTTTGTCTTACCAAGTTTTTTCAAACTCAGCAGGATTAGGCCTTAAGTGAGTTATTACAGAAGCAAAGCCTTTGCCTCAGAGTAAGTGATTTCCTGCCGTTCTATGTTTTCCTGCCAGAAGCAATGAAAAAAGCCACAAGAGACAGGAATAATGCAGTCATATTTAGTGAGCGTCAAACGTAGAGCCTGTGTTATTTACACTCTATCTTATTAAACTGAACTGAATGTTTGCTTGACATCTACCTTTGTGTACCAGGCTTTATTCTGATGGCAGAAAGCAAACAGAAAAACCCTGGTAATTCAGAGAACAGAGACTTACAAATAGGTTGGACCTAGGCACCAGTGCTAGTCCAGATCCTGATTTTCTTCTCTAAAACTTTAGTGGTGGCATTGCATTGAGCTCTCCACAACACATATTTTGGTTTGAGTGAAAAACACTTAAATTAGTGCAAACTTCTGCTCTTCACCATCCCAAAAGTGTCGTTCTCCTTGGATTTAGAACATGTGCTCTTTCTCCTCATTTGATCTCCATAGCTGGGTTTTCCATCATCAGCTCAATGTCTACCAGTGGCCCAAAGAGTCATTTCTTCCTGAAGTTTCCCAGCAGGTAATTTTTCTCTTCTACCTTCAGGAATGTCCCTGCCTCCACTGCTTCCCCCAGCAACATTGCTTACCTGTAAATTAGAGGTGAAGAAGTACATCTTGCCAAGCTAAGATTGGTCCTTCCTCCTGTGCTTTACTATCCCAGGCTGCCACCCAGCTGCCGTTCCTCCAGCACATTTCTGATGGCCACTGCTGCAACTCTCCCAGGCTGCAGGAGAAACAGACAGAGCCCAAAGGATCAAAGAACAGTGCATTTCACAGCTCTTAGCATTACAGGGGCACATTTACAGTCATTTTGAGTAATTTAAAAAGGAGCCAGGGAAGAGGGAGCAGCAAAGAAGGCCCAGAGATGTCAAAGAAAGCTGTATGTTTACCCTTCCAGCTCAAACCATAGGGTGAGGTGTTTGATCATATTAGGTTATATTTAAATCAGAAGGTTATTGTGAAATCTTTTTGTGATGGATGTCACTAGGGAGGCATGTGCTTAATGTGGTATTCAGATTCTTAAGAGATTTTTTCAATTTCACTGATTTTCCTTTCATTTCAAAGGCTTGCTGTCTGTTTTCACTGAGTGTTTATGTAAGGTAAGAAATTCTGACATATCCTGCTGCATTTGATCTATGAAGACATATTCTCTTCCTCATCCACCAACACAGCTGTTGACTGCCAACTAGGAAGGCTCTGTCATAGATAAATTGGCAGATTTCCCTCCCATTTTGTCCTATATGAAGGTCTCCACTGAGAAAATCACCTCTAAATCAAAACTCTCCCTGTTGACTGCAGATGGAGCCCACATCAGCTTTGCATCTCCTCTGTTGCCCTTGGAGGGACACTTCCTAACACCTCTGCATGTCCCTTCACTCCGCATCTGCACTTCAGTCCCTTCATTCCTGGGACTGCATTCCCTTCATTCCAGGACACTGCAGATCCCTGCAGCCCCAGCTGGATGGGCAGCAGTGGGTCACCATCCCACAGGATGGCAGCAGCAGGTCCAAGCAGATTTTCCCACCTGTGAAAGAGCCACCAGAGGGACCTTGTTGGACCAGACCCTTTTTGGAGCCTCTTTCACACTGCTCCCACATCGTAAAACACCACGAGTTCCCTCCTGCTCACCTGCTATTTAACTGCTCTTTACTTCTTCCCTTTTCTGCAACTGGTGGATGTGCCAGGTCCCTGTCATCCTCGAGACACATTTATGATTTTGGAGAGGTGGAACAGCGAGAAAGAAGCAGCAATTGAACTCTAGACAGATCCTGCATTTTTGGGCTGTTTCTCCTGGTTTCATCAGCCCCATGGCTGCTCACATGTCTCTACCCTGCTGCCTCCCCACTCACAGTGGTTTGATATTTTCTCCTCTGGCCCAAGGGTTTTCTCTTTGTAATTCACTCTTCACTTCAATCCTCGTGAAGGATAGACAGCATGCCTCTGAGCTGGGTCTGAATGGTGCACAAGCCTTTGAATCTCTAACAAGCAGCTGGCTGCAGCTCTGAATATGATCTAATAGGGAGCAACATGCCCAGCAAACTCCTGCCACATTCACTTGAAGCAGGAGAGATTTGTACGTACATGCTTTTGCTGAAAGACTGTATTATGCAGAGCATGCAAAGTATCGACTGCTATCCATTTTTAGAGCCATTGTTTAACAGAAAATTAGCATTGCCGAAGAGACAGTGGGAGATTTTTCCTTCTTCATTCCTCTCCCTCCCCTGGTACAGTGTCTTTATTCTGTTTTCTCTAGTTCCCTTTGTCTTACTGGCACGCTGGTCTGCTAACCACCCTTTGTTTCATTTATATTGAAATCAGCTGGCAGAAGACAAAGTTCACACTGTATATTTAGAGCCCTTGTTTTTGAGACCCTTAATTATTATTTTCCTCCATCTTTCCTGGGAAGCTGCTAGTGATTTGTTTTCAGGTTCACTTCATGAGTGTTTACTGTCATTTACTCTGAACTCTGGTCTTTTCCTTTCTCTGCCTGTCCCTCAAAATGTTGACCACATGCTGGCTCTGCTTTGCATTTCTGTATCTGAGTTTGTATTTTAATATTCATTAGGTATTTATACTGACAGCCCATCAATATGTTAAATTAGTATATATGCAGCTAACAAGTATGGTACATGCTTAAGTGACTTATAACAACATTAAAATAGACAGACACAACAGATTGCCTCAGCAGGGTTTAATAAACTGTACTTATCCACAGTCCCTCTGAAAAACAGGCACACAACTGCAATATGCAGTGCTCCCTGGAATAATGAGATAAACAGCAAACACACTAAGCTAAAGATGTTTTGCTCCTCTGATGAGAAAATTAAACTTTCTTTCCTCACAGAAAGCTACTTCTGTGGCTTCTATTCTTTTAAACAAATGGGCTTTCAGCTATCAAGCATTGTGCATTTTAATTCCAGAAAATACTTAATGAACATCAAATAATACTGGAGCTGATAAAAGGCATGCACAGTTATGCATTACTCTATTCATTCTCATGCAATGCTTTGAAGGTATTGAGAGCTCTGCAAGCAATTAGTATCATCATTAGAATATCAAATTTTTCTGCTAATTAATGCTAATGTGATTAAAATGGAAGCTTTTTTGGATAAGAGGCATTTTCTCTATACAAGCAAGAAAGCTGCTCTTCTAAAACAGAAGAAAGCAGGCAGAAAATTATGTCAGGTGATAGGAGAAGAGTTTCTCAGTTTGTTCCTTTGCAAATGTGACTGTCTCCCATCCAGAAATTTCCAGAATAAATCTCCTGCCTTGCCTCTTGGAGAGAGAACACACCGCATATTTCAATATGTGCATCAGAGTTGTCTTTTTAGTCTTTTTAATATAAAACTGAATCAACGTGTAATAGATTTTAGTTATATATCCTGTCTCTACTCAAGAACTGTGATTACAAATACACAAAAGTACTATAATGGGCAACAGCCACTTAAAAAAACATGAGTGGAAAGGGTTTTCAAATGCAGTATTTATCTAATATTTTTCAGCTTTGTCCTGAAGCATGTGCTTGTATAATTAAGTTTTCTGATGTGAATCATTTTTTAACACCAGCAGAGTTACTAAAGAAGCCTCTTCTCCTGCATTAGGGCATTAGAAGTGCTCACACTCCCATCAATTATACCACAATGGTCCCTCTCCAATCATTTCATTTCCATCAGGCTCAGGACCTGAGTGTGGGCACAAGCCCTGCCCTGACAAGAGGCGCTTGGGATGGCTTTTGCAAAAAGCACAGAGCTTGAGACAATCCCTAAGCAGCACTGCCCTTCAGCTGCCCTTGGATGGCCCATCAGCCAGCTGCAGCCCCCAAGGAGCACAGAACAAACAGGCAGGACAGTGCAGTGCCAGGAGGGGAGCCAGGTTAGTGTACCTACACAGGCGAGGATAAACACGGAGACCTTTCCAGTGTGGTCCCAGTAACAGTAGTCTCTATGCAAAAGAGCTGCCAGCATCCTTCAGGAGGGCTTGGGGAGTTCCCTCTGGAGTTGGGAAAATCCCTAGCAAGCTATTTTAAATAATAATTTATTCTAATTGCTGTTTTTGTTGTCGTTGCTGTTTTCACTTGATCTCACTGTATTTATTTGCGGTAGAGAGTTGTTGGCTTCTTCTTGTTTAAGATATTCGAACTACTTAAACTTTTTTCTCTCTGTTAATAAATAGTATAAAGTATACAGGAAACTGGGAAATGGATGCAGCAGCAGTACTTCAGCAAAGTCAGGTGACTCTTTAACATCAGATTCTGATCATTTTCATAAGGAGGGAAAAATCAGCAGTGCTTGAGCTGCTCATGCATAGGTAATGCCATTGTGATCTATTTGAGACATCTTCTCTGATAGAAAGAGTGAAAAGCTGCCTCTTAGAAATCATAGGTAATTTCTCATGGCATGATCAGACTTTCTATTCCTTGCATTTACATTTATTTACAGTTTTTTGAAAGGAGATGAGAAGAGACCCTGACTGTTAACTTTCTCCTCAGATTTATTTCTTTGGGGCTTCCTCCCAGCCCTGCACCATCTCTCCTTTCCAAGTCACATCCAGTCTTGCTGACACCCAAATCCAGAACTATGGAGGTGATACACTTCCAATGGGATGGGAATTCCCAAGAGAAAATTATTATACTAGAGATACCTCTGCTTTTTTACTGATAATGGTGTTCCCACCCAAGAACATAAAGGTAGCTTGGGTAGTCCACAATTATTGTTGCTTTTATGAACCTTTAAGAGCGTTCCAGTTTTTTCTCCCTGTGGTTTTTATTTCCTGTGGATAGTCTGCAAATTTATAGGCAGGTAGCACCTAATAGTCCAAGCTCTGGGCCAAGAAGTATTTTTCTATCTCATAAACTGTCTCTTACAGACCAACCTCCATAAAAGATGTACAGGTCTGGGAGTGCTGGGGATTTTAGTTCATTAGAAGATGGATTTCATTTCTGATGTGGCACTAAAAATTACTCTAGAAGATAAAAGTGATTAAGAGATTGCTGTTTGTTTATCTTATTATCATTTATCCCTGCTAGGACGTAAAGCTCCATGTGAAAACTTGGAACTAGAATATGTAAGTGGGGAAACTGTCCCAGAGCTAGAGAAGTCTGAGAGCTGAACGAAACCAAGGTGTACTGCAGATATCTCTGGTCCAGGCTTTCTCCACAAGTTTGCACTGAAATGCAGACAAAGTGGCCTCAAACCTTTATAATTAAGAGGCTCCAGGAATAGTGTTACATCACAGAGCTGCCAAAACATGCCTTACTCCCTTTTATCCAGTACTTTGCCAAATACCACGCAGGTAGTTTGGTACCTGCCCCATCTCAGCTACTGTGAGAGCAAATTCATAGAAAAATGCCTTCAGGACCGGCCATTTGTTGCCACGCATTGCCAGGGGTCCCTCTGAGCCAGCAGGAGGAACACACCGGGGCTTTTCACACTTCCCCTTCATTTTCCCCATTTTCCTCTGCAGCAGTTCAGAGGCAGCAAACAAGCTGAGCAGGGCTCTCTTGAGCTGCACCTGGCTCCACTGCAATTTTTCTGGTCTGGGAAGGTCTAAAACCTTCTCTGAAGGTGAGAAATGCCCATTCCTCATTTCCCAGCCAGAAAATGATGGCAAACAGGAATGGAGTCTCTGTTGGAGGAGGCAGTGTGGGCAGACATTTTGCTTTCCAGGGTGTGGAAGCTTTCCCCATGGGTGTTGTGTTCCCGTTAACATGCTGCTATAGAGATGTCCTGTTCTAGAGGGGAAGTTTTCACTTGCAGTTTTTTAGCCCCTAGAACTGTTTTTTTTTTTTGAATTGTTAACCCAAAACATATTTTCTTGCTGTCTTTCAGTCTGCAGAATCAGAGCTCCTTTTCTCTATTACCTGTAAGCAAAACCTTGCATTGCTTCTAGTATTAGTTTTAAAAACTAATAGTATCAGAAACCTGGGTTTACTATACTCATTAATTTCCTTTCAATAGCTTTGGTGCTGGTCTTTCTGTCATATGCAGACAGTGTGTTTCACTCATGCTGTTTTTCTGCAGAGCTTTAGCACATGATTTGGGAGGAAGAACCATATCATGCTCTTTAAGCAAATGTGGCTTTAGGGCTGCAGTGTGTTCCTCCAGTGAGCCATAATCAACCTGACTGTGCCACAAAGCCTGTCTGATTGAGACTAGGGGCCTCAGTAATGAATCTTGAATTTTCTTTATCTTTGAATGAGTCCAGATGCTTTCTTAGATACCAGTTCTGTTCTCCCTCCTTTCCCGTTTTTTTTTAATCTTCTTTTTTTAATGTCAGAATGAATTGATCCCAGGCTGCTCCTCTGTACTCTGACACCTCCGAATATGGAAGTGTCACTGTAAAATGAACCAGAGCAAATTGTTAATAAGCTACCTTCAGAGAGAGTTATAGTTTTTGACATTTAGTTATAGATTTATCCCTTGTGCAGGAAGCCTCATTCATTTCATGCATGCTAACCATGGTGGGGAAAAGGCATTATTAAATATTTTTCATACTTTGGCCTATTGAACAGCCACATCACATGCAGTGCCAGGCTCTAGCAGGCACCAAGAGCAGGAAATGAAGGAAGGATAGAAGAAATGTCAACCCTGTGTGAAACCTATGGGCCAAAATCTTTCAAAGGATAATTTTAGGGCGCCTGTCCCACCATACTGGTTTGATATCAGCGCTGCATATTCAGAGTCTGTCAGTTATCAGGGCTTATTGATTCAGGTTAGAACATGGCTCTGCACTGAATTCCATGAACCCAGCCCTGAGAACAGGTATTTCTGATAATAACAAATAATAACTGTTATGTAATTTTTTAAAAAAATATTTTCATGTTATGTATTTTAATATAATGCTGAGATACTAAAATTCTGTTCCTAAACCCCCAATATTCTGGTAACTGAGATCAATGCCTAGAAACAATACCACTATGTTCACCCATTCTGTTTTTAAAGTGATACTGGGCACAGCAATTCTAAATCCATGCCTTGAACCTGACAAAAAGAAAAGAATAGAAAACCTATGTATTATTTTGTTCCCTTTGATACCTTTAACACTAAATATGTTATTGTAAGTAAAACCCATGTGAAAGGGGAAAGAGCTGCTCCTTGTCCAAGGAGCATGACTGAAAAACCGTGTGACTATTTTTTCCCAGTAAGAAGCTTACAAATATGTTCAGAAGATGCACTGCCTAGTCTAATGTTAGCTGTGCTCACTTTTTGTTCTTAGCAGTGAGCAAATCTCACTTAGAAAATTGCAAAATCTCTCTTCCAACTTATGATTAAAGGAATGGCACTGACTTCAGATAATGATATTTTTTGATATCAACTCTCTCTCTTCTCCAAAGATATTATACTTTACTCTGGATTTTCAAAATCAGATGTAGCAGGTTATTTGCAGAAGTGGCACCAAGGCTTATATAGAGCAATGCACAGGTAAGATAAAATAATAACCCTGCAAAATGAGAGAGAGATCCAAAACACACCAGAGTCAATTATTCCTTCCCAGGAATTTAGCAGACACTGGCTTAATCCCCCATAGCTTCTTTTCTTTCTTCTTTTTTCCCCTCTAGGAGAAAAACAAAGGTGTTCTTGAAAATAAAGGGAGAGCAGCATTCTTGTCTGCTGGGGCCTGACCTCCTCTTTCAGCTCTGCTTTCCCAAAGGCAAACTACCACCAGGGCAATTCTAGGTCTTGACCCCCATGTAGGCACAGTGGACAGCTTTGTGACATGCAAAGAGACTGATTTTGGGATGCAGTCACATCCTTGTGTTTACATGAAGGTACCTCCCTACAGGAGCAAGCCTGGTGCCAAACACCAGCCAGGAATGGCCTCAGAGGCATCAGACTTTGAAAATCTAAGTAGAGCTGTTACTTGTCTCCCCAGATAAAGATAATGTGACAAAATACAAGGCTGAGTTGAATTTTTAAAAAGGAAAAAAACTCCTAATTGCATAATTAGACTTGCAGGAGATGAAAGGGCAATGCCAAGCCAAGCATATCTACAGAAAAAAAAATTATTAAGTGCTTATTTACCTGAGAAATAAGATTGCAGGATCTGTGTGTTGCAGGGAAATACAAGTTTATTAGTATTAATAAAGACATAAATATTAATGCCATTGGGCTAGGAAAAAATAAAGTATTGTCACCATCAGACCATATTTTTTAATGCTGCTTTCTAGGTTTCTGATGGTACCCTGGCATTAATTCTTCATTTTATCCTGTGAGTTAATTTTAGAAATTCTACGTGACAATTTGGAGTGGTTATAGTAATTTTCAGGTAGATACTAATTTTACTCACCTTTTGGGAAGTCCGATCCAATTTCAAGTGAAATCAGTTGCTAGGTATTTATCAACTTCAGCCACAGCAATTTCTTACCAGACATGATCCTGATCGCTGCTTGTGAGTATTTATTGTACCCTAAATGAGATTATTAAATAAACAGAGATGCACTTAAGATAATGCTTGTCCTACATCTCACAGGAGTGTAGGTTAGAGCAAAACTGATTAGTTGAAGGGAAAGACATCTGCCAAGCTCCAATGTACATTGCAAATGGATGCTGAAGCTGTCTGGGGCCTGGACACATTAGGAAGAATCTCAGCAAAGACTGATTTAGGGCTGGATTCTTTGAAGAGGTTAAAAAAAAAATCTATTAGAATCAATTCATCTGAGTCTCTAGACTTTAATGCTACAGAATTGTGTTGTAATGGGGTTAACACTTCACCTGGGGATGAGGATATGTAATGCATATGTTTCACTGTGGGACATGCAAAGACACACACAGACATTTTCTTTTGAGAAAGTTGGGAACTGTATTTATTAAGTATTTGACTCTACTTTTTATAGTATTTCTACACAGACCAGGGATTGGAGAAGAAGGCTGACACCTCTCCCATCCCATTGATCAAGACAGCTGTCCATCAGTTGTTTTCCACTCAAGTGTGAACAACAGCCTCGTCTTATCAAAACAGACTTCTGCTAAAGACACTCTTGAGTGTGAGAGAGAAGCTAGCTACTGTGAAAACAGCAAGTTATACAGTGCCTCAGGAAAACCTGAAAAATCAGGGCGACACATATGCATTTTGGCCTAAGAAAAACACTTACGCTTTGCACAAAATAGGATTTTTTTTTCATTTAAGGATTTTAGTTAAGGCTGCTTCCTTGTTGTGACTGGAATTCTGAAGGATATGTTTGGTCCTGGTGCAAGGGTGAGTTTGTCAAACTCTGCAGATCTTCCACCCCTCATTTGCTAGGTCAGCTTTTTACCCCACCCTGCCTTTGTTATAGAAGCTGCTGGTAACCAGATCTTCTGAGTGTCCCCAGTGGTGTCCTGAGCAGCCCAAATGACTCCTGAAAAGGTGCTGGCTCTCCACAGGTTTCTCCCGGGGTGATGGGTGGCAGTGCAGGGTGTGTGTCTGTGTGCTCAGGCCACTTGCTATGTATTAGAAAAGTGAGAGTGCCCAGCTCCAGGGCACTCAGGCAAAACACAAAGTGGGGATTTGGGGCTCTAAAGGAGGGGAGAGGAAGGAGGAAGAGAGGTTCAGGCAGTCCTTCCTTCCGGGGACTTCCATTCTTGCTGTCCCATTCTTATTCACTTCTTTTTAAAAAGGAACATTCAGGGGTTAAATTCATCTTTTACATATTCATGGCCGCAGAACCCCATGTCTGGGGACTCCAGTAATGCAAAGAAAACCCAAGATTTCCAAACCAAGAAAACCCAGCTTTTCAACTGATGGGTAACAGTTGTGTTTTATTTAAAAATTATAACAAAAAATGCTTTATTCGAGGCATTCATTAAAGAGTCTCTGTGTTTCCAGCTATGGAAATTGGATGCTCACTGAAGTTACTTTCCCTACCAGCCTGTGCAGACTGATATCTTTCTTTCCCTCCTTAAAAGGCCTAATTATGCCATAGGCAGCCACCTTGTTCTGTTCAGTCTCGTATTCTGCCACATTACCATTAGAAGCAGAAAGAACTAATTAAATAAGTATACTAAATGACTATTTTCTCATTCATTTATTCTCTGTCCAACTTCATTGTGTATTCTCTTTTAGTCAGGGGATAGATAGAGAAAGGCAGGCCCTTTTTTTGCATTGGTTCTCAGGGATTTAGGCTGCCATTAGGTCTACTGCAGTTACATATAGGTTATTTTTCAATTCCTTCTGCATTCTCAGATTGAAATTCACTCCCTTGGTATATACTGTCTTCTGCATAAAGGCATCAGAGGAAGCCTAAACGTAATCTTGCTTAACTCCTACTTTGTTTCAACACATCAAATTTTCAGGTGTAAAAGGACACTGAGATACTCTAAAAGAGACAGATTGGGCCAACCCAGCCTCAGCAGCCTGTCTCTGGTGCTGGTCATGCTTGCAGTTTACCAAGCATATTGAAACCCAGTGGGTGATGCTTTGTGGATTTGTACTGCTTTTCTGTGGGAAGAAAAGGAGTTGTACACCACAGCAGACATCCCTTTTCCCCCTGCCTCCTGTTTCTCTCCTTGGCCCAAGGAGGGAGAATGAACATCAGGCTGTGAAAAGAAAGACCCTTTGGCAAGGAGAAGGCTTCCATGAGCTCTCCCACAGGCATTCCCCTTCTTCCTCATGTCTGAGCAAAGGGCAGCTCATATTATTTTAAGCCTCCCTTGGGATGTCAGGAGCAGAAGGTAGCTGATACCCATCAAGACATTAGGACCCAGGGCTCCATGCTCTGTGTAAAACACAGTTCTGAAAACTATATAATTTATCAGGCAGATGTAATTCCATCAAGGGGTTCTGGAGATGGTGCAAACCACATCATCCAATTATAGCCTGGAAATTCAGTTACTGTGCCTGCAGGAGCAAATACTGCCCTTATATCCTATAGAGTGATTCTGCAAATCTCGTTTGGGGGGGAAGTAGTGCTGCCCTCCACCCCCTTAGTGTCATTCCAGAAGTATTTGTGGGATGCATTTTGGAGGAATACAGGCCATATTAAAAATGCTCCTGGTTTATGCCACAAAAAGCTAAGGTGAATGGAGTGCAATTTTTCCCTTGTGAGCTCTCCACTAAAATTTCATTGTCCTGGGTTTAGAGCTCAGTTCAGAGCAATCTGAGCAGCACAGCCAGAAAAGCAGAAGGGTTAATTAGGTACAATGTGCTGGCTTTAGTTCAAAATACACAGAGCTTGACTAGTTTAAGTAAGCATTTGTGTTTGATTAGAGTCTGCATGTCCTAATGGAGAGACACTGTGTTGTAATAGAAAAGATGATAAAGATTGAATTTATGTCTCTTTTAATAGAAATGAGAAGTGTGGAATTATCCTAAGATTATCCTACCCCCTCTGTTTGTGAGAGTAGAGCTTGTTTTAGATTTGGTTTATAGTGTAGTGTGAAAGGTTTTGCTGGATTTGCTGTTAATATGCTATTCCAAAGGAAATATTAATGCTCTAAGGAACATGTTCTAAACCTCTAATATGCAAAAACAACTCCCAAAGTACTCATCTGGCATTACACAGGAGTCATACTTAATCTCTGGAGCGTATGGTATTTTGTTAAGATTGCAATAATTGACAAATGCTATTAAACCTGTAAAATGTGAATTTATTTTGTAAGCAATATACTTGTTTTTATACCATTGAAATAATCAACATCTGTCTGTATAGTCTGAGAAAATGCTGTGTCTGGCTTTTAAATAGTAAAATTCCTTTGCTTTGGTCATAAACCTGTCAGTCTTGATAGCTGAACTGAAGGCAGTTTAACTGAGTTTTATAATATCTGTGTCTTCCTGTGAGCTGTCTCCACTCTCCTCAGGGCACTGAAAGTCCTTTCGTATTTGCCTTGAGTCCAGGAAACAGTCTAGAGGTCCAAACCAAATTTTCCCCATATCTTGGAAGATGGATGCTCTTCAGAAACCTCTACCATTCTGAATTTCATGGATACCCCAGAGCGTTTCCAGATGTATGCCCTCACAGGAAAAGAACAATAACTGCCTGGTTGCCATCTGTGGTGCTGAACCACAGCACAACACTTGGCCCCTCAGGCACAGGGCAACTTTCTTACCCTGCCACTACCTTTAGCTGCATGAGATAAATAAAATGCATGGGGTTTAGCCATAATTGGCTGGTGTGTAGCTTTTTAGATATCAGACTTTGCACTCTTCTACTGAGATTTTACAGTTGTGTCTTGAGTTTTTGGAGAAAATAGTAACTTTCTTTTCCTGAACTTTAACTGAAAATATTTGTGCAAGGCAATGAAGGTTTGGTCTCAGCTGAGAACATAGAAAATGTAAAAACATTCTTGGCTGAAGTAGTTTTAGAACTTCACAGGATTCCAAATTCAGTTTTAAGGGCAGAAGGACTGCTGCTTTTGGAAAGCTATCCTGGGTGCTAAATATTCTGTTAAAATACAAAGCTCCTCCCAGACAAAAGATTTAATAAAAGATTATTTTTCTTTTATGGCATTTTTTTTTACAACCACTGCAGTGTATGGCACCCTCAGTGGTTTTACAGCCCCCTTGTCATTGCCTTGGGTTTACTGGCCATGGTGATATTTATGGACAGTGCAGACATTGTGCTCTGAACAGAGTCTGCTCGCCAGCATCAAGGATGATTCACAGAAGTGATTTTTTTATGTGATGAGATTTTATAGTAAAACAGAACTCATATTGTTTATTAGTCACAATTTTTCACACTCTGAACCATTCTCGTCAGCCTTCTTTATTTCACATTTATTCAGAATGATTTTTGCTTGTTGGTATTTCAGCAGTTCTGTTATTTTGAAATAGAGATTTCGGGTCATTTTGGCCTTTTATAAGGGTGTTTATCTCTCTGTAGCAGATGTAGTTCTCCCACCCCCTCCTCCTATGGAAGAGTCTGCTCTGAGGATCTAAATGAGGATGTGGGGAGAGGGAAGAAAACGAATGTTATATGACAAGGCAAATAATTTAATAAACACCAACATGGAGTGTAGCTGCCCTCCCTGTGGTTTTTCAGATGGTCTGGCCACTCAGCTGGAGTTGGCAGGATGGACAGAAAGAAGTGTGCAGGAAAAGAGGAGAGCTGGTACGAGTGAGCGTATCCCAGAGGGCAGAAGGGAAATCTGTTACAGCAGGCTCTAAGTGCTGCAGTCCCACACTCAGCATTTTACACCGTGAAATTCTGCCCTGATTAGCACCTCCCTCTTACCTGGCTTCTCCCTGCCTTTCCCCTCCTTAGCAGCCTGCATTAGTGACGAGGTGAAATTTCAGGAACAAAAGTGGAAGGCAGCTGGGAAGAAAAATGAAATCCTATTTTCCTTTAGTGCTTCTGGTGCAGGGACACCAAATCTCACTTGGGCCCTGCCACATCCACACCTTTGCTCACCAATTAGACTGATTTTTAGTCTCATTGTCCTGTGGAAAGTGTAATGACTTCTTGCATGAGATTGCAGGAAACTCCACAGGTCAGGACCAATTCCACTTCTGCTTGCTTTATTTCTGTGTATGGACATTGTTTCTGGCCTGTTTGGAAACCTGCATCAGCTGCCATTTTTCTATTTACAGTGCATAGACAGGATGGAGCTGAAGGGAAGTTACATCTCAAGCTATTTTATTAAATCAGAAGTCTCATTACATGATTGAGACAATAGGAAGATGACAAAAGCTCACATCTCCCACAACGACCAAAGAGTTCTTTGTTACAATATATTTAAGAACATTTTAGCCAATAGCAGGAAGCAGAAGCTTTACAGACAGTTCCTTTAGCCAACCACTAAAAATACACATATACCTGCTTATAACTATGTGTGCTTATTTTAACACAATGCCTGCTTGTAAGCATTCAAGTACAATACACAGTACTTCATAATTAAGCTTATATAATTCTACTATCTTGCTTAATGTATTTTTCTGCTGTCTTAAGGTGTGCACCAGCCAAACTCCAAATACTAGCTACCATATTCATGTCCTTGTTCTCTATACCTAAAGTAACTTTTTTTACTGTCAAATCTTAAAGCCTTAGCTCAATTCTAAATTGTCTTTTTCTCTTCTATTTCTGAGGCCTTTTACTGCTTTCTCCATAATCCTTTACCTTTAATAATTCTCACAGAAACCCTCTGTGTGTCAGAAACCAGGTTTGGGCTTTCTCCAAAAACACTTCAGATGTGGTTTAACTTCCCTTTCACACTGATAAAATGATAGAAACTCTTTCCATCCTTCCTTCCCACATCAAGCATGCCTCTGTCTTTGTCCAAACCTAATCACAAGTGAAGATGTCCCCCACAGAGGACCTCTTTATAACAATAGCGACTCCGTCAGCAGCTCACGGTCACATTGCAGAGCTGCTTGTTGGGAAGGATGGCTTTTCTTGCCCAGAGGGGGCACCTGTAATGAAAGCAGAACAAAAGCACACTCAAGGTTCATGATTGCTGTTTCTTGGACATGTGATGACTTTAAAAAACAGACAGAGTGGAAGAACGATCAGAATAATGTGAATGAGTGGGGAAATGCAATTTCCAAGCACAGCAGTTACATTGCAAAAGCAGCTGATGATTCATGGGCATTAGCAAAGGGTTTTGACCATCTTTTCAAATTACATTAATATTGTTATTGCTCTTGCAGTGGCTGAGAACCTTTTATTGCATTCATTACCCTTTTAAAAAGTAATACTAAGGCTGTTTTGCAGAATAGTAACCATGTGTATCACAGCTGAGGTTCTGACAATAAATAGTTCAGTGAGATGTGTTGGCTTATTCCAGCATTGACTGCTGTGTGCTAGGTCTCTGAAAATTAAGTATAAAATTACACCCCCGGGTCCAGAGTTCATAGTTTTTAAAATTTTCAAATCACTGGCACTCACATTTCAAACAGGTCTATTTCTTTGCTTCCCCAGCTGCCAGCTGCTGCAGCTCACAGTTAATAAACTTTCTCTAAGTTGCACCTCGCCTTGAGTGACCCAGTGCACCCTCCTTTTCTTTTGGCATTACTGGGGCCCTGCTTTTAGGTTGCTACAGTCCTCCTTCATCTAAACAACTGTGTGTGTAAAGATTATTTCTCAAAATTTTTTGTGCTCTTATTCAACTTGGTTCACTCTGAAGCAGAGTAAAGTGCACAGAAGAAACGAGAACTTTGTAGTCATTGTGGCTCGGTTTTGCAGTTTGCCTTAACACAAATTTGCCCTCATAGAAATTGCTGATATGATTTCAGGAAGGAAAAGAAGAGAAGACAAAAAAGCTGGGATGGTGGCATAAACTTACTTTTCACTCAGAAACTGGGCCAAGAAAGGAATTATAAATATTTACATAAAAATTTGAATAACATTTTTTTCTATTTAAAATTATTTTTAAATGTAGCTGTTTTTTATTTCACCTTAAAAACCAAAAGTTCTTTGGTGCTTAAATCTGTAAGAAAGCATTTTGCTCTAGGCCAGATTAAGTGTTTTGTTAGAAATTAAATTATCTTTTTCTATTACAAACAGGCCCTAAAATTAATTATTTGTAGAGTCCTGAGGAGAAATAATGGAAATTGAATACATAAGTTTGGTGCTACTAAGTTTGCTACTATTTTGTGCAGGAAGAAAAAAAAAAGACTTTTTGTTTCTATATGCAACACTGGTGGTATTTTTATTGGTCATTAATACTAAGTTCATTTCTGCTACAGATGCATCATAAAAATTCAGAGTTACGTAAGCAGTCTGGAATCTGAGAAACATGATTATCATGAACAATGCTAGAAGCTCAAGCTATTCAGCTTATCAAAATGAGAGAGAAATGAGTGGGTTTAGGTTATTCTAGAACAGAAAGAAAGCAAGCAATTTATGTCAACTTTATACAGACCTAATTTTAGTTTCCATGACTTGAAACCAGATTTCCAGAATTGAGTGTCAAGTTTTGCAGTATCCCTTAGACAGAAGTTTCATGCAGAAACATTTTCCTTGTTGATATTTATGGATCAAGACAAGAGAGTAGATATATCCCGGGTGGTTGTTTTGTATCTGAATGAGGACATAGGAACTCTGAAAGGAATTCTGTTTTTGTAGTGGAAATGCATTTTTCCCTGGCAGCATAGAATAAAAGATCAATTTGTTGCTTTGCATTATATTGTCTCCACTTCAAGAAGGTTGCAAGTCAGGCTCTCTGTATGAGGGTGGCTGTTCCCTGGCAAAGGAACTGAATCTGTATTGGTTGGTTATTACCTCTGAATCTTTAACAAGCTCTTCTATGCATGGTAAGGCTCAAAAACATTACAACTATCCCTAGAAAAAAAATATTGCAAAAAAGCCATGACTGGAAGTGCATGAAAAAAAAATAGAAATTGCAAGTTTCTCTAGAGAATAACTCTATTACAACTAAAAAAGTAATTGCCAAGTCTGAGCATTCTCATTTAAATGATGTTCTATGAGCCACCCTGATGAATAAGGTATTGCACTAAAATTACCAAAAATTCAGCCACACTTCCTTCTTGGAAATGGGCAGTTATATAAGCTGGGTGCTGAAAATACAATTGGTGTATTTGTGCTTTTTTTTGTATTATTTTACCGTTGCAAGACTTAACTTTCAAGTATTTTTTATAAGTTCAGCTTGCACTATTCAAATTTGGACTCACATTTTTGAGTGTAATTTTTCTACATAAAGTATATCAGCTACTGGCAGCCTGTGAATTAATGGTGGTTAGTGTATTTGGACCATGAGCAGTAAATCCTGCCTCATTGTCACAGCTGACACTACTCTTTGTGTGGGATCACAATATTTAGAGTGTCTTGGTATTTGCATGGGATATTTAGATTTCCTATTTATTTTGTACTACTTATGGCTTTCATCAAAAAGCATCTTGAACAGATGTTGAGCAGGTTATTTAATAGGGATTTTTTATGTAGATAAATTAAGAGAATTGCAACTAGTTTCCCAAGTGGTGCTTAGGATCAAAATAATCCTATTTGTCCATATCAATAATGGGTCCATGGTGGGTGATGCATTCTTGACAGAGAAAAAAATGTCTTTGTCATAAATTATTTCGTGAACTCAAAGCAGACCATTGAGAGAAAATACTAATTAATGAAAATTGACTGGAAAAGCGCCTTTGGGCCTAATTTTTCTTGTTGGGTTCAGGAGGTGCACTTTTTCAACACTTCTTCAAATTGTGTCTACGCCTGGTGAAGGTGGCAATCCTATTTCTGTTATTCCTGAGGTGAGTGACCAGAGATTCTGGTATGGGATCTCCACCCGTGACACTGCCATGCTCATGCCTTTCATGTGTTCCTGTTGAGAAATGCATTTCTGATCTAGGTGACCTGTCCAGGATCTTCCACAGGTCTGAAAGCTTCCAGGAGTCCTGGTGTTCTTTCTTGACAACAGCTTCTGGCACCAGTGTTGGGTTGATCCACCCAGCATCCTCCCACCAGCACAACCCCAGAACATCAGGCCTGTCCTTCAGCCCTCACTTCATTTTGACAGACAGTTTTCAGCAGCTCTTGGGGCAAACAGAGAAATACTTCCCAAGTGAAAGGAGGAGTGACATCCTCCAGTTTCTTGGGATAATCCCGTGAAGCTGTGAGTCTGTACTTTAGTCCTGGTGTTCCTTTCTGTCCGGTCTACATCCAAGCAAGTAGATGGAACATATTCTGTGCCAGCTAAAGTCTGCAGAAAGCTGAGAGCTTTTGGGTGATATTGATTACCAGACTAAAGTGGTAGCACCAGAATAGCTTTTCCAACCTACTGTTAGGAATCTTCAAGTAGCCTCCTATTTTTAAGTCATTTCTGTTGTCTTTGGGAATTTTAATAGCTGTTATGTCTCATTCTAATCACCAATGTGAGTTTTCTCACCCCTGAGTGAAAAGGGTTTCCTCAAAGCTGTGGTTATGCACTCCAGTCCTTATCAAAGAAACTGCCCCTGTACCTTTGGAGAGCAACTGTTTATCAGGAGCACTTCCTGTGTAAAGACTTCAATTTAAGGCTTGCATGAATCTTCCATCCTGTATCTCCTCTGTAAGCTTTATGAGATGGCCTGACGTCCCAGAATGAATCTGATGCTCTCCAAGTCTTTACTCTCACCCAGGAGAAGCCAATTTCATGCAAAACCTGAAAAGGACAAATTCTTCTTCTTCTTCTTCTAAAAAGATAACCCTGATAGAGAATTTGAGTATTTGCAATACTGTGGGAAAAAATGTAGCAAATGTTTTTAATGGTGTTTCTCTTAAGCTGTGTGCTGTGTAAAACAGGGCTATGTCTTCAGAATCTGCTACAGATCTTCTTGGCCAGAAGCACTTCAGCATCCAGCATGTTAGGATGTCCTAAATGGATTTCTGAACAAGCAAAGCAACAGCTTTGTTCTAAGTTCTGTGACTTCAGCTGGTGTGATTTTTCAAAATCAATATCTTGGTGAGTTGCCAACAGGAGAGTGCAGTGCAATACTTGGTATTAGCAAAGGGAAGGTGAGGTTACCTACCATAAGGGGGATTTTTTTTTCCTGTTTTATTGGAGGCAAGAAGACAAAAGAGCCATCACAGTGATGCCTTAAGTTTTAGCTTTTATATTGTTTAGATTCTGTGCTGTTTTAGTGGGTAGTTGTAGGTTTCATAGTAAGTGCTACTAAGCTCTCTTCATAGAGTAGATAGACAAAACAATTCCTTCTCTAGCTTGGGACCAAGGACAACTTTCAGGCCCAAGAACAACAAATAACAATGAAGTGAGAAGAAAACACAAGGAGGATGGAACTTCATAACCTGAAGCTATGGTTGGACAATTGATTCCAATATGCAAATGGACCAGAACTTATAAAAGTGTGAGACCTCGTGATCAGTCGTCCATTTTGTGACCATTTTGGGGCAACTTGGATGTGGTCTGCCTGGGCTCTTGTGCTGCCCATGGAGGCCTTTTAATAAATCTCTACTTTATCCTTTTGCTCTGGCTAGTCTTTGTTCCAGGTCAGCCCTGGGAAGGCATCAACAGAAAAAAAGGTTATTTGCCAGTAATTCCTTTCCAGCAGTCTCCTGTGGAGGAGGCACCCACAGTAATTCAGTGCATTCAGCTTTACCTTGGAGATGGACAGAATAATAGGGGATGGGATAGAGTAACGAGAGAGCAATGCCAGCCATAGCAAAAAAAAACCCAAAAATACAAACAACTAACCAAACTACAACCCCACAAACCCACTGAGTAAAATATCACTTCTACTGATTTATTTTGTGTTTTATCGAGGGATGTTTAGTTCCAGAATAGAGGAGAATAACAAAATGGATCTGCAGTTCCAGAGGAAAAAAGATAGGGGGGGAGAGGGGAGGTTATCCACCAGTACAATTCTGAAATGCAGTAAATACAAGTTGTGAGGGGTTGGAAGTTCACTGCAGTGTGCAAACCACAGTCCTATTTAATGTGCATCCTCCATTTGAGCAATGCTGTTTTGTGGAAAAACTACCTTCCCTTTGGAGGGCAAAGCTGTGGTATAATTAAGATAATTATTTTTTTCAATGGATGTCTTTTATCTTATTTTTCTAGCTAGTTGTGGACTTTTTAACTTGGGAAATCTTTTAGAAGTTGCTAATAAGAAAAAACTGAGCAAGTGTTGGCTGCTGAAATGAGTCAGCTGAGGGGTGTTTTTGCTTAACTTGGCCCAGCAGGAACAGATAATAATCTAGTGTATAAGAAAAACTCCATTTTTTAAAAGCCATAGTCTCCATTCTTAACAAAGTGTCTGTGCTGGAGACCTTTTCTGAACCAGGCTTTCATCAGATGCAAACCATAAAGGCACCAGCTATGCAAGGTAGCTATGGCTGCACTACTTTTTATCTCTGCACAATGAGTCCTGTGTGTTGGAGGAAAATCTGATGCTGTCAGTACAGCTTCACATGGCTGCTCTTCCACCTGCCCCTCGTAAGCAGGAGGGAGCTGGGGAGTGATTCTGTATTTTCTGTCAGGATCAGTAATGTCCTGGAGCTCATGTTATGAGCACCCTGAGAGAGGGACCTCTCTCAGAGCCTCTCAAAAGCTTCAGGTGTGTTAAATTCTTCCTCTCAACCACGGCAGCCTAATTAAGAGCTTTTTGTGTCTTATCATATTTGATGGCTCCTGAGGTGAGGGCTTCACACCTCGTAGCATTTCAGTGGGGTGGGGTGTGGAGAGGGGCAGTGCTGTGCAGGTTAAGTGATGTTGTAAGTGGTTACAAGGAGGAAAATAGCTTTGCTGCTTGACTGCCACGTGTGTCATTGCATGCTCCATAAAGGTGATGGGGTTTGCTGCTCTGTCCTGACAGGGCTCGGTGCCTGTGTCTGGTGCTCCCAGTGCTGAGATCTCATGTTGTACCAGAGCAAAAAGCTCTCGTGCAGGGAACGTTCACCTCTCTTTAAACAACACCCCCACATGAGGAAATGCTGTAACGTGCTCCTTGTGGACAAATTGCACTCCCTTTGAGATGTTTGTGATCCCCAAAACTTCTGCCACTCCACTGGAGTACTGCTGCAAAAAAATATAAATGTACAAAATAGTCAGGGATTCAGTGACAGGCAGCACTTGTTCTATAAGTGCTTAGGGGTGCATTGGGTGCACCTTATATTGTGTCAAGAAAAGTAAAACTGCCCAAAACTAAGGGGTGTTTTTGCAAAATCCTGAGATGCTCATGTTTTTAAACTGCTTTGGAAAACATTGCCTGAAATTCTCATCTTGGGAGATAATGTACTGTTGTTATAATACATTGTGTCAGTATGAAAAGAAATTAAACTAATTACATTTTAAGGCCCAGTGACTAGCAAGTTTTGTGCCAATTTTTACGTGTCTCTACAGAGCACATAAGCACCTGTCTCTCCAGTGCCACTTAACAGGTAACTCTGATTTTTTTATCAGACTGTCAGAAAAGCCCTCATCTGGGATTTGCTGCAATAGAAGGCAGAGAGACTAAAATTAGTTCATTTACTTCCCTCAGCCATATTGCCATTGCTCTCTCTCCAGTCAAATGAGGTGAATCAGTTTGATAGCCCCATCCCTTCCACTAAACCTTTCGTTGAGGACAGCAGCTCCAGCAAGGCACAGAAGGTCAAAATCTTGACAGAGAATTAGGCACTAAATGTCTATGGGGCCATAGGGTAAGATTTGCTGTAGACTCTGCCAACACCATGTCTTGGTGCACCCACCAACCCAGAGACATCTCCCTCAGCTTAAGGGAGACTTTTCCTCCCATGTTCTGGGTTAAACATCCTGTCTCAGCTCAGCCCTACCAGCCTGATCACACCACGGTGGCTGCGCTGCCTCCTGTCAGGTATTTCCCATCTGCACTTGTGTCCCATCTCTGCCTCTCTTTTCTCAGTGTACAAGTGCTCATCTTGGCCTCAGCTCATAACGCTTTATCTCCTAATATTTCTTGCCTTTGTGTGTGATCTATTTTGCCTCCTCTTAAACTTGTGATCTATAAAGCAGAAGTTAACTGGCATTATGAGGTAAACAGGAGTCTATTACATCCCCATCTTTGCTGGCTTAAAAGAAACAGCGACGGTCTAAAACACTGCACCACCCAAAGTGTGAATCAGAGCCTCCAAAACAAGAGATTAACTTTTCAAAAGGGATATGTTTAAAGAAAAGGAAATGCATCTTTCATTTTTCGTCTCTGTTTTTCAAGCATCTCAGAGTTACACTCTGGGGGTCTACCCCACAGCAATGAAGAGAACAGTTGAAAAAATGCAATTCATTTTGAATTTTCATTTGCCTTCCTCAGCAAATACTTTAGGGAAAAGGCTTCATTAGGAGAGGTGGAAATGTTGCCATGCAAAAGATCAGCATGTCAAAGGAGTGTGGAGTTTTCTCCATGTGTTTTCTGGACGTCAGACCTCAAGCAACTGTGTGACCTTAATCTCTGTCTTGAAAGCAGAGCCCTCATCCTGGCTTAAAAATCTAAGCAGGTAAACAAAGCTTAGGTATCCCAGAAGCTGCTGTAATGTGGCCACTTTTCCAGTAAAGTCTCTTCCTAGTCCCAAGAGCATGCACAGGACTGGAAAGACTGGCAGTAGAGGTAATTATAAAACAGGTTCATGTCCTCTGAAGGAAAATTACAAAAGAGAAAACTTAAAAGTCTCTTCAAAATTATTTTAAAATTAAATGTGAATTTCTATTTGAACCCCCTCCAGCAGCTCATGAGTCTTCACATGGCATTTCTTCTTCTCTTTGTTTATTTAAGAAAAAGATTTTAAAAGGAAGCAGTAATTTTGAACTTCATTCTAAACTCTAAAGAGTTTCACTTAAAACCTGGTTAGATTCAATGCTTGCACTAAAAATAAGCTTGGAAAAATCAAGTTTACAATGTTAAATATTAATTCAATTTGCAAATATGTGCACAGTCTTAAGGAGCTTATCTATCATGGACAAGACATAAAACCCGACTTCTCCTGTAGAAGTGAGAAGAACCAACAGTTTTGTCAGCATTACTGCCCCAAAGTAAAACAAGAAGAAAAGCAGCCAGTGTAAGTTATGTTTTTGCCTGCAAAACCTTCTGTGCTGGGCTGCCTGGCCTGGCTTCCCTCTCTGCCAGCAGTAGCAATAAAACAAAACATTCCTCCCATCCCTGTTGCAGGAGTGGCTGCCTTGGGTTTCCAGCAAGGGGGGAAACTCTGCTGCCCTGTTCTGCAGCTGGCTCCCTTTCCTTGGTGCCATCCCCCTGTAATTGGAAGCACACCATCAGAAGTGCCAGGCCCTGGCCAGAGTTTCCTTGGGCGGCAGGTGTGGGGTCACCCCCACAGTGTGAGCATGGCCCTGTGCTGGCTGGGATGTCTCTGCTGCAGCACTCTGCTCGTCTGAAGGGATGGGAATGGACAGAAGGTGTCTGTCAGAGGGTTTGCTCTGGCTTCTGCAAAGCCGGCACTGCTGCTGCTGGCCCTCCATCATCTTTTAACTGGTGCAAAGAGCTTTTCTTGAGCAGGCAGTGTGGGTGAGCTTTGACTTTTTGCATCCACCTTTGCCAGAGAGGGTGATGAGTGGCTGGTGCAGGCTCTGGTCCAGCAGCACTACAGCTGAAGGTGCCCTCTCCAACAGAGAAATGCTGTGCTGGGAATTTCATTCCAGTTTTTCAAAGAGCTGGCTGGAAAACAAACATTCTGTTTCAAAGGGGGGGAAATAAGAAGAAGCCTAAGCTTCAGTATCTGATTTTTTCCAGAGGTTCACAGCTTTCCTTAATGCAGGCAGATTCTGATATCTGATTTTTCTGCCCCCTGCAGTAGCTTCCTAAAGTAAAGATTTACCTGTAGGGGCAAGAAACACTTATCTCTGTCTCTGGTATGTCTTCTCTACCTGATAACCTCTGTTATAAAGGAGATCTCACTTTCAGTCATTACTTTGAACTGGGCAAGAAGGATGGGAGCCCAATATCCTGCCTACAATCCTGTATGTGCATCTTGCTCTCTGAAAAATTTGGTCAGAATATCCAGTTTGATCTGGATATTCCCAGCCAAAAAGAGAATATTGAAAGGAAAAAAACCACTGGAATCTGCTCAACCTTAAATATCCTTAGAACAATCTCTGTGTAAAGCTCCTTCTACCATCACAATCTCCACAAGCAATCACAACTGTATCTTTATATATGAAAGTTTTTTGTATCTTTTTTGGGATTTTTTGGCGTTTTTTTTTTTTAACCAATTGTCAGACTTTGAATACATCTTTATCAAAAAAAAAAAAAAAGGTATTTACAGAACTCGAAAAAGCCCCTGCTCCTACTTTTTTGCCAAGCAGGAGAGGAATGAATCTGACATTACCTCAGGATTTTATCTATTTAGCCCCATCTGCAGGCTGTTTCCATGAGGTGTGCAATACATATCCTTGATGTCTCTTTTCAGTCAAGCACTCCCAGGGAGAGAGGTATCCCCTGGAGCTTGTCTGACCTAAATTATGTGAACAAATTTTGTTTAAGGAAGCTGTGTGATCCAAGGTGCGAATGGTGCAGAGTTCAAGATGCCAAGTGGTGCTGTAAAGGGTTGGGAAATGCTGCAGCTTTGCTGGCAATGTAGAGAAGGATCTCAGTTCTTTTTTCCACCACCCCCTTATGTTCCTGAGGGCTGGTGCTGCTCTAATCCTCTCACACAGCTCGGGCTGTGGTACTGCCCAGCTGCCATGAGGGCCATGTCCCTTCCAGAGCCCTACGGATCATTGCTTTGGAGTTCCCCTCCAGGCCAGAGCTTGGTCTTGCTGGAGATCCCAAGGCTGTGCCTGTGTTTAGGAAATGCCTGTGGCCAGCAGGAGAGGGGCTGTGCTGCAGCACAGCCTTCAAAGCTGTCAGTGATGTAGAGACTGAGCTGCAGAGTCAGCCAGTTGCTTGCCCAGGAAGTCATGGCTAATACACTTCCATGTCTTCAGCCTTTTCCACCTGTCATGTAGTCTGCCAAACTGCTCTTTTCCCTTGCCTTCTCTTTCCTCCACACTTCTCTTAGGAAAACAGACAAATACACCAACTGCAAAAGGGAGCAGAGACCAGGAACTGGGTTCAGCCACTGCTTTCACCACTTACCTGAGGTTTGATCTCACCATTCTTGCTTCATGACCTCTTACTCAGCTTTCTGCTCTGTACAAGCAAAGTGGTAATACTTGCTGCTAATAAAAATACTTTTAAGACTACATACATTTAGAGGATTAATACAGGGCATTCCTGAAATTTGTCAAAAGTTATGGCAACTTCATATAGAAATTCTCCTGTGGAAGAAGAGAGACAAATATTTTGCGAGGCTTACAAGTTAATGTGATGATAAATGCCAGGATCTTATTTTCCAGACTGTTCTGGTTTACCTTCTCTCTGTTCCCTACCTGGGGGCTGCATTACAGCTTTGCTCCCAGCAGTTGCAGGCAGCTGCTGTTTGCAGGGGAGGAACTCCTGTGGCATTATTTATGGCAGCTCTCAGTGAGAGGACAGTGATTTACTGTGTGCCATCTTCTGCAGCTGTGAATTTGCACCATGGTAATAGGGACATTCAGTGGAATCCTGATTTTTTAGTCTGACACAGAGGTAGAGAAAGGTGAACTGGCTGGGTAAAAGTGAAAGCCTGTTACTATCCTCCTTTGCCCTCCCACAAATTAACTTTTACTTTCTGGAATTGCAAAATTAGGGCTGCAAATACCCTGGCATTCATGCTTCCATCTCTCCTGCCAGACAACTTTTTCAAGAGAAGTCGGGATAATCTTGATTCTTCCTCTAAAACTGGGTGGTCTTTTTTTATCTAGGTCTCTCTCTTTTCCCTCTCCTCCAAACCCTACATCTGACTGCATCTACTCTATGTCTGACTCCCCTTACTAGGGAGACTTTCTGATGAATTTGTCACCAAACTTGCCCTGTGCTCTGAGCTGCACAATATACAGGGTGGCAGCAAAAGGAGCCCTCACCCAGGAGCTCTCAGGTCTGCCTCTGCCTGCAAAAAGGAACTCACTTCTCTGTGCTACCAAAAAGAGCTGTAGAATTTGACTTCATGCCCTTGATCTTGAAAAAAGATGCACAGATAAACTGAGCAGTCTCATGGGCTTATCCAAATTGAACCTCACCACCAAGCCTTTTGGTTTTGTATTGTACTATAAAAGTATTACATTTCCTACAAATCCATTGGCATTCTGCACAAGGGAAATGATAGAATAACACCTGGGAATGCCTTGCATTTTATTTCTGGAGTTATTTCTTTCGACCACAGTTTATCTGGCACAATGCACAGGAAAATGATGGGATGCATTTTGTAACATTACACAGGAAATCCTGGCATTGCCTTCTCTCAGTAGCAATGAACCATGCCAGTCAGCTGTGGCATGGTGTCAAGGGACAATGAGCAAGCCCAGCTTGGTGGCTCCTGTGGGAAGCTGCATGGGAAGCTGCTTCATGAGCTGTGTCTACTGGAGAGGGAGTAAAGGGAGAAGGAGGGAAAGGTTCATTTATTTTCTTCCAGGATTCCTCCTCTGAGGTTTGCATGGTAGAAATTGCAAAACAGCAAGTGGGATTAATAATTCCATGAAAGACGTGACTGTAGGTACAATAATGGAGGGCAAGCAAGCCCATTATCTGGCCTGGCTGACTATGAAAGATTTTTGCTCCAAGGCATCTGCTGTAATTGAAGATTTGGTCGGTCAAGCTGTAGAATACTTTTAGGATTCAAGTGATGTGTGCTGTCATTGCTATGCAAGCTTATGTTTCCTTCCTCCTATTCTCCTGAGCTGAATAGAATATAACCTTCAGGTCAGTAATCAATGTGTGAATAATATGGACCTACGTTTCAGGGGAAAAAAGGTATGAGGTGAAATGCAAAACTTCACATCTTCCTGCTAGTTCCTTTCTGCACTGCTTCCTCCAGCAACAAAAGTAATGGTAGATCTTGATTGTTCTGCATTGTTCCAAAGCACTAAAATCCAGATGCAAAAAAAAAAAAATTAACATTACACACATGAACAGGTACAGCCCTTGCTTATGGAAATGCAGAGGGGACCAGGGGACCTGATTAGGCAAATTTTATGAGACAAGAATACAGCCAAGCTCCTGAAAAACTGCAACATTACCAGGCAGATGCCTTTATTAACAGAATAAACACTCAGTCCTCTTGCAGATTGTTATCCAGATTGAATGGCACTTGGTTCTTAACAAGAAACTTCTTCATAACATGGAAATCTCAGGTAGTGTGTTCCTTCAAGCAAACACCATGATGCTTAAAGCCTGATTTCTATCATGCAAAGTGGCCTGTAGACCCTCTGGATACACACCACAGTGGAAGGTGGGCAGTAAACCATCAGTTCTTAACTTTCCTAAACACCAGCAGCTATCAGGGTTTCTGTGCCTGGCTTTTTCACCTCCCCACATTGCTGGTAGCCCTGGGAGAGCTTGGAAAAAGATTTCGATCACTAGAAGTTCTCCCATTGGCAGAAAACCTGAGGACACAGAGGTGGCATCCTGGCATACTGATGCCTTCCTGAAAGTAATCAGTCTGGTGAAGAGCAACTTCCTGCCTTACCTTCCCATCCATAAGAGCAGCAGGGTTGCAAAAGGCAGCAGCAGCACAGCCCATGGGTTCTGCACACAGATTGAGCAGAGCCCTGCACTCAGGCAGCTCCTTGCTCGCAAAGTTGCACTGGTTTATCCATCATAACCTTCTTTTAGGAGTGGTTAAAATCCTCCTTTGGGAGATGTCAAAAGATCTGAATGCCCATGGAGGTAGAGACATTTATGATCTCCGAGGAAGTCTTACCCGATGCAGGTGGGAAGGGAAAGTAGGCAGAGCAAGCCCCAAACCAGCCAAGGTGCCATAAGCAATATTCCCAGGCTGTCCATCTCAGGCAGATCTGTTTGTAACCTGGGCCAGGCTGGTGTCAAAAGTGTGGTTTGATACATGTTTAGCTTTAACAGAAGAAGTAGAATTCCTCAAACCTCGAGGTGCAGAATAAGAACTACCATTTTTTTTAAGTATAGTCCAATCCACTCTTCAGTGAATTTGGTAAATTCAGTGGGGACTCTTAAAATTTCTAGGCAGGATTGTGGCTTTTCCTTGGGCTCCTCTGGATAGCCTCTATACTGCTGTGTGTAGTTGAAGAGTGCTCATTTGTATGATCTGAGAAAGGCTTTAAAGAAGGAATCATGTCGGGGTATCTCTAGAAATGGTTCTGCTATGAAATGCCTTTGCTTGGGAGAACAAATCGAAGTAATGAATTAAAATTTGGAGTAATAATATATCCTATACAGTAATCTTAAACATTTTTACTTTCATTGTCCAAAGGATTGTCTGGAGAGGGCTCTCCTCAGTATATGTCCAAATGTATAAGGTTGGTTATTGCAGTGTTCATCTACAGAAGTAGTGGTTTCAAACCTCAATGTGTTAAGTAATGGTTTCAAACCTCAGTGTGTTTAAAACTCCGTATGGGAATGAATCTGGGAAGCTGACACTACTGTAACCAAGTACTGAGAAGATAAAAGCATTTGAGATATTTTTAAATGTCAGATTTCAGGCACAGAGCGTATTACTGTGATTTGATCCTCAGACTCTGTATTTATCTGTCTAGCTTCTCTTACTCGATCAACAACTCTGTTCACCTTGGAGATAGCTATAAGCTATTGATTCAGGGTCTCCAAAATCCAAATTATGATATTTAAGTCAAGGTATATAAATCATTCATTTAAACATTATCAGAAAGGAAATTTTGAAGATTTGGTTTTTAATTTTTAAGGACTTAAAACAAAGCACTGTACAAGCAGCTTAAAAAATGAGAGAATCTTCAGCCAAGTATTTTTGTCATATTTGCTTAGGTAAATAGCAGATAAATGTCAAATATGCAAGGGCCACCTAGATCTCTTACTTTTAAAAGGAGCTGTTCTAGACTGCCACATCAAGGGACTCAGTGCAGCTGATGTGTGTCCTGTTTCTCAAAATACAGTTGCAGGTAGTTTGGGTAAGAATGAGTCTTTGCACTGCCCGAAGCATGACTCCAGGCAAACATGATCATTTCCAGGCTCTTACACTGAAATGAAAGATCTTTTCCTGCACCCAATAACCCAAATATCACAGTGTGCTTAAGGATGCTGCTGACATTTTCAAAGACCACCCAAGGTGTTGCCCTTCTGACTGCAGATATGCTCTGCATCTCCGTGAGACTCCGTCTTTTCCTTTCCAGCTCTCTTGCGTCTCCTCCGCTTGCTTTCATTCTGCCTCTTGACAAGTCATTGGAGCCCAGTTTTGATATTAGCAAATACCATATTGTCATAGCTGGAATAGGTGCTTGACTTTTAAAGGTAGCCTAAACATGTACAATATATCAAATCGAAGTTCACTAGTCACCACCACTAGTCACATATTGCTCTCTGTAATAATTTTATTTTTTTTTACTTAATTGCCTCTTACCTGAAGACAAGGCTTGTGTGTTCATCCAGTGCTATGTCAGGTTCAGTGAACAAGTTCATTTATCCTTCCCACAGCACATCAGCAGAGGGTCTAACAGATTAGTTAAAGCTATTCCTTATGATCTAATTAAAAAATAATTTCTTTAAAAATATATAAATATTTTAGTGTTTCATTTTGATGTTTTCTTAATGCAAACTTTTGGTGTTTGACTTGTTGCTTTGTGTCTAAAAGTCTGAGAATGCACTTTGAAATAGTAATTTATCCTAATAACAGTTTGTATCTCAGTCTTGGAAAAAAACAGTAAGTCAAACTAAAGTGTTTATTTCAATTGTTTTCTTTCTTCTGCTTAGCAGGAGAACAGTTTATTTACATGGCTTGTTAACCACAGGGTTTTGCAGGCAGGGGTCTGCTGGCAAGTGACTCTGGAGGAAATGTTCAGTGAGGTGTGAGTTGAGGGACTCATACATCTAAGAAGCTGTGACATCTAAGATGCAGTGGCTGAAAGGGCATCTTCCAGGCTTTCCATTTTTGGTTAATTGAGGCATCCTGTACAGATTCAGAAAAATGCCACTTTTGTCACTGCCTATCCAGAGGGGTTGGGGCATTGCTCTCTGAAAGTTAATGATGAAAATTCCTGCTGACTTTGGACATTGGGGTTTCCTGATTTTGTGTGAAATTATTGGTTAACTTCAGATAAGAGGGGAGCTCCTGATTTACATATATACTTACTGGGACCTGCAACTCGAGTCCTCAAGTGGTATGCAGGAAATCATAAATTCTGCTCATAAAGCCACAATATCACTTCTGAGTGCCTCCAGTGTTGTAGGAGGCTGTGTGAAGGAAGTGTAAATTTAGGAAGGAGTATTGTCTCTCTGTCCTGTGGCAGTCCTGTGCATCACAGCTGATCTGTGCAACTTGGAGCCAGCTTAGGAAGCACAGGCAGTTAGAAAGACACATTTCCCAGGGCAAACCAAGGACAGGGAGTCCAGAGCTGGCCCAGGGCAAGGGAGCACATCAAAGCCTGCTCAGTTCCTCTGCAGACTCCACGAGCTGTCCCTGCTCTTGCTTTTGGTGTATGGTAATGAAAGCAAAAGGAAAATTAAGTCCAGGGTGTTCATGTGGCCTTGAAGTACTGAATTTTTTATAAAGCTTAGTAACTGTCATTTTTCAAGTAATTTTCTAAAAGAGGGCTGGAATGTGGGTAGTGCACAGGAACCAATGTACCTTGAAAGTACATTTCTTTGTTTTAATAAGGCTGGCGGTGTACCGTGACTCGCCATAATGAATTAATTTGGTGTTTACCATAACAGCACTGAGCTTAATGAACTCATCATATTTATGCAACTGTCTGTAGATGTTCTCTTGTCATTTGGGATTTATAAATAGGTACTAAGACTTTTATCGCTGCTTTCTCCTGAGCAGGAAAGTTCTTCCCAGTAAAAGACCATTAAAGCTCACTTCTATTTTTCTATACAAAAAGTAAGCAGGATATCTTTAATAACGTGATTTTTATCTTTATATGGGTTTCTGAATTGTTAGTATGTGCTCAGCAAAGTTGTTCAGCTTGAACAAAACTATTGTAGAGCCATCCTTATCAAATTCCACCAGTCATATTACAAATAGAGTTAATATCTCATTTTACTGCAGATGCCATTTCATTTAAGGTTAGCCTTAAAATGCCTTCTGCATTTGAAACAGAGTATCAATGTAAGTTCAACAAATTTAAGTAAAAATAAGTTCTCTAAATTGAACAAAGTGATACTAATTTATGGGATCCAAGTGATGAGTGCTATAGCTTTAGAAGGTAATGGTTTGTTGCTGAACAAAACAGAAGGTCAGCTGCTTTCTCTCTTTTAATATTGTTTGATATGCAAATCCTTAATGCTGAACAGCAGCTCTCGTTTACTACTGCTTCTTCTGTCATCTCTAGAAGGCGAGATGCTTGTCCTTGTTTCTGTGCCCTGCTTTCCTGCTGACAGCAGTGTGGTGCCGAGCATGGCTGAAGGGCACTTCAGAAGGCAGCCACCTGCCTGGCCTCCAGTTAGCTGGGCTTAAATCTGCCTGGAGTGCCTGCCATAAACCAGGCTTTGCAGCTGGACTCACGGGCACCCTTTTGCTGGGTTAAGTGGTGGGAATGGGTGCAAAGGGAGCACTGCTTCGTCTAATCTGGCAGCATTTGGCTGGCACACAAAATTTCCTCTCATGGAGCCCATGATTGGCAGCTCATTAAAAAGCTGGCATTAAAAAAATATCCCCACAGAAAAACAGAAAACAGTCTCTTCAGAACCAAAAATTTTCACAGATATTAAGATCTGTAGTCAAAGGAAGGGCTGGTATATCTATGTATATATAGATAGATATAATGATCTCTACTTCCAGATGCTTTGCTCATTTTGCAAGCTCTCCCAACATCACTTCATCCACTTGGGAGCAGGCACAGGCAGCGGTCCCCTCTTTCTTTAACCTCAGGAGAATGACTTCTGCCCTACACCTTCCCAAACATCCTTTATATGGCTGAAATACAATGCTATAAATCTTATAAATATGATTTATGGCATCAAAGTCTAGGCTTTGCGCATCAATGTGTGTCTCCTGCCAGGCCTCAAGGATGAGGGCAAAATGTGAAAACTCACCAGTGAGGTACCACGGGTGGGAGAGGAAATGAAAAGGACTCCAAGAGTCTCCTCCTTGCCTCTCTCCATTCTTATTTCCCACTTCCTTCCCCATGAGGAAGCAAACCAGGCTAGGCAGCAGCCATCCCTCCCTGGCACCACAGCCCCGAGCCAGCCTTCCACATGGCACCAGTGAAAGCTGCTCTGCTGCCGAGAGAGGAGCCTGCTTTGCCAAAACCTAAAGCTTGCTCAGGGAGATGAAACAGGGGCTGGCATCACTCCAGTTATTGCAGCAAATAGGGAGGATTTAGACAGTTGCTTCACTGAAATAAAAAACCCACAAATTCTCCTTGTGGGTCCCTACCTCTTTGCTTTGATAATTGAAGGAAGCTTACAAATCAACTTAGTTTTATATTTTACTCAAAGAGGAGAACCAAATTCTGCAGACTTTGTACCATATTTTTGATAGAAAAGCTCTAGTGAGAAGGTTTTGCCTGAGGAATGATTTTTGGCTAGCCACTGCAGAAGTTACCAGAGGTCTTGTCACTGCCTGATCCATCTGCAAGCACCAAGTGCTCCCAAAGGCAACCCATGTGAGCCCCCTGGGAACCAGCACAAGGGCTGGCACCTTGGCTCAGGCTGCCAAGGCAGAGCCCACCAAGGCACACAACTATAGCATTTTTATTTTTATTATTTACATTTTTCCCCCCCTTCAACAGTGGGCATTCATTACATTGGCTCTGCAAATCTGTTCTCTGCAGCAGTCTGATCTGCTGACTAGAGCCAAGCAGCTCACCACATCCTCCTCCTTATCAGTGCCAATGGGGAAGTTATCCCTCTGGACAACATATTCCTGGTGCAGGAAGGTGGCATTCAGTCCTCTCTGACATCCCAGAAGATGCACTGGCATTTCCAGTATCATTCTAAGTGGCCTCTCATGTTTAGTGCTCAGTACTGATAGCTGAGAATGAAGTTAGATCCAAAAAAGTGTTGTCACAGAGGTCTCAATTTCAGAACATTTGTGACAAAAACTTCGGGATTTTTTGTCTGGGAATATTTTGGAGGAGTTAATCCATTTCACTGCCAGCAGCAAAGTATGTAGTTACCAGTGGAATCCAGCCCTATTCCCATTGATTCATTAGGATTTGTTCACATCCTTGTTAGATTTGGAAACCACAGGCAGCTTAGTTTTCTGTGTTTATATCCATGAGACATCACTTGGCACTGTGAATTCAGACCCAAATCAGTTAAAGTGCACACAGACATTTTCTTTTGTGCAGCTCAATAAATTTACGTCATTGCCTTGAAAAATGTAACTCTAACACTTTGCTTGCTGAAGAAAAATATATTTAAGACCTGCACTCTATCCATAAGCAAGTTTTAAAGGTCATGTTTTTTGGACAAATCAAATTATTTCAATATATTGGCTTCTTTTGTAAGCTTTTTAAGACTATGGTATTTCAAAACATCAGGAACTCATGCACCCTGCTTATTAATTTCCGCTGGCTTATGTCTCACAATACTACTCTGTACTAATAAGCAGGTTCAAAAGAGCCAAGGCCATTGAGGAAAAAGTTCAGTTGTAAAAATCTGCGACTAGGAAAGGGAGGCACTTGCTGGAATTGTAGCATTAGAACATCATTATCATTCAGAGCATTTAGTTAATGCATTATTACTTTAGTCATTTATTAAATTTGAAAATCAAATAACGAGCTGATTGTAGTGTCTGCCACCCAACAGGTACATCTGATTAGCGTATCGGGAAAGCCACCAGGAGCTGCGACAAATCCACGTATTTTTATGGCAAGAGTGCCATCGTGTGGGAGCCTCCGTGCAGCAGATCCTTGCAGGGATCGCGCTGCCCGTGTGCCGGCGTGCCTGCTTGCAAGGAGCCTCCCTTCCTCCTTTGTTTTAACTCGAATTTCCATACGAGCTCAATTTTCGTCTCTGAAAATGAGCTACAAAGATAGGAACTTTGGTAATTAGGACATGAGAGAAGCGTTAAATCTGCTTAATATGTTAACTATTATTTTGATTCCACAAACAGGTGAATTCTGAAACAAAGTATTTCCAAAGCCTAACAGAAGCAGGATCTTCTTCTTCTCTGTGTGCTATTAATATAGTTAGATATTAGTGCTCTTATCATATCTCTCAATATATATTTTATCCCTCAATATCTGTTTTCAGCTACAGTTTTACAAGGCTTCTTTATAAGCTTTCCACTTCTTGAGATCTCCCATGTAATACCATTACTATCTCCTTTTTCTATTTCAATTTTTTATGTTTTCCTTTAAAGAATTGAACTTATATGTTACATCCATAAAGAAAATTGCCAAAAATTACCAGGGGTAATTAGGAATAAATCTCTGTTAAGGACCAAGCATAAAGTGTCTTTATGCAAATGCCTTTTGTTAAAAAGATGTCTTGTGTAATCAGGAATTACACTGACAAGTGAAGAATCATTTAATTAATGAGAATAGAGCAATCATTTGGATGGTTCATTCTACTCCTGACTGAATAAAACAGAGAAAATAGCCCTGTTCACGGATTAGAGCCTCTGCTGGAAGAAATAAACCCCATGGATGTTGTTCTGTTATGCCTTGGGTAGATAGTACAGTAATTCCTAAATATAAAAACACATATATTTGGATTAGGCATTGAAAGTCAATTGACTATTATTCCACAAGAACTTATACAAAAGGATTCTGTTTATGCTGGCTGTCTGCTCCTGACAGCCTCTCAGAATGGAATACTTGGGCCAAAGTTCTTGCCTAAACCTTAGTACAGGACTCCAGGGCAGTGAGAAGCAGAATTATGGTCAGTTCTTTCAATAAGGACTGTATGCCATGATTGAGGGTAGTGTATGGGCCCTGTTTGCAGCTGCAGAGGAGTAATCTGGTCTCCAGTTCTGCCCTTTGTTTAGAGCAGGTCAGTTTGCTCTGGGTCTTTCCCACTGGGTCTTTGGATTTCACCAGGGGCAGTGATACCATAAATTCTCTGTTCCATTGTTTAACCTCTCAGATTCTCCTCTTATCTGATTGGAATTTCTTATCTTCCAGTTTATCCCAGTTGCATCTCCTCCTGTCACTGGGTCTATCTAACCTGAGCTTCTCTACACACTCCTGAACAGGCAGCAGTGGCAGCAGTGACAGCAGTGGCAGCAATGGCAGCAGTCCTGCCTGTGGTGCCATCCCCACAAAGCTCATCTGAACTTTGGTGGCTCATAACAGCTATTCAGTCTCTTGCAACAAAACAGAGAATCCTCCCATCCTTGGGATGTACCTGCTCCATCAGAAAGCTTCAGGATGAGGCTAAATTGTCTCTGGGTTTTGGAGGAGTCAAAATGCAATCCAGGCAACTCTGACCTTGAATACCTTTCTCCAGGGTGGGACCTTGAGCAATGTACTGTCAGCAGGCACTGCACAGAATTTATCCCACTTCTTACAAACTCAAAGCTACATGAGCAAAGTGATTCTGGCATCTCTAAGGACACATGTATCACCTGTGATCTGTTCCTTTACTGTTCCCTCTGGGACAGCACAGGGGTGAACAGCCTGTTCCCCTCTGAGCAGGTCATGATCCCAGCCACCAGACATCTCACCAGGTGGGAAGCAGGAGCTCCCTCCAGACCTGTGCTGGGATTTCAGCCACTGGTGGCTGTGTCAGGCCTCCCATTCCTGGAAAGAGCACAGCACAAATATATGGTCATTTGGACGTTCTGGAGCAAATTAAGAGGCCTCGTGGACACTGTTGAAGCAGCATCAGAGATGGAGTCACCTCTGTACAGAGCAGCTGCCCTGTGGTCCCCAGGTGCATTCAAGCTCCCTTTTGAGGCTGATGTAGATCACTGCCCTGAGCTGTTGTGGTAGCCCTGAGACAGTGGGACAGCTTTCCTTGCTCCTGCAGAGCACTACAGTCTCTCTTGTAGTATGGACCTCTGCTGGTTTGTGTGCACTTGGACTTTTTTGCATGCTGTGTCAAGTGATTGCAATAGTAATTGTTTGCTTTCTGACACTGAAACAAAAAACAAATTTATTACACAAAGGAAAACTTTTCTGTTATTTTATTCTTTTTAGGTATAATCATTGAATTTTTTATCTTGCATAACCAGAGGCACTCAGTTGTTACTCTAGTCATTTATGGATGCTTTTGAAAAAACTCACTCTTCTCAGAAATAAATGGAGTAAAAATGAAAATATTTTTCAAAACAAAATTCTCATTTCTCAAATATTTTATCCTTTGGGAAGTCTAGTTAAACATATTGTCTTTGCAAGCTGCCCACTAAATATTTGGCCATGAACTGGGTATGTAGATCCAAGGGCAAGTGAACTCCACAGCAAGGAACCTTCCTGTGGAATCACTGATCATCAGGTTGCATTATGACATTAAGCAAGACTGGTTTAGGTCATCACTGACTGCAGTAAAATGGCTTAGCTCTCTCTCCAAAGCACCAAATGTAGGTAACGTGATAAAGGTGAGTTTACAACAACATCATGTGTAACATGGCAAATCTGAAAGGTATATTTCTTCTGATTTTTTTAAATTGAAATGTCTCTTCTCCAATGATTAGGATGCAAAATATTGGACTATGAAAGTCAGTTGACCTAGACTAGTAAAAGCCAATTGAGAAAATACAGTATATGAAGAAAAGCATTTCCATTGAGGTTGTTAAAAGAAGGAAAGAGAGGTTTGGGTGTGCTTTGCTGTACCTGGAGTGGAACAGAGAAATCCGTATGCTCAGTCTGACAGGCAAGCCCATACCCGGGCCTTCTTTTCTGGCTAAATCAGTCTGTGCAGGTTCGCCTGCTGCTTGGCTTTCCAAGACATGTGGGAAGGCTGCAGGCAGTCAGATTTACACCCTCACACTCTCAGGTGCTGCTACCCCACTGTAACCCCTGACTCTGTGCTTTCTCCCCAAGGATTTTGGAGCTGCAGCAGAACGGTGACATGGACGTGCTGAAGCATAAGTGGTGGCCGAAGAACGGTCAGTGTGATCTTTACTCATCTGTGGATACCAAACAGAAAGGAGGTGCCCTGGACATAAAAAGTTTTGCAGGTGTTTTCTGCATCCTCGCTGCAGGGATTGTCCTATCCTGTTTCATTGCAATGTTGGAAACGTGGTGGAATAAAAGGAAAGGCTCCCGGGTTCCATCAAAAGAGGTATTAGACCCTCCATTTCTCCTGGGGAATTTTCATGCACCCTAAAGATTGCTGCCTTGACTTTATAGCACCAGAGAGGGTGGGGAATCAAATTCAGAGATACTTCATTAGCTTCCTGATTTTTTTAAAGTAAATGATGTTCCTCAAAATCTTTCTAGAAAAGCTTGAATAAAAATAAATGTATATTGATGATGTATAAATATGCAACTATTCTGAGTAAAACATAATTGTTACTTGTAGAATAGTACATCATTAATACATCAATATTTAGTTCATTGTTCCCATTGGTGACAGCTAATTCTCACTAAGTGTCTTGGCTTCTTCTTGAAAAATACATCCCCTAAGCTCAGTGGCTGAGTCTTTAAAAGTACATTTGCAAAATTTACCCTTTTAATCAGCTCTTAACTTTTTGAATAAGCTTGTCCCCATTTTTGGAAACATTAAGCTCTTGAGACTTCCATGAACTTCAGTTCTCGTTATTTCATCTGAAGTCCAGGGAAGCAAGACTACATTAGATTTTTCAGGTTCAAGACAGCCTTATTTCTGAAACCTGCTACAGGCTTGTTTCAGAAAATCTTGTAAAGATGCCACAGAGAAATATGTTATTTTACACCTGAGATGAGTTTGCTTCTACACCTGCAAGTGTAATGCCTTCCTTCCTGTGGTAATCTACCTGTTCCTCTACCAGCTATCTAAGCCTTGTGCAACTTTGCACCAAATTTCTTATATTCATAATTAAGTTTTTACCTCGACAAAATGCTAAAAAGAAATTAGAGACAAAATAATTTATTAAAATGTCCTTGGAAGCAACACCCAAAGCTGAACCTAAATATGAGCTTTAATTGTAGCACTATCAAATATAGCTTTTCTGTTTGTGTAGCTTAGGCACATCTGTGTAGCTTGTGGGGTATTGCTATTAATTTGTGTGCAGTGGTCTTGCCTTCTCTGCAGTTTCTCCATTGTGTTTATTCCTGCTAATCTAATGCTGTCTAATCAGGCAGGATTAATTACACCGCCTAATTAGACAACATTGGCACTGATGTTAAAATACATTTAATCTTTTCTTGCCTGTTTTAATTCCCAAGCTTTTTTTTTTTTTTCTTTTTTTCTTTTTTCTTTTTTGTTCAAGATCTGGACTGGACCATTATTAAAAGGAAAAAAAAAAAGGAATCTCTAGTCTTTAAATTGGGTTTCTCAGGAATGGAAACCATGTAGTTTCACCTGGTAAATTATTTTAAAACCCTAAAATTTACTTGATTGCTGTTTACCCAAAGTTTCAGATGGTGCAAAACATGAAAAAAAATTACAAAGAAAAAGAAAAAACCGCCAACACAGATATTTTACACAAGCATAAAATTTTTCATTTCAATTTTCAAATGCTGAGAAATTCAAGTGTGTACTTTCCACAAATGGTATAATTTGGCCTCCTTGATCTCTATTATATGGTCATTAGCTTAGCATTTAAACGCTCATCTCAACGTGAAATTGAAAAGCTTGGCTCAAAACTGAGTTTAACGTGGACGTATGTGCTGAATGTCCCCATTATCCTGGATGTGGGGGTCATTCAGCAAAGAAATACATCTTAACTAACTTTCTTAAAATTCATTTTAGCTTCCATGAAATCCATTGGCTCTTCCAGGCCACTAGTCCAGAATCGGGGGTCAGATTGGGCCAGTTTGTGGTCAGCAAGCCAACCCTTTTTCCTGGTGGCTGCCATCTTGTGCTCCAGAATGCAAGCATTTATACTGAAAAAAAATTGTCTAATGGTTGCGAAGATAACATTTCGGTCGCGTGCCAGAAGTAACCCATTCACTGATGTCTGCCTGAGTCTGCAGACAGCCTTAAACAGTAGCTCTGAGAGAAGTATGAACCGCCCCAGTAATCTCAATGGGATGTTGACTCTGAAGCCTGATGATAATTTAAATGTGAAAACTGCTGAATATTTCACTACTGATCACACAAGAGAGAAGAGGAAAGATCATTTTATGGAGATATGCACAATCTTACTGTGAGTGGGTCTCATTTTGGTGTATCGATTGGGTGGAGATTGGGTTGTGGGCTAAGCATGGGAGATTATCACCGCTTATATATTTTCACTGGTCTGACCCTAGCCCCAAATGCATCTCTGTAAAAGAAAGGACTATTTTGAGTTACTCCTAGAGGCTCAGAAACTATGAAATTCCAATCTTTTCCTGATTGGCATTTTAAATTACAAAGTATTTGTATGTTTGTTTTTTCCAAAATTAAAAACAAACAAACAAAAATACAAATCAGAAAAAAAAAAAGAAAAAAGGAAACTGTTTAGGACTGTCCCTCTGAGACATAGTCATGACTTGCACACACTAATCGAGCCTCTGTATATTTCTTTAGCTTCTGATGTGGCCCCAGTTCTCCTGCATCCATATGCAGCTCCAAAATTTTTTAGGAGATAGCGTTTGGTGAATGCGTTTGGATTTGATGTCACCTGTGTGGTTGTTATGTGCATCCATGTCTATGTCCACCTGTGAATAAACGATAGACAGCAAGCTAAGTCCGAGAAATGAGCACTGCATTTTTTCCTTCCCGTCATGAGCTCAAACCAAAGCCCTTGTGGTCAGTGATCATCCAGTCCCTGGGAGATCCCTGATGCCCTGTTCCCTTCCCCTTTTTCCCTGGTTTGTCTCCCTGTCCCTGCCCTTGGAGGGTGCAATCCTGGAGGGGAGCTGGCTTCTCAGCCTCCTTCCAGTCGGGCTCTGTGTTCGGCGTGGTGCCAGCGCAAATGTTCAGAGACATGCTAAGGAGATGAACTCCTGCAGTTTGTTCTAGGCGTGGACTTTTTCAGAGTGCTTGACTTCATTCCTAGTATACTAGGAGTTTTGCCATTGATTCAGGGAGCTCTGGATCAAGCCAGTCAATGAATTTCAGTAATCAAGGCTGGAAGTCATCAGTGCACATCTATCGGCTGCCTAATTATCCTCTGTGAGGTCCTAGAGTGAGAGATATTTCTAGTGGCCTGGAAGAGCCAGTAAATTTCACTGAGATTAAGGTAAATTTTAAGGTTAGTTGAAATTGATTTTTGTTCTGAATGAGCTGCACTACTTAGACAGGGAATATCCCTGTACGTGTGTACTTAATGCTGCTTTGAATTAAGCTTTGCAGTTCAGCAGAAATATGTATGTACAACACAGGTGATTTATTGGGTCACTTAGGGCTTCCTTGTTTTTTTTATCTTCTATGCATTTAAATTCTCAATTATGACAAACAAATCTGTTTAATTGCATTCTCTGGGAAGAGAGATTTAAGAAGGAAAAGGGACAGAGGTAAGAGAAGCGATGATATAATAAATACATCAGGCTGCCTTCTCTTCTCACCCACAAAAGTATAATTCCATCAGAATAGATGGAATTGCTTCTTTGTAGGTAAGGAGATAATTAATCCTTCTGTTGGCATTGTAATTTAAAATTGCCTGGTGTACTCCTTTCTGTGCAATGTCAATGAGTCACCAGTGCTTGGGTTTTTTTCTCTGTATGTTCAGCTTTTCTATACCACAATTTACATTATAAAGGCAAAAAAGGAACCTGAGAAGTTTCTAGCCCTTCCTTAAACCCTGAGAGGATGACAAAGATGGCAACCTGATCCCTCAGAGCCTTCCCTGTTGACATCCAAATTTAGTTCCCATTGCGGAGTTGAAGAGCTGGCATCATTCCAGGCATTTGAGATTATGCAGTTGACTTTTATTCAGCTGTTGCTAGTCTAACCCACCTAGCTCCGAGCTTGCCTTTTCCTGAAAACCTACCGGTGGTGCTTTGAGTTTTGTTGTTTGGATCCAGGGTTTGAAGGTAGCTGTGGTGTGAGGGTCTGCCTCAGTTTGGCTTTGCCCACCTGGCTTCAGGCGGTGGGGGAGTTCGCTGGTGACACTCGGGACACCGTCAGCCAAGAGCCAGCTCTAGTTAATTGTGCCTTGTGCTCCCCGAGCAGTGCTGATCACCCTGTGAAACTTCAGCCCAGCACAAAGGGCGATGGTGAGTGGTGCCTCTTGTTTTTCTCATTCCCCAGGACGACAAGGAGATCGACCTGGAGCACCTCCACAGGCGCGTCAACAGCCTCTGCACAGACGACGACAGTCCCCATAAACAGTTCTCCACCTCATCGATTGACTTGACCCCGCTGGACATTGACACTTTACCCACACGCCAGGCACTGGAGCAAATCAGTGACTTCAGGAACACTCACATCACCACAACCACCTTCATACCAGAGCAGATCCAGACTCTGAGCCGCACGCTGTCTGCTAAAGCCGCCTCGGGATTCTCCTTTGGCAGCGTGCCCGAGCACCGAACTGGCCCTTTCAGGCACAGGGCACCCAACGGGGGCTTTTTCAGGAGCCCCATCAAAACAATGTCATCCATCCCTTACCAACCCACTCCTACCCTGGGCCTCAATATCGGTAGCGACCCAGACCGAGGCACCTCCATCTGAGCGTCAGAACAAGTTTCTTCACTGTTTCTTATCTAGGACTCCCTTTGCAAGGAGCAGCTGTAATATTGTGGGACTAACATGGATGTAACCTTTCTTCTTTTCCTTATTTTTTGGTTTTGAGGCTTGTGGTTTGGATTTTGGGTTTTTTTTTTTTTCTTTATTTTATTTAAGAATCAGAATAATTAGTAGCAACTCTTCCTCCTCCTCTTCTCTGCTTTCTGAGTCTGGTCTCTTCTGCCTCCCCTTATTCTCTGTACTACTTGAATCACTTATTCTTCTGTTTATCACCAAGTTAGGTTTTGGTTACTTCAGGCTTTTCATATACTTTAAATATAGGAAACGAGCAGCGATTCATGCATAGGAAAACCTTGAGGATTACTTTACAGAAGGGCATTTGCTCCTCCTCCCCCACCGCCTTTTTTTACTGTAATTGCAATAACTGAAGTATTTTTCATGTACTCTGCTGCATCCAGTCAGCGCTCCACTGCTGTGTGTCCTTTTAACTGTGGACCAAAGGCAAACCCTGCAGTTTAAAAAATGGAAAATTTAAAAAAAAAAAAAGGTAAAATGACAAAAAAACAGAAAAAAAAAGGAAAACAAATGAAGTTGAAATATCATTCAGGCCCCATAATATAAGAATGCAATTTTGTAGGATTACAAAAAGCCATTACTATGCCAGTAAAGACTACAGTTAAATCTACTTTTGCACTGCAACAGTGCATATGACCTTTATGTGATTGTACAGTGTTAAAAGTTTTTTTCTTATGTACAGTAAACTGTATCATATGGCAGAATCCTCTGTTGTGTTAAATAAATTAGTATCTCATACATATATATATATACATATATACACACACAGGTATGTGTATATATATATACATGTATATATAGCTATAAAATGGCAGCCGTTGCTATTGCAATTCATTTAATAAAGCTTTAGTAAAAATGTGTTGTATACAGGAGAGATGTACAGTGCAGAGTGTCTTTTCATTTAGAAAAGACAGGTTGCTTTAACGTTATTCTGACTTGCATCGTTTGCCAACAGAGCATATTTTATACTTTTCTATTAGAGCATCCAGGGCAATTTAACATTTGTACCTAGATGTAACTCCTTTGGTTAGGTTTTGCATTGGCTTTTGAGCATTCTATAAGGCTAATCTTGATAATTTTCCTTTTAATTGACTAAAGAGATGGAACTCTCTCTTAGGTATATCGTGTTCATGAACAACAGATACAGTTCTAGAGCACTTAAACGTGGATCAAAGGTCAACAAATCCTTTTCCAAGTCAGCACAGTTGATCAATACAATAATGGCGTTAGTGGAGAAAAATAAAAAAGCCCTCAAGATACACAGATGTGGCCTTAATTATAAACACGTATTGTTCTAAGGGAAAAAAAATATGAACAGGCACTCAGTTTAACCCTTTCTATGTTAAGTTAGATTTAGAGGAGCTATGTATTTTTTACATTAGTGCCAACTGTATAAAGCAAGAAAAAGAACAGCAGTGAGAGCAAAATCGGTGCCCACTTTGGCACCAGCTTTTTTAAGTAACACTGTTACCTGTTAGAAACGTAGAAAGAGCTTTCAATTTGTAATCCTTAAACTAAAAATGCAGTTAAGTAGAAAGCAAGCAGTTTATCCTGTGAGTTCTTGGGTTTGGTTTTCTTTTTAATGCAACCATACACTTATTTTATTCTAACTCATTCTTTGGCTAAGATTAATAGGAATCAGCCTATGTGATTTGCTTTAGGATAAATTAAAAGGTATATTCTTCAGATCTATTCTATTTTGAGGCTAATTCTGTTCTGGGGGAGCATCTTGTACTGTCACTGTTTTTTGTACTAAATCTTCAAATATTGTCTACTGTGTAAGGCAGAACGAATTCTTATCGTGCAAAAGGCCATTTTGTTTCCAGGGTAGCAAGTGTCTAAAAGCATGCACAACTTGCTTCCTCCTTGTAACATTCATGAACTCATCCACACTTCTGAGAAAAGAAAAAAAAAGGAAAAAAAAAGAAAAAAAAAAAAGAAAATTTCTTTCCAACAAGCTACATAGGGACATACCACATATTGCAGTGATTTTAGCTATTAAAAAACCTGTTAACCATGTACAATATTTAAAATAGGCCTATTTTGATGTGTTGCCTATTATACAGATACACAAAACACTTTTTGGAGGCCTCAGTTACAAGTGGCAGAGCTTTCTGTGTATAATTTGTCTAAATAATTTGTCTAATAAAATTGTTTTCTAAACTTGCGTTCCCTCCTGTTCAGTTGCTGAGTGCTGTGGGGTTTTCAGCCTATGGCAGAGTAATGAACTCATGGATTTGCTGCACTGCTACTGAAGGGATTTAGCCCATGGAGATGGGATGAGCTCCTCAGGCTGCTGGGAGTGAGCTCAGTGAAGAGCATCCACAGAAAACACCAAGGTTTGCCATGTTTATCAATGTCAGGCTTAGATTCCAGAGAGCATTTATGAACAGCATTTTGGAGAATAAGTTCAGAACTCCTTAGCACTGACATGTACGGGCCATCATTTTTAGAAATACTGCATCCCACCTTCATCTGTTTTAGTATAATGTAGGAATTTTCTTGAAGCATGGCCTTTATTGTTATAGAATTGCTTTTTGCCATCTTTATTCACACAGAGGGTAATTTTCTCTGATACTGGACATACATTGCCTAAAACAAAAGTTTTAATGTGAGAGAAGGTAGCCCGTTTTATTCATAATGGCTTTCTCAATCCTTTAAGTTTCATTAACATTTTAAACTAATGACCTAGTCATTAGCAAGCTGTGCTGCAATAACCTCAGCCATGACAGTCCAACTTGCAGCATCCAAAGTTTGTCTCTTGGCTTTTTACATTCAGTGTATTTTATTCACTTAAATAGTATTCCTGAGCAGTTACAATTTTCTGTTATGCTTAGCAGGCATTTAGGGGAGCATTCACCTTAACAGAGGCGCTGTGTCCCTGTCAACACTCACAGACACACCTCTCTAGAGCCAGGTAGTTTTACAGAAATTACATATGTACTCTCTATAATGAGCTACATCACGGTGAACCCTACGTGACACTTCCCTTTCTTTACAAAAAATTCCAGGGAAGTAATAGTGTTAAAGGCTGCCAAGTGTTTCTGCTGCAGTAGCTCCACTGGAGATACAAGCCAGCTGTTTATAAGGATGAGTTGTTTGCATGCTATCTGCAGTTATACGACCTTTTTGAGATACCAGCTACAAACAAAAAGTGAGCAGTGGAAGAAAACATGTTTATCTGATTTCAAAGAATCACCTAGAAAGATATTTCTATTGACCAGCAGTGAATACCTGGAGATAAATAGTTCTGCTGAGCCAACTGGGTGAATGATTGCAGCCCTGAGGACACAGCTGCAGCATGACCAGTGCCAAAGTCCCCTGTGTCTCCCTCTTGACTTCAACAAGAAAAGTGCTAGGATTGTTTCTCTGAACAAATCAGATTTTTCAGGGTATCTTCTTCTCTTTCTTTCCTACTTCCATAGGATAGGATGCTATGAAGTGATGAGAACATCCTTTCTGTGAACGCTTGCTGGGTCACTGCAGATCACTGGAGGTTAATGCCCCCAAAAAGTTTAATTTCTTAACTCTGTTCAAAGCTGATGACATGAAAAGTAAACCGGCTTCCTTTATGCATGCTCGTGGCTGTAGCTAACAAAAAAATAGTCTCCAAACAACAACAGCATCACACCAACACAGCCCTGCTTTAACCATTTTTCTCCCAGGACTATTTAGTGTTTCCTCTTCAGTCCGCAGAGCTGTTTGGAAATAAATGTCAAAACCAAGTCTCTCCTCCTTAATCTGAGTCACAGACAAAATTTTTGATAAATACTGGGAAATGAACACATGCATCCACGTGTCACATCAACAGCACTGGATATCTGTGAAGACATCATCACAATCTATCAGTTTATCTCACCCAAGGCATCATTCATGAGATCAGAAATAGAAGCCTCCAAAAGGTTGAGGGAAGTGATTCGTAGCTTAACAAATTCCTAAACATAAAAATTTTACCATGAGCTTAATTTAGAAAGAAAATGCTTTGCAAGAGGTGTAGTTGTAAAAATAAATACACTACCTCTCAAGACTTACAAAATCTGAGCCCCCCAGTCCCATTCATCACAGTGGTGTAATAATTTGTGTGTACTACAGAATCTATTTCTGCAACATTTGTCAAAAGGAAAAAAAAATCACAGCTGGAAAAGTAAACTGTCAAGTCATTAACTGCTGTACTCTGGGTCACACAGGAAACTTGGGGCAGAAGGAAGAATTCAGTATCTCAGAACCAGTTCACTGCTGTAAGGGGAAAAACAATTCTTTCTGGGATCAGTAACTGCCATACCAGTGGAAAAAGAGAGGTAGCTGCAGCCCAGCAAGCCCAGAACATCCCTCCACCATGACATCACAGCTCAGTGCTTCTCTGGCTAATTCCTACCAGCACTAATAAGGCCATCATTTCTTTCAGTGCAGGATAATTTTTCCCCTTTCTTAAAAAAAAAAAAAAAAAGGTAAACACTCACATGCCATTCTTTGTTCTAAGGGGGTGGTTCACAGTGCCAAAACAAAAGTTAACAGCAGCTTTATTTGCAAATCCAGCTATCATCCATTAAAAGACTGACCCTAAAATCAAAATGAAGAGCTAAAAGGCAAGCCCATTATTTAATGAAAGGTTTTGGGGTCTCTGCATGAGACAGTCATCAAGCTCCTGAAGTAACCACCCAGCAGCAGGTGCTTCCCTAGGTTGCTGTCCTGGCCTGCAGCATCTGATGTGGCACTAAAGTAAATGAGAGCTGTCTGGGGGCTGTGTGGCCAGGTTTTGGCAGTGAGGGGGCTACGAGGATGGCTTCTGTGAGAAGCTGCCCAAAGCTTCCTCCATGTGTGAGAGACCTCAAGATAGCCAGCTCCAAGAGGGACCTGCCACTGGTGTTAGTGCCTCAGGGATAACAGAGTTTATAAGGGAAAAACGCTACTGGCCAGGAGCAATTGCCACTGGGACAGAGGGTGAGAATGGGTGAGAGAAACAGCCCTGCAGGTCCCCAGTCAGGCAGAAAAACGGGGAGGAGCTGCTCCAGCTGCTGGGGCAGAGATTCCCCTGCAGCCAGTGGTGCAGCCCATGGACATCCAGGGTGGGGCACAGATCCACCTGCAGCCCATGGAGATCCAGGGTGGGGCACAGATCCACCTGCAGCCCATGGAGCTCCAGGGTGGGGCATAGATCCACCTGCAGCCCATGGAGAGCAGCACAGCAGAGCAGATGAATGCCCAAAGGAATGCTGTGGGAAGCACATGCTGGAGCAGGCTCCTGGCAGGTTGTGTAAGGAGAGAGGAGCCCACACTGGAACAGGCTTGCTGGCAGGACTTGTGACGTTGTAGGGGACCCACCCTGGAGCAGTCTGTTCCTGGGGGACTGCATGCCATGGAAGGGATGCATGCTGGAGGAGTTCATGAAGAACTGCCCCATGTGGGAGGGACCCAGTGCTGGAGTACGGGAAGAGTGGAAGGAGCTCTCCCCTGAGGAGGAAGGAGCAGCAGGGGTCATGAACTGACCCCAGCCCCTATTCCTGGTCCCACTGGGCTACTGAGGGGCAGGAAGGTTGAGAGAGAAAGTCAGAAGTAAAGTTAAGTCCAGGGATAAAGGAGGGGTGGAAGGAAGACATTTTAAGATCTGGGTTTACTTCTCATTACCCTATTTCAATCTGATTGGATATAAATTATATTTATCTTCCCCTGAGTCAAGTTTGTTTTGCCAACAATGGTAATGGGTGAGTGATTTTCCCTGTCCTTATCCTGACCCCTGAGCCGTTCATTTTATTTTCTCTCCCCTGTCCAGCTGAGGGAGGGGAGGGAGGGAGCAGCTGGCAGCCAGCCAGGTACAGCCTCTGCGAGGTGTAGCGGGCAGGTTTGCCTTCACAGCCCCACAAGTGCCTGGTGTTACAGCCCCCCAGGTGAGTGCTCTGTGCCGGGCTCTCAGCCACTGCTCTCTCTGCTTCAGCTGCTTGTGGGCACTGCCACCTCCATTGGGATCCAGCACCAGAGCCCTGCTGGGCTACGGAGAAAAGAGGAGAAAGGAAACAAGGATTTATTCCAGGGTAAAAATCTCTCAAGACACACATACACCCCTAATTTGAGGGCTCACACCTGGCTGCCCAATAGTTCAGCTGAGCTTTGCCTGACTTTTCCTTCCTCGCAGGGCTGCAGCAGCAGCAGCAGCTTTGATACTCAGGGTGCAGTATCCTGGTCCAGCACACTTGTACTCCTGGACTGGAAATATCATACCCTCCTTCTACATATAGGAAAATGCTCCACATGAGTATCATTTTTTGTTGCCACTCAAAGAAAAACCCAGAGGCATCACTCACTCCCCTAGATTGCAGAAGGGACCCTCTTTTCCCACTCAGCACAGCCAGAAGATCCTGACACACACATTTTTACTGGGAGTCAGAAGGTGGTAAATATTATGCAACTGCTAGAAATTGAAAAGCATGGCTGGGAAAAAAAAAAAAAAACCCACACTTTTTTATGGGTTATGTGTTACATTTGCTGTACACTCTGCCAGTCTTGCTCATGTCCCTGTCAAATGCCAGGGACAAAAACTGAAGGAGTGGGCAGCTTTGTGAGTGCATTGTAGCCCTGCCACCGCTGGTAAGCTTGCCTTTCTCCCCCACTGGCCAGGGACATGCTCCTTCACACACACAGTGGGGAGGTCGTGTTTGGTTTTTGAATATTCCCTGGATATGAATATTCACTGTGGACCACAGTAAGAGTAATCACAGCTGACCCGTGTTGTTACTAATTAATTCTTTTGCTTACACACAGGGGAACGGGAGAAAGCAAGCAAATACTGTGAACAAAGCTAATAATGTTGGTACTTGCTACTTCTATCTGACACATTTTTAAGGAATGGTCTCTGCAGCATGACAGCAAACACAACAAGAAATTGATGTCGTGTAACAGGAAAGCATGTTACTTTATGAAATAGTGTTCAGGCAACTCTGGAATGCTTTGTCTTGCCCTAACTTTTACAGATCTTTCTGACTGATATCTGCTGTTTCTTGGATTGGTTTTATGTCTCCCCTGGTTTAGGAGACTGCAAATGAAGTTTTCTTACCTCATCCCTGCCAACAAAAGAATTCCATAAACCCCTTAATATGATTCAAAAATTATCCTGCCAGCCTGTCTACACAATACAGAAAGTAGAGCTCATACGGGACACAGGGAGCTTTGTTTTTATTACATCAAGATAAAAGATAGGTAGAGGTAGAGGGGATACACCTAGAAATCTGACTTTTGAAAGATATGTTTATTGTCTTCAAAAAGTATCCCTGCAGTCTTCACTTTTTAAGACTTTCTACATTGTCTGACAAATGTAGGTCTATCCATATATATATTAAGTTTGCTGTGTCTAACATGAGTTGTTTGAAAAGAGAGAACATATCCATAAATATTCCTAATAAGTATTTATGCCATAAGTATTGACACATAGAAGCGGCTGCTCTTTCCAAAACTTACAGGCAGTGAATTATTACTCATGGCGTTACTGACAGAGGGTTTATTATCCACGGCATACAGTAATTCGCTAGAGCATATAAACAGAATTTAACCCGGAGCAGAGACACGAGTTTCTCGAAATTCTGTTTCACGGGGTGAAGCCACGTGAGGAAGGGGCAGGTGCGGCGCATTTGCGGGCAGACCTCCATCTTCCTGAGTTAACGGTGGGCAAACAAAACAAACGAAAGCAAAGCTAACAAACCAGAAAGCAAGGAGCGCACCGGGACACGCCGCTGCCGCTGCTCAGAGAGCGGCGGAGCAGCGCTGAAGGAGCGGCGGGCCCGGGCGGTGGCGCTGCGGCACCGCCTGCGGCTCCCTCCCGGCTCCCTCACGGCTGTGGCGGCGGCCGGGCCGCGCTCGGTGCCGCTGGGGCCGGGACGGGACGGGCGGCTCTTGTCCCCGGAAAGTGCCCCGGGGGTGCCGGCCGTGGCCTTGCGGCTCCCCCTCGCCAGGCGCTCGCCATCCCCCCTCCCGGGGCCGCCGTTCCGGGGCAGGGCAGGGGCAGCGCGGAGCCCTGCGCGGCCGCGGCGGTCCCGCGGCGGGCGGGGAGCGCCATTTCCCGGGAAACGGGGCGGGCCGCGCCGCTATGCCGCCGGGATAATGGGGGGGCCAGCGCCCTGTCACCTCTTGTGTGCGCTTTCCAAAGAGGAGCCCGGGCGTGGCGAATGGGACACAGACCGCTATTGTGCCGGCGACACTTTAATCGCCCACACCTACAATATTCAACCTGCTGCCGGCAGCGGGGCGGCCCCGGGGCGCACACGGGGGGACCGGGTGGTGGCCCCGCCGCCGTCTCACCAGGGCGAGGCCTCTGGGGGCGCCTTCAGCCGTGCCCGCCGAGCCCCAGCAGAGCAGGAGCCCCGGGAGAGAAATGCCTGCGTGTCCGTCCGGGCGGCTGGGGCGGGACACCCAGGGACCGTGCAGGCACCAGGGTTTTGTTCAGCAAAGCCGCTTTGGCTGGACGCTGCTCGTGTGCTGCTTGCCCGCGGACATCACCTCGTGCTCTCGCTGGGGTGTGAAGGCGCAGATGCCTACGGTGCAGATAGTTCCTCTTGGTGTGAGTGGAACGCCTGTGCTGAAGCAAAAGCTGCGAGTTTCTGCTTCATGAACCAGGCAGGGTGGGATGCTGGTTTCTCCTGCCATCCCTCCCTCCAAAACTGAGCCCCTCACCGAGCTCATCTGTGCCCCTGTGACAGGAGAACTGCGGGCTCCTGGTGAAAGCTGTCAAGCACCTGGCCTCAGCAGGCCATGAGCTGTGTCTGGTTTCACCTTCTGCTCGACAGAGCTCTTGCTCACTGCAGATGAACACTAGGCTTCGCCCTTTGGGAATGTCTTAAACTTTTTCTTCCAAAACTTTTATGGAGATCGAATCAATCATAAATGCCTGAAAAGTAGAAATGGTTCTAAGGGTCCCTCCCTCTCCAGACCTATCAGCTCTGCAGCTCAGGGCTGTGCCAGAGGTACAGGTCTTGCTGCAGGCAGGGCTTTCCAAGCCTGCTGCCACAGGAGAGCTGCTTCCCAAGAGCTACAGACTGCAGCTGAGCATTGCTGCTTGAACAAAACCCATGAGGACACTGTCACAGGCACTGCAAGCAATGCTCTGCAGATGCTAATACACTGGGAAGAGTCTTCTGCATGGCTTGGAATTTTGAGGTGCTCCTAAAACCTAATGCAATTTAATGCCTAATTTTTGTGTATGTCTTTCTGTCTTAATCTCATGAAGGAGGAGGAGGGGGAAGGAATAGTTCTTCTTTTTATATCAAGTAGAAATTCTTAAGAAATCCTAGTATATAAGGTAGTGAAGCAGCTGAAAATGTCTTCAGAAAGGTTACTTTTCACAGCCTTTCACAGGGGTAGTTCCTGAAAGCTCTGTTTGTGCTGTGTTGTGTTGGAAATTGATTGTTCCTAGAAGCCCTTTGCTCTCAGGGATAAAATGAGAGGATTTCCAGTGAATGGCAAGATAATATTTTTTCTTGGCTGACAGGGTTTTCTTGGGGAAATACTCAGCTCTTAGGGATCAATGTAAGATCAGCACCAGACTGGGTCCATTCACTTGATTTTTTCCCCTTAGAAGGACCACTGTTCTCCACATTGTTTTGGCTTCTGTGACTGTAAATATTTACTCTTCACATTTTAGAGACCTTCCCTCCTCAGGAGACCCGCAAGGGTTCAGATTCCAAGCTGGCATTTCCACAGCTAAGAAACCTCCTTCAGGGGCTGGGCTGCCTGATTGCCAAGAGCTTTGAGGGTGATGGATGTGAGAACAGCAGATCGAAGGCCCAGCACAATTGAAGCAGCCCCCTATGCTCCCAGGTTACTGCTCAAGTAATGCTGCTGTTGAGAGGCAAGGCAGACTGTTTCAAATGTTGATTTTTTTTTTTTTCTTGCTTACATGTCAACTGGATTATTTTTTTCTCTCTTGTTCACTTATATGTTACTACTATGCCACAGAGAGCCTGCAAGCTATATTTTTCATTTATACCTCAAGCTATGACTAGAATCTTTTCCCAGAGCAAATCTTTATAACTGTATTTTGTGCAGCAGCTGAAGTGACAGTGAAAAAAGGAATGCTGAGATGATCAGTTAAGAAAAAAAATAAATCTAGTGCCAGCAAATCTGGAGTACTTACACTCTCTGGGATCTTGGGAGCAAGAGGAAGTGACCAGATGTGATTTGAAGGAAATACATTGTTTCTGTGGATGGATTGATGTTAATTCTCTGATCTTGAACTAAATTAAGTATTAATCATATACTGTAAAACTTGATCACAATGATAATTTTGTTGCTTAAGTGATTTATACTACTAAAAGGTAACAACTAGCAGCCTAATGAAAGCACCTGTTGGTAAAGCAGGGATGGTCGTTAGTATTCTCTAATTGCTCATTTCAAGAGTAGCTGAAGTGACGGACCTGTGGGTGGTGCCTGTGAGCATGTACAGGCCCTGCAGGATTGTTCCTGCTGCCAAGGGTGAACAAGCTACACCTGGAATAACATCGTTGTTCAAAGTGTCCCACGGCTGAGAAGTGCCTCAGCTGTCCGAGACTTTGGTGGGACTGAAGGCATTCAGCAATTTTAGTGGAACCTCCTTGCCAAGCTGAGTGCAAAACAAAAAAAGTGTTTAAAACAAAAAAAGCAAAGGAAAATTATTATGAGTGATGCTTCCTTGAATATGAAGCTTTCTATTTTTTAAATATGAGTATAGAGTAACGTCTCAATAACATCTGTAGCCATCTAAATAAATGGGCAAAATGTTTGTAGGTACTAATTCCATAGATAAGATTTGCAACTGTATCATGAGGCGGAATTCATTATGCCTGACAATGGCCCCAGGAGGTAGGCAAGTATTGTTATACCAATGCTTTGCATTTGTGAAGGTACTTGCACTAGAATTAACTGTACACAAATGCAAGCGTCCACACAGTTGGCCCCAGAACATAAATGTTTATGGAGGTAAATGTCACCAAGAAATGGGAATTAGTTTTACAAACTCTCCAAGAGCTGAAGAAAATGGCATTGGGTAAGTGTAACAATTTGCCCAGGAAGATTGCTGGGCAGAAATGAGGACACATCTGCTTCAGCATGGTCCTGGTTGTCCTGAGTGGAAAGGGGCAGGGTTCAGAAATGTGATTTTCCGGGTACCTGGGCTTTTGCATTCCTTGCAGTCATCACTTCTAATGGGTATTTAAAACACATTTGACAGTAAAGCTTAAGACACTTGTCATAGGAGGAGCCTAAGAAACATTTGCTGCAGGACTCTTTTCTGCTTTAAACAATCTTGCTCTGTATAATGCAAGTGTGAATGCTTTATTTGAGTGAATATTCGGATGATGCAGTCCATGAGACTGAAAATAATTCAGCTGTACATTGTCTTTTTGTGTTTACAGTAGCTCCTAGAAGGGGTTTGCCATCCTAGGGAGCAGGCCAGCCACTGGGAGGGCAGAAATCCCCCTTCATTCCTCCTGTAGGAGGGCTGGGCAGGTTGCAGCTGAGATTCAGTGAGGATTACCTGATCTCAGTGAGCAAGCCTCACACCTTGGTCTCTATCCCCCTGTGGGCTTTACTGCCTGAAGATCAGGGGACCTACAAAGGTACGTGTGTCCCCCAACACACAGTTCAAAAGGGAGGGAGAAAACGGGAGAACACGTGGGGAAAGTAGAGAAAGGGAAGAAAAGGAATAAAATACTTTCTGACCAGTGGTAACGCCTTCAGAGAAGCTGGCTGATCTTGAAATGGGATTAAATGAGCAATTAGTCTGTTGAGTACAAACTAAGGACTGACCCTTATGGTTTGTGTGCTTTCAAAATGTCTCTGGCTGTAATGATAGAGGAGGCTTTTTGCAAGTCTGCTGTCCCCCTTCTGTAACCCGTTTTTCTGTAACACTAGTACGTTCCTGACCCTGAGCTGCTGCCTGGGCCCTTAACCAGGCTGGGGGCAGGGGAGAGTGAAGGAGGACTGGGGGAAATATGCATAAAGATACAGGGATAAGTTCAGTTTGTTTTCCTCTGAAAGCTTTGACGCTTGCTTAGAGCAGATTCATTTCCAAGGCTTCCTACATTCCTGCTATTGTACAGTAAGTGTTTCAGAGCCGGTGTGCCTCTGTTTCCGACTCCCGTGAAGTCCCCTTTGCAGCAGGGCGTGCCTCGAACCGCTTCAAAAGAACCAACTTCTACAAAAGAAAAAAAGAAACTCAAGTAGGCTTGAACATACAAAGAGAGGGAGAAAGGAAAGTGAAAAGGGCCGGGCAGTGCTGAATACAAAATGAGTTCAGCCAGCCCCAGGAGTTCTTCATCACTTACATTTATCTTATTCTGGGAGAGCAGAGCTAAACCCAGTGCTGACATAAACCACGCTTTGCCTTTGACTTTGACTCTGAGTGTGTGCAGACACAGCAGATACGGGCATACAGAGACCACTGGATTTCAATGAAACGTTTTTCCCCCTCTGAGCAGTGGTGTTGGTGGGCAAAACGGCTTTTTGTGTGTGTCCTTTCAAAGGCAAACTGTGAAGTGAGTCTCAGATTCAGCCTCCAGTTTCAAAGTGTGCATGCACTCACAAAACGCCCGTTTGAAAATCAAGCAGCTGTTAGTGTTTCCCAGCTGGGAAATTTTCCCATCCCAGGAGCATGCTGAGGTGTACGGCTGGTCTCTCCCGTGCTCCGTACAGTCCCTGAGGTACTGCTAAGGGAAGTCCCCAGCACCTGACAGCTGCCCTGGAGTATCCAGAGGCCAGGGTCCTTCCAGGGCATCAGGCAACTTGCATCCACGTGAGAGGATAAAGGGATGCTGCTTCCCTCTGTACCCGGAGTCCAGTGGATGGTTTGTGGGATGAAGGATTTGCCTTGCTGTCAAGGAGGCCCAACAGCCACACAGCCCACCAGCCTGGAGGGAGATGTTTAAGGCTTCAACACTGCACCAGCCTGCCTCTCCCCATGCTGGGAGCTTGTTAGGCTTCTGGAAACGGGTGTCAGTGGCTACTGCTTAGCAAAGCTCCAGCTCATTTCCAAGGTTTGGCCAACGGTCCTTGCATGGAGCAGCTCACAGCCACAGCACCCGGTGCCCAAACAGGGAACACATAGGCTTAACCCTGGAGAGGGAGGGGGCTGCTGGCAAAGCCCACCTGTGCCACGGACACCCAGGTGGTGCCTGAAGGCTGAAAGAGAAGCCGGGGTGCTGGGAATTTAGCCAGCAAACAGCATCATGCAGCACAGTGCTGAGGAGTTTTTCTCCTGTTAATGACAGAAGCATTTATTGAAGGGGAGGAGGGGGGTTAGACAATAGGAGAGTACAAAAGTTTTTACTAGATACAAATAGATGGTCTGGCAACTTTATGGATACTATACAGAAACAAGGTATTGACTTCTGCTCCTTACCATCTTTATTACCGTCTAAACGCATCCATTTTGGTCATAAACTGACAACTTGTTTTGGGAGAATCCGGCAGCTTTTGTCTTTGAAGCAGCCATCAGCACCGCGTTTTCTCGATGCTATCCAGTTGTTTGTGGAAGGTGGGCCCCAGGCGCCCGCCGTGCGCCAAGCGTGCCAGCCAGCTTCCTAAACCACTGAGGCTGCTCATGGCGTGTCGCTGCCGCTCGGCTTTGAGCTGCTGGGCTCCCTCGCTCCCTCCTTGGCTTGCAAGTTATTCCCTTTTGAAAAAACATATCTACCTCATACTGTGCCCATCACTTTGTTCTCCACACGCCTATTCACACGGGCAAACCTCCACTTCTCCTCTCCAGGCAGGCGGCGGTGGCGGGAGGGGAGGCAGCGCGGAAGGGAAGTTAAGATGCGTGCACGGAGCTATTTCCCTCTCCACCACCTTTGGCCAGCTATTGTCGGCCCAACAAAAGGAGTCGCTCGCGGGGGATCGGGACACTGCCGAAAACGTGGCAGCTCCGGGGGCAATGTGCTGTCCCGGATGCAAGCGATACCGCTTCTCACCTACCGGGTCCCGTGTGGGCTTCCCGCGTGTCCCCGCAATTACCGCTCTAAAACCGAGGGCATTCCCTCGGCGGCTCCGCGGCCGAACCTCCGCACGGCAGCGCCGCGCTCCCTGCGCCGCCGCCCGCACCGTCCCGGGCCGCCGGCGCTCCGTACCGACGCCTCGGGCAGGGTGGCTGCGGCCGGAGCGAGAGCCGGACGGACCGACGGCTGCTCCCGCCAGGCGTGGGGAGGCCAAGGCGAGCATTTACCGGAGCCTCCGAGGTTTGGCCAGCGGCGGCTGTACGAAAAAGGAAGTTTCCCCGGGCGGGCGCGACGGAGCGTCCCCGGAGGATGCGGCGGCGGGGAGAGCCCGGTGCCCGCGGGTGCCGGTTCCGAGCGGGCCGGGCTGGGCGCTCCCCGCGGCACCCCGCGGTGGGCAGGGCAGGGCCGCGCCGTCGGGGCTCTCCCGGCG
>VZTB01010723.1:709235-751188 GCA_013397245.1 Thryothorus ludovicianus
TTTTTTTTGTATTTTTTTTCCTCTTCCCCTTGTCTTAGTTTAGTCGCTTCCTGCCGATACAGACTCGTCAAAAAAACAAAACCCAATCAAAACAAACAAATCCAAAACCAGCTCCATCAAACACCTCAATGCAAACCTTTTCATCCCGTCCCGTTTAATCCCCATCCTGTTTAATGCAGCATGTGTTATAAATATGTCATCCTTAGCTAAAAGTCTTCAGTGGTATATGAAGCATAGAAGCTTGGCTTGCTATGCAGGTGACACAGTGGTAATTTCTTCTGGGGTCTACAGGTTTCTGTTATGACATAAGTGAAAACAGGCAATATTGTTCCAGTCTGTGTTTCAATTTATGAGGTTTAATGTAAAAAAGAAATATTTCTAAAAATTGTAAGTATTCCTTGCAAAAGTTGTGCTAAGAATCAATCTAAAGTCATGCAGCCATAGAATCATTAAGTTTGGAAAAGACCTCTAAGGTTACCAAGACCAGCACCACCACCAAGTTCACCACCACACCATGTTCTCAAGTTATATATACACACATTTTTTTAGCTCTTCCAGGCGTGGTGACTACCACATCTCTCCACGGTTTATGCTTGACAGCTTTTTCTGTAATTTTGTTTTTTTCCTAATATCTAATATAAACCTCTCCTGATGTAACTCGAGGTCATTTCCCCCCATCACTTGTTACTGGCCCCAGTCTTGCTGCAACTTCCTTTCTGTAGAGAGCAATGAGATCTCCCCTCTCTCTCCTTTTCCCCAGGCTCAACACCCACAGCTCCCTCATATGACTTAACTCAGACCCTGCCCCAGCTCTGTTGCCATTCTCTGGACACCCTCCAGCACCTCGAAGTCTTTTTTGTGCTGAAAGGCCCAGAACTGTCTGACATGGACCAGCAGCTCCCTGCTGCAAGCTAGCACCAGTTTGGGGACATTGGCAGGTGGCACAGACATCTCCAGAGTCTCCCTCTCTGGTTCTGGCCAGTGTAGCCTTTTGCACTGGCAGGGGTAAGCTGTGGCATTATAGAAAAGGCCTTTGCTCTCTTCTTTATTTCTTTAAAAGGATTTTATTCCTGTCAGTATAAATAGAGGATGCATTTGGCTGATGCAAAGTAGCTTTTTTTTTTTTCCAGAATATCGGCCATATTTTTTACATCATCTGGTCCTTCTTTAAAGCTCCTAACGTTAGAGATCTTGGTCTTTTAAAAACTCATTTATCACAAGGAAGCAAACTCTCTCTCTGGAGCTCACAGTCTCTGTCCTTCTCTGTATTTACACAGTGCAATTGGATTTATACTGGCAGAAGCCTCTCCCTGAATTGTCTCTGTGTAGGGAGAATCCCTGTATGTGACTGGCTGGGAAACATCCGTTTCCTTCCGAGCTGGCTCTGCCCCCAGGGTGTTCATCTGTCCTCTGCTGCAGCAGGGCCTCCATCCCAGAGAGAGAAGAAGCAAACAGGATGAAAATATTCACAGGCCTGGTGTACTTTCTGTAGGGGAAAAGAAAAAAAAAGGAACAGAAACAAGGAGGTTTATCAGTGGTGGAAATAGAAAAACCCAGTTCCTGCATCCTTATAATCCATTTGAATTTGCAATTGTATTCCAAACAGCGTGTTGATAAAGTTAGTTTGTTTTGCATATGATAGAAAGAAAAACTCATAGCATGAGAAAAAAATCCCAAACAAACAAAATACCCACCAAGAAACCCCAAACAAAACCCAAAAGTATGGCATTTGAAAGCAGGTGCTTCATTTCTAAGAAAGAAAAAATGGTAGAAGTATGACTCTTGTACCTACAGTGAAACAAGAATATTTTATCCTTCTAAAACTGTAGTTCAAATTTTCTTTTCTTGCCTCAAGCCACTACAGGAATTGGAAGCTGTGGGAGGATCCTTTTTTATCATTCTCTGCTTTACTCAGCATGGCTCAAAACAATCTGAGTACTTTTTTTTTTTCATTGTTTGTATTATGATAAGATCCCCAGTGAGCAGGTGAGTGCTGGAACGACAAGGGTGTAGCTCTTTATTGCTGTAAGTCATCTTTATGCTCATAAATAAGTCTTTAGAATTGGATGGAATTGCTCAACTGTGCAAGAGTGCACAGGATGTGCCCATAAACCAAAGTAAAACAGGCCATCCAATGTAATTTAAACAAGGATCCTATGCCTGAAGCACAAGCCCTTGCTGCTGACATTGTAAAAGTATTAAAGCACTGAGTGTGTTCTGTGTGGGTGCTTGGTGTTTTGCTGTACAATTCCAGCTTTGCTGGAATGGTTTCAAATGGACATCTTGAGGGCTTGGGGAGCTCTTCTCACACAAACACAACTGGAGACCTACGGGTGTCTCGTTTAGGAGTCTGTGATCACTCGGGTGAGGGTGGTAAGCCCTGGCTTTGAACGTCTAGTAATCATTTGTGCACTCCAAACATTAAAGTATCCTGAGGCAGTTAGAGCAGGTGAAACCAACGGGATCAGTGCCTCCAGGTTCTCTTTCACACTGCATGAAAGCCAGCCCGTGGTGTGTTTTGACAGAGCCTTGTAAAAGTTAATCTTTGCCATTTAGGTTTTGAAAATTGAGTGATCTTGTAAGTCATAAAAAATATGCTATAATAGATCCCTTGCCAGACACTTGCTGAAGTATCAGTGTTGCTCTGATTTTTTGGTTTTCCTGATGCACTTTCTAACTTGCTGTTTTCACAGCCTTCAGCTTCTTTCTCATGCACACGGTGTCTTTATCAAAAGTCTGTTTTGATAAGACGAGGTTGTTCACACTTTCTCTTGTTGTGAAAACAACTGATGGACAGCTGTCTTGACCAACGGGATGTGAGAGGTGTCAGCTTTCTTCTCCAATCCCTGGTCTATGTGGAAATATTCTAAATATAGAGTCAGATTTTCTAATAAATAGTTTTTAGCCTTCTAGAAAAAGAACGTGTCCATGTGTGTCCCTGTGTTTCCCACAACGACATCAGAGTACTTATTTCCAGGAGCATTTCTGTTCTTCTAGTCATGTGGAACAGATCTCTGCTTCAAAAAACCAAAGAGAACCCAATAGAAAAAAATCACCTCCTTCTCTTAGAAGTGTATTTAATTCCCATTTCTGTAGCAGACCTAACAGCTAAATGGCCAGCACAGCAATTTCTTCTGTCAGGGGAACCGCCCGCTGAGAGGGCTGCTACTCCAACTCTGTGTGAGACTCCTTCCAGAGGGCCCCAAAACAATGGTGTCTGTGGTGGGTGTCTGCCCTCTCCTGCACAGCCAGAAGGGCTGTTTCAAACACCTCCCACATGAAAGAATACCTATTCACTTGGCAGATGGGGATGCAGGAGGGCAGGCAGAGCCTGGTATGTGGTACCGAGCCCAGCCCATTCCTGGCCCCATTTTGAAAATTCAGGTAGCTGCACATATATGTGCTATTTTCCACTCTGAAAAGATGCAGTAAGTAGTTCCTAAAAAAAGGCTTTAAACTGGACAACTGGAGAGCACCTTCATGTGGTATCAGAAGGTTTGAAAGGTTTAGTCCTGCTTGTAACAGGGGAGTAGAGTGTGGAAATGCAAAAGTCAATGAAACAGCTAAATATTTTTCCACCATGGTAGGCTGGCATTCAGATTCTTTTGCATTTTGGCTCTAATTTTATCTAGGTTGGGGTTTTCTTGGAGTGAGTTCTGTTCCCTTTCAAGATGATGAAAACAAGGCTTTCTGAGTGGGCAATAAAAGCTGAGTACGCACAACAGGGTGTGTGCTTGACTGCCTCACCAATGTCTCCTGGCCAGGTGGCATAAAGCCATGTGAGCACAGCACAAATGTGTCTTGTTGCATTTCAGTGCTACTGTAAAATGTATTTTATGGCTGGAATAAAATACACAGGAAGAATTTCCTTCTGAATCTTCATGCATAATTTTTGTCACAGAAAGAGAAGATAAAAATTATTTAATTACTTGAGAGGTTCCTTTCATATCTCAGATTCTTTGGCTATAGTGTGACTACAAAATAAAAAGTCCTAAACCCTGCATGCAACACACAGGTGGATATAATTTTTCAAAATGCCTTTGCATGTTTCTGGTCTTGTTACTGGAAATTATTTAAATGCTGAGTCTAAGCATCCTTTTATGAAAGTCTCTCTTGATGATTAGAGCATTAGATTTCTTAGAAGATGTTTTGTATATGTGTAGTTTTTTAATGCTAAGAATAGAAATGTTTAGCTCTTGGATTTAATTGGAGATTAGAGGGTCATGTACTTTCTTAACACAAGATCTTCCTACAGAGATACTTTGCTTCTTTGATAGATTAAGAAATGTATTACTCTTTGATTTAAGATATAGCCGTGATGATACCATAACTCTTTTATTTTTCCCCAATGCTTATCTCTCTCGTGATTCTCCACACTTTTCTTGAGCATCTGGACTGTACCAGAGAAGTAGTGCTTGGACTAGACTGGAATAGTGTTGCTTATTTTGAAATCCTTCTAAAAGCTTCCTTCCCTACCCTTCATTTCATGTAGCAGTTTCATAATTACCTCATTCCAACTATCTCTTATGTCTTCACATCTCATCCTAAATTCTCATTCTTTTTTTTACCTGTGACTGCAGGAAGCTTTCTGCCTTCTTCCTGCTCTTTCCCTTTCAGCAGTCCCACCAAATTGCTTTAAACTTTGCTTGTATTTCATAGCACTTGTCATCCTAAAACTACAACTCCTACTGTGTGCTTGGATGGAGAATGCCTAAGTATCCTTCTGAGCTGCGTTTGGAATTAACATCTCTGCTTTAGATGCGGAAGATCTAATTCAGAGCCACTCTGCTAACCTCTGTGATACTGTCAGGAATAAGCAAACATCTCCTGGCAAATAGCTGAACATCCTGCCACTGCATGCTGGTTTCTGAAAGCAGAAATTATCAGAAGCTGATATTCCCTCCCAATGCAACACCAGCAATGGTGTTTTGGCTGGTGATAACCTGAACATAGTGCCAATTGTTCATGTCCCACTGACTACTCTTATCTTCTACCTTGCTACCCTGATAACCTTTTCAAGTGCTCCTCTGTCTGATATCTAATTTTAAACAAGTAAACTTTTCAGAGTTTTCTAATTAAATAACTTGGGGGGAAAAAACCCAACATTGCTCTGTAGTGCGTTTTGCAAACTGTTCTGCAGAAAACCTCTCAGGTTCAAATAACATTTCTTGACATGTAGGTGGGTTGTCTCTCTGCCAAAGGTTCTGAGGCTTGAAGGTCTGCCCTTCAGAATTCAGCAATGAGAAACAGAGACTCAGACCTTCCAGTGTGAATGGCTCTGGGGGATGCCATTAATGACAGAATCATCATTAACCTGGGGAACTGAAAGTCCCTGAAACCCCTGAGGGATGGTCTTGGATTATCTTGAGGGAGTCTGGAAAAAAAAGTGGTTTGAAGCAGTGGCAAGTGTCTGGACCCAGCATGATGTGCCCAGAGCCTGAGACATTGCAGGAAGCTGCTGTCAGAAACTCATTTCTCTTATTGCACAGGTATCCTGCAAAATAGATTTCATTTCAGAATTCTGGAGGTGGTGTGTTGAAAACCATGTCCCTCTCTGAATTTCCAGTGAATGGATGCTGGAACAAAATCAGGTCTCAAAGCAATGATCTTCCGGCCAGCTTGACTAATTTTCATCTCTCAAAAGGCAGAGGACTTACCACCAACTCATTGCATTGATGAAAGTGCTGCTAATGCCCAGAAATCTCATTTTGCCCTCTGCTAAGATCATCACAGATTATCAGGCCCAAATTAATTGGAATCAAGAGAATCTTCCTCTTTTATTTGTTAGCTGGCATTAATTTGGCTTTCCCATGAAAAACTGTAAACTCTAAGTTACCAGACTTACAATTTATGTGCATTTTAATAATTCTTAGCTTTGCTTTTTACATTTAATTCATTTTATCATTATGTTTTTTTTTGTCAGTAAGTTTACAGTATGTGATGCATTTTATTATAAATATGTTAACAGTTTTAATGGGCTTGGTAGTGTTTGCAGGAAATTTGCTGTTGGGAGAACAGTAAAGGTGTGTTGTCTTAACTTTTTGACCCATCAATGAAACCAATGACACTTGCTTTTCTCTTCTGGTTCATAAACTTCCAGCAGTATGAGTGTTGTGTTTGAAAAATATGAAGCTCATCAGCACTGCTCTGTAACAAGAGCCCCCTTCATCATGTTTAAACCAGACTGGTGTGCACTCATTGCTAGCACAAGTGTCTGGATGCTCCTGCTTACCACGTTTGGCTGCCTCTGATGGTAAAAGAAATACATGCAACTTCAGCTTGAAAAGGACAAACAGATGCCAAATATTTGAGTTTCATGGCATGCCTAGTCCGGATCACGTGAACTTCTTTTTTTATTATTATTTATTTTAGTTTATTGTTCACCTGCAATTTGGACAGCTTCAGCTTCCTTGTGCAGGTGTTGAGGGACACATCTGGGCTAGCCAAGCACATGGACCGTGATGCCCAAGTGTGACTCCAGCAAAATGCTGCTGGAGCAAAAGCAGTGGAAGCAAGAAGGCAGTCAGGTCCCAGTTTAGATGCTGAGCTGGAAAATCAAATTAAAAATGAGTCTTTGGAAGTCAGGGCCGTCCCAGGAAAGTCCAGTGGAGCATCCCTTGACCCAGCTTTTGTGGCTGTGCAGGGAAGCAGAAGCTCATCCCTGCATGGAGGGATCACTTTCTGCTTCAGGCAAAAATCACTTTTGGACGTTTGTGCACTGACTGACAAAATGTGAGCAGTTGAGTGATAAGAGGAGGTGAGCATTTTGCTGAGCCACAAGAGCTGGACAGTTCAAGTGGCATTTGTGGGTGCTGGGAAGATGCACTGAGGAGGGACAGGGGACAGGATATAGGCTGGCACTGGAAAATGGGAGAAGTGTTTCAGAAAGCAGGCAAGGCATTTTGCAGTGATTTTCTTGCTGCTCTAGAAGGGCTGTGCATTTTTTTTTTTTACTTCACAAAATAAGTCTGAATATATTTTATTTTGCTGTATAAATGCTACAAAAATCACCTTCAAGTAGGTAAGTATTGTAGCTCAGGTTAACATGAACTTTCACCTTGTTACACTTTTATTTGCTCCTGTTTCTCGTCTTCAAACATGTAAGTGATATCAAGTTCTGTAAACCAAGCTGCTGGAATAAACTAGAAAATGGCATAGAGCAAGCAGGCGAAATAGGGTGGGAGGGATTTGGCTGCAGGTTGTCAACCATTAATTATTCATTTTGTAAACAATGACAGTGAGTAAAAGCAGCCAGGGCAGGTAGGGAGATGATTATATTGTAATATAACAGAGATAAGGGGAAAATAAGGAAAAAATCCCGAGCAAACAAAACTGAATGTTATTCATAACTGTCACAAGCCTTCCTATACCATAAAAGAAAACACCAGTGAATTATTAATCACTTCTATTAACGTAATTGTGCCAGTGTTTGAAAAGAGTAGGATCTGGTGGATATGACTTCAAAAGACAGTTTTACAAAGTATCAGTAGAAAAGATGTAACTTGGTGAAATAGTTGCAAACATTTTTTTTAACCTCAAGTTTCAGTAAAAACATGTCACAAATCTCAGAGGAGGTTAAGACAAAAAAATGCTTAATATTTTTCTTATTTTTAATGTCTGAGTTTGTCAAAAAAGAGGAAGTAGTGAGTTGAAAGACAGATGTGGTCATATGAGTTTCTATTCCTTGTGTTTTCCCTCCAGTGTGTCTGAAATTACTTACATTTTGTCAGTAGCTTGTGTACAGCAGTGTTTTGTGGCATCCTGTCAGTGAGTACTCACACAGAAATTATTATGTTGGAGTTCTCTCAAAAAGAAGGAATTGGAAAAGTAAGAAACATTAGGAATAACATTGTATCTGCACAATCTACTCTTAGCCTAAAACTTCTTATCTAAGCTCTCCAAGCAAGCACACAATTATACCTTAGTCCAAGTGCCCTTTAATAAAAGCAAAGGTCTGTTTTTGCAGGAGAACTTAATTGCTATAAATGCTATGGAGTGATACTTGCTGCCTATATGCACTATAAGTGAGGTGCTTTCCAGGAATCTGCTTTCTTGTCCGCAATTTAACCACTCAGGAGATTGCATTTGGGGTGCCTTTTAGGGCTGCTGTTGCACGTGGTGTCCAGGCTTGGCTGAGGCAGTTCCAAGGGCTGTCCAGCCTGGCAGTGCTGCTGCCTGCCTGGAAGGCAGGGGAGCTCTCAGGCTCCAGCCCCAGCTGGGCACCTGTTGGTTCTGTCTTTTTCTCTTATAACTACATAAATATACAGAGAAAGCGTGGGATGGGACTGCTGGAGCAACTGTCTAGAAGCTTTTATTCCATCATGGTTATCAGTCTCACTTTACTGAGCTATGCCTGGGAGATGGAAGCAGCTTCAGCCAAAGTTCTCTTAGTTACATCGCCTTTTAAAAATCTTTTAGCCAACAGGATAATATGAAAAGTTGAGAAGCATTTGTTTACGTTAATTAGTACACCAACACATACACTTTGCTTTTAACAATATTCACCTGTAATGATCTAAAACAATGGATAAAGCTCCATTGTTAAGTGTACATATTTCTATCTCGCTTAACATATTTTTAAGGCCTATCTTAATTTAGCACATAGCATTACTATTTCTTGACCTTGCTTCCTTTAACTTCCTTACATTTCTTCATTCTGAGATTTTCTTTTCCACAGATTTCCAAGAGTTACATGGCTTTTCTATTTCCCATAGGCACACATATTTTCTTCCCAGAAGAAAGGTTAGAGCAAGGGAAGCAATATTGCTTATCCTGCTGTAAAGTTGGGGTGTGCTGCATGCAGCATGCTCAGGTCCTGTGTTTTATAGTTGCTGAAATCCACTGATTGGTGTGTGCCCAGTCCTCTTTCCCTGAATTCTGCTTCTCCCAGGCATCATGCAGCTGCAGATGCTTTTTCCTGGGTGCCTCCTGTCTGCTATAACAGCCTCTGCAAGGAACTAATGTGGAAAGAATGATGGAAGTGTCCCTTCCACCCTGGCTCCCACCATCCCACAGAGAAGGTTTAGCTCAGCATCTGTACTGATGTCAAATGTGAGGTTTTGTCACAACAGGAGCCAACCTAAAATGCCTTGAAGACTTACCTTGTTCTCCCAGGAGAGCTTGGCTCTCTGGGCTGCAAGCACACACTGCTGGGTCACATTCAGCCTCTCATCCAGAAGCACCCTCAAGTCCTTCTGGCCAGGGCTGCTCTTGAGCTGTTCATCCCTCAGCCTGTGCTGATATTTGGGGTCGCCCTGACCCAGGTGCAGCACCTAATCTTGGTCTTGTTTAACCTCATGGCATTCCCAGGGATCCACTTCTCTCTCCACTCCCTCTGGATGGCATCCCATCCTTCAAGAATGGCAACTGCACCACCCATCTTGATGTCATCTGGAAATTAGCTGAGAGTGCACTTGAGCCCTTTGTCTATGGCATTAATCAAGATATTAAATAACACTGGTCCAAATAGAGACCCCTAAGAGACACCACTTGTCCCTGATGTCCATCAGGATCCAGAGCCGTTGACCACCACCCTCTGGAAACTGTCCAACCAATTTCATATCCATCTATCAAATCACTCATCAACCCCATCAATCTCCAATTTAGAGAAGGATGTTGTGGGGGACCCTGTCAAAAGCTTTACAGAAGTCCAGGTAAATGACATTTGTAACTCTCTTTTCTGCTGATGTAGTAACTCCATTGAAGAAGGCCACAGGGTTGATCAGGCAAGACTTGCCCTTGGTGAAGCTCTGCTGGCTGTCCCAGATCACCTCCCTATTCTCCATGTGCCTCAGCATATTCCTAGGAGGTTGTCTTCCATGATATCCCCAGGCACAGAGGTGAGCCTGACAGGGTGGTAGTTGCCAGGCTCTATCTTTGTATCCTGTTTTAAGATGGGTGCGATGTTTCCCTTTAACCATGTAACAGTGGCTTCACCTGACTGTCACGACTTTCCAAATATCATGAGGAGTGTGCCTTCAGTAAAATCAGCCAAATCCCTCAGGGCTCTGGGATGCACCTCGTCGAGCCCCACAGAAGTATGTACATTCAGGATCCTCAAGTGGTTCCTCATGAACCTGGTCTTTACATACACAGGGAGAGACTCTACTCCCCAGATTCCCATCCTGCTGTCCATCCACTCAAGTGGTGTGGGAAGAGAAGTTGTCATTGAAGACAGGCAAAAAAGGATTGTTGAGTATCTCGGTCTTCCCCTCATCCATTGTTACCAGTGTTCCAGCACTGCATAGCAGGGGGTTATGCCTCCTTTGACTTTCCTTTTCTGGTTAAATCAGGTTATATCACTGCACAGTTTCTCTCTGGTTGATCCACATCACCCTCATTTATGTTTTTCCACACATATCTTCAAGTAAAGGGTATGGAGGCAAGAAGCAAAGGTCTTGAGGGTGACATGGCAGGCAGTCAGCTGAAAGGAGAAGGCTGCTCCCCACCTCCCTGAGCCCATAGTCTCTTCATGAACACAGCCATGTGCTGTGTTTTTAGTGCTTCCATGGCCCATCCTCCAGGATTTTGGGTGTTGGAAAGGAGGGACAAGCTTGCACACTGACCCTCAGTAAACTGCTGGGAGTGTGTGTCCCCTCACTCCTGCAGGGCAAGAGCACATAGAGGAAGGTTGGGCAAAATTACAAAGCTGATTTCTGCCAGACCATTCTGCCTTCCACTGTTTTGTTTGATCTCTTAAAACAAATAACACCTTTAATAGACACCAAATTTACCTCTGAAACAGTTTTACAAATTAAGTGGCATGATACCACTCATAAATGACATCTAATGTGAGACAAAAGGGATTTAACTGCTGGGAAAGGCACTAATTATTTCCACACCCCAATCTTTTCATCAGCTTAGCAGTTTTCAGTGCCCACTTCTCCTATGTGTGACTATAAATCAATTTTCTGTGTTCTATTATTGCTCCTTAATTTTCACACCATATTAATTTTACTGTTAAAATTAAAGGTGAAGAGAGGACTGAGTTTAATGTTTATTTTTGCATCTGTACCCTTTACAAGTTTGTTGCAGGCACATTTTCTACCTCCCAGCGGTGGTAGCTCAGCGCTAGCAAAAAAGGGAGGGTGGATAATGTGACACGCATTTTACTTTCAGCAAGCTTGTTATACCAGCTCTGAATTTTTCATGAAGGCTTCAGTAACCTGTAGCCGAAGCTCGGGGGGTTTCCACCACAAAGAGGTGGATCGGCTTAGCTCTCACTTCCCATCTGGCACAGGGTGACAGGGACAGTCGGGGGCTGAAGGAAACCTGAAGAGCAAAAAAGTTCATGTGGGACATCCATTGTGATGCATGAAAAGCTAAACATGTGCCTCTTGTAGGGACGCAGCTTTGAAACACTTACTTATCTCTGGCTTCAGATTATATTTAGTCAGGGTGTTTTACTTCAGCCACCAGCACAGCTGTCCTGTCTGTAAATAATACTACAGATAGATTCCCTCAAACCTTTATTTTGCCAAGGCTGCACTTGCAGCATCTCTCGATAGCTTGTGCCACAAATTCCGTGCCTGCTGCCTAGCTAAAGTGAGGTTTGAGTCAGTGACAAAAAAAAATTGTTTGTCTGTTTATTGGCTTGGGGTTTATTTAAAACAATAAAAAGTAAACCCTATCCCAATGGCAATGAATTTAAAAAAAAAAAATATTTTTTAGTTACAAGCAATCCCAAAGGGGTCTGTTTAGATATAAACTGCCCTCTCTAAACACTCAGAAAAAACAACTCTGCAGTCCTGCAGTCTTCTAGCACTTGGTTCCCAGAAGCAGTATAACTCCCATGTGTATGGGAGCTGAGCTGGTGCACCCCTCTGAAGGGCATTCTGCACTCAGTTATGTACAAAAACCAAGCCACTTATGAAGTATTTTATAAACAATGTAAAAGGTGAAAAGACAAAGATTTCAGAAGTTACAGGGTGTCAGATTAAGTTTTGTCTTGAAAACACACTTCCTCCTCCTAAGATTTTGCTGTTTAAACACTTGAGGTATTTTAATTTTTTTTGATTACATGACCACAGAGTGCACAGAGTGCAATTCTTAGGCACAAGATGCTATTGATGGTTAATTAGTTCAATTTCTTGGTAACTGCTGTTGTACTGACCTACTGAATGCATGGTTAGGTTGGCCCGTTAATATATGCAGTTTCTATTTTACTCTGTACACAAAGCAATTATTTCATTTGTGTGTTTTTTTTCCCTAAAATGATTTTTTTTTCTCCCCACTATCTCAAGTGCCTCCAAGATACCAGTTTAGCTCCAAGACTACCCTTTGGGATAAGGCAATGAGGGGTGCGTGGAGTTGGGTTGGGTTTTTTTGAGAGATGGAGACAGGAAGAGAAATAATGAGGTGTTCCTAAAGTCTGAACCAGTGTGGGGCGGTCAGTCCAAGGTGTTTGTGCTCCTGCAGCAGGCACAAACAGGCGTCCACCACTACTTCAGCTCCAACTGTTGCCACTGAGTTTTTCAGAAGCAGGATTTTCCAGGAGGAAGAGAAAGGGCATCTTAACTTGTGAAGAATTTGACCATGTTCCTTGCCCGTGAGTGTTAGGCCCAGATTTAACAGGGTGTCCTGGGTTGATGCCAAAATGTATCCCCAATCATCTCTTTAGCTCAGAAATAAGNTAGGCACAAACAGGCATCTGCCACTACTCCAGCTCCAACTGTTGCCACTGAGCTGTTCAGAGGCAGGATTTTACAGGAGGGAGAGAAAGGGCATCTTAACTTGTGAAGAATTTGACCATGTTCCTTGCCCNNNNCAGAGAAGTTCTCCAGACTGTGGTTTTTTTTTTCCTTTTCCTTGGAACTGTTTGAACCTGCTCTGGACTAAACACCCAAAGGGCCCCAGGAGCTCCCACCTGTGTCCCATCGGGCCTGGCCTGGGCCCGGCCTTTCCCAGCCCTGAGGGACCGACAGCAACTGAGCCGAGCCACAGCCACGGGAGAGACTTTCTGAATTTGGCATCTCTGCAGGGCAATGAGAGGGTTTGTTGTTCAGTGTTGTTCATTTGTTGTGCTGGGGAGTGCTTTGACTGTTAAATAAACAACTTTTTTCCACTTTCCTCCAAGGAAATTTTTTTCCTGTCCCGATTCAGCTAAGGGGAGGGGTGGTTCAGATTTCTTTTTCTAGAGGGACTCCATCCAGAGTTGTTTTTTTTTGTTTTTTTTTTCTCTCCCATATTTGCCCCAAACCAGGACACAGGGAATGCCTTGCTTGTGGTCTAGGAAGAAAATCATGTGATCTGTAATACTAAAACAGACACTAGGTAAAATCCTTGTAATTTTTTCATTTATAAAACAAGGAGAAAGGTCTCCCCAAAGACATTACATAGGTTGGTTTATATTAGTTTCAGACATGCCATTTATTTAACTGTTGCCTGTCATTGTGGATCTTTGCTTTCTTAGTGAAATTGTATGCTTAATGTTGGGTTTAATTTCTGTTTGTGTTTTTGAGAGAGGAATAGCAAACATATTGACCAGCCCTTCTGTCTGTCAGCTTCATGTGGTGCTGAGCAGAAACCCCTGGCAGAAATGTGGGTGAGACCTTCTTTGGCTGGGAGAGCAGGGGCATCTCCAGGCACAGCAGGGTGGCACGGCAGGAGTGTGAGCCCTGGACTGATGATATTCCTGCAAGGGGAAGGCTCCTGCCGCCAGGAGACAGCCGTGCTTCCCACACACTGCTGGTGTGAGTGTGCGTGCACACCCCAACAAGGTGTCACCGAGGATCAGGGGCAAACAGCCCCCTGCCAGATAACAGACCCTCTTAGAATTATCAGTCGGTCTTCAGATGTCAAGGCACGGGCTTCCCAAGAAGCCTTGCCTGGCAGATAAATGTGTTTGCACTCAGATTGCAAGCTGCTGGTGGCTGTTTAGGTGGCAGGTTTAAGATAGGTGCTTAACATGGAAACCCAAAGCTGCTTAGAAGGAAAGGGTTCCTTACCTCCATATATAGATTTTCTACCTGCCTCACACCTGTCTCCTCTTTCTCTTCCACTGTACTGTCAAAGCCACCAAAAGCATTACACTCATTTCATGTGACTGGAAGGTTATTTGAACAACCTTACATTTGTGATAAGGAAAATGCATTTTCTTTTTTTTTCCCCTCTGGTAAAATGCTTCTGTCTTTTTTTGATCATGAGAAATAACACAGCAGGCACCACAAAAATACCCTAAAACAACCAGAAAGTCCTAACCTGAAAGCCCACACTTAATTCCCTTTTTTTGTTGTTGTTGTTTTTGGGGTTTTTTTTTTTGTTTTTTTGTTTTTTTGTTCACAGCTGCATTTGTCAATGAGATATTAAATAATCAGTGTCAGGTTCAGCTTTTGTCTCCAGGGGTCAGTGGATGTAACCTGCACCCCGTAAATTCAGAGTTTATGAGGCAGCAGCAATCTCTGCACAAGTGGGAGATGACTTTTGAACTCACGCAGCCTCAGACAGGAGGAACATTGCACTTTATGAGCATGTTTAGGGGCTGTTAAGGCTGTTTAGGGGCTGAAAAGTCTTCCCTCATAAATAATGGAGCTGGCTTAAGGGAGAGGACTCTTTATCTTTAGACAAACAAACCTGCCTTGCAAACACACCCCCTGTATCTATTCCTTCTGGAGAAAAATAACAAGTGCCCTCATAAATGTTATTTCCTTTGCTCTTGCTTCAGTGAATTCATGAAGCATTGGTGAAGAGAATGATAGAAATTTCTACTAATGTTCTAATGTTTTCCTTTCCATGCTGCTCTGTAGTCCTAAACTAGAAACAACCCATAGAGGGGAAAGGAAATGCAAAGTACTTGAGATCAGGGTTTGCAGCCCACCAATGCTGCGTTTATTTGCTCATGTAAGACTTGGGAGATTTCCTTTCCCCTAGGGCTGTGAGGAGTTGGTATCCACAGAGGATGCCCTGTGCTAAGCTGCTTCTCTTGACCCTTTTCCAATCTTGCACAGGCCCAGGCATTCCAAGACATCCCTTGCAAAAAAGCAAAGGATGGGGTTCTTGCAGTCTGGAGGAGAAGAAAGCTTGGGTCAGTAAAATCAGTGCTGTTTTTCCCTTGTCATTCTACCAGAGCAGCTCACCTGTCTTGTCTGCCCTGGTTTTCATCAGTGTTTCATCTCCTGTTCAATACTCTCAGAGTATAGGAAAGGCTGTGTCTGGTTAGAGGAAAGCAGGAAAAGCAGATTCACAGCTTCATTGTCTTGTTCCAAATGCAGAGGGGAACCAGAAGAGTGAAGGTTCTGCATCTGTTTTGCATTATTTGGGAGGGTGAGGGAGAAGGTTCTAATATGTCCATTGGCATTTTCTGTGCAAGGGTGACTGCTGCAGGAAAAAAGAGTCAAAAATCTAAGTCCATTTTTGACTTAAAGCATCCTCCCTTCCCGATTTCCTGAGTTTGTGCCTGAGCCTGGCTGTCAGGAGCAGGCTCTGAGTGAGCAAGTGCAACATCATTTAAACTCACACGTGTGCTATGTGTTGGCTCTCTGTACAGCTGTGTTTTCACTTTGAACTTTCTTCCCTGATTATTAGCAGACAGCCATGCTCATATTCATGGGTATTTTGGACTCTTTCTGTTAAAGCAAGCTGAGCTTTGAATCCTGTTGTGTGCATTTGCTAACTGGAAAATGAAATTACACAAAAGTGAACAGTTCTCCCCTCAGCCCAAAAGCAGCAGTTAAGTACAGGATGAAGTTCAAATGGGATTACTACAACTACCACCAAAACCAGCTGAACAGACAGCCTTACATAACCATAGTTAAGTTACTCTTTCTCTACACTGTTGTTAGCAGTCATATACATATTTAATGGATTTTCATTATATCCTATAAATGCTGGCACTAGAATACTTTCCCCAGGGTATTCTCTGAATAAAAGAAAGGAGAAAATGACGAATGCATTTAGCACATGCACCCACAACTTCATGATAAAAGCCAGCATTTCCCCATACAACACCTGTTGTTGTAGCTGGGTTAATTACTTTTCATTGTAATCAACTGCCTGAAATATTTATCACGGTGCCTGTAATTTCCCAAATCTGATAGCAACACCCATAAAAACAACACAACTTTGACTCTAATATTTCAGGTATGACATTGAGTGGGTTCATCTTATATTTCTTTTTCATTGTATTTCTTGTAGGGTATAGTTCTTAATTCTCATCTTCCATTAATTCAAAACATTTTGTTTAGTAAAAGTGATTAAACCTATCTGATGTTACATTAAAATACTGCTCCTAACAGTAGTGTGTCTTCAGCATTATGGTTACTGAACATAGATTAGCATAATGCTCCCTTCTATCTCAATTCCATATTCAGTCCCTTCCCTCTTCATTGCCGTCTCCTAAATTACAGGATCCATAAACCATACAGACGTGTGGTGTGGTCCTGATGAATAATGTAGACACTATTTATTCTGAGATATGAGACTTTTTTTTTCTTGAAGGGGTTTGCAGAGAGGGAAGAAGTGTGAATAGAGGAGGCCTGTGGCTAAGCTCTTGGGGGAGGTATGTCCTGCAAGCCACCTGGCTGTATCTGATTCTGCTCCTGTTGTAGGTGATGGAACATGGTTTTTCTTGCCTTGCCCAGAAGCAGGCATGGGTCTGGTAATGTCAAAGAGCAGACAGTACTTTTCAACCTTTAGTACTTCATACAGCAAAAGCTAAATTAACATAACAATAATTTTCCCCAAGTCCAGTTTCTCAGCAGTTTCAAAAAGTCATCTCAAAGTGTGTGTTGAGTCAAAACTTGAGAGAATACTCAGTCATTGTACTCCAGATTCCAACTAAGGGCAGCGATGTCCTCATACTCAACAAGTTCTGCAATGCAGGGAGAGGAGGATGGTTTAACTTCAGCCTTCCCCTCAACCCAAATCCTTTATTCCTCAGAGAGCCCAAGGACATTCACTGTTTCTATATAAAGCTGAGGAGGGTTGTCTTTGCCCTATATCTAGAGGAGTCACATTAACACAGAAATAACCAGTTACCTTTGCAAAGCAGGCAGAAGGGGGAGGAAAGCAAATCAGCAAGCCATGTTCTGCTATCCAAAGCTTTCCCTTTCTGTGGCTTTGAAGCATGGGCTGCAGTTAGAGCTAAGGGGAAATGTGTGAGAGGGACAGTGCAAGAACAGAAGGGAAAGCTACACTGTGGCCTCTTGAGAGATAATCCACTTCCTAATCCCAGTGCACCTGAAGGAAATCCTCAGCGCTTCAAAGGAGGCTGTGAGGTTAAATGGTCTTGGCACACGTAAACGATATTGATGTGAGTGTCTGATAGGGCACTTCAATAAGTGCTACTGCATCATTCAGCATCTGACACGTTGGGTCTTTTCCTCCACTGTGCGTCTTTTGAGAATTATTCTCCTTGGAATCCTGTTGGCCAAGCCATGACTTGAACTGAGTGGTGCTGACAGCCTGCCATAGGTGCCAGCAGCGAGTTCTGCTCACCTCGGATGTTCAGTGCTCTTCCCCAAAGCCCTTTCTGTGCACTAAAAGGCAGCAATAGCTTCCTCTCTTCTGCTGCATTTGCCTGTGTCTGGTTCATGGGAGAGGGCAGGATCTTTTGGCTGAGCAGGAGGTGGGTAAGTTTTGGGGAACTGTGGTAGGAACAGGTTCCGCTGCACAGACCCCTGTTCTGCACTTCTACAGGGCTTTGCTTTTCTGGAGTTTCTAAAGGAAGATGATAAGCCTGAATGATTGCTGGCTAGTTATTGCACGCTTTCCTAGTTAGAATGAGCATGTGAATGGTATAGACAGAAACAGATAAGCTTTTTGGATTCCCTTCTGGCAGAAGAATGAACAAAATTATATAAAATGCATTCTATTTGAAAGCTAGGATGATTGGCTCAAACAAGCATATCCTGATTTATCCTGATGAACGAATCTTCCCCCCCTCTCTATCACAGTAATTTCTGGTGTTTTTATTTGATAACAGGTAGGAGTGGCAGAGTTCTTTGAAGTCATACTCCACGGAAGTACTCTGGTAATTGAGATAATTTTCAGCCAAAATGAGTAGGTCTCCAATACCCGATTGGATAAATAACCTGGTCTGATCTCCTAGCCCACTGATCTGAGTAGGAGGTTGCATTAGACACCTTTTGCTCTCCCTTTCAACCCAAATTACCCTGTGACCTGAAGTCAAGGCATTTGTAGCCTCACACTCAGCTGTTGGGTGGTAAAAATGCAATGTGAAATAATGGTGTTAGCTCCTTACTACCACTTTTGTGATAAAGAAGGTGTGAGATCTACAGAGTCACTGCACCACGCTGCTGGGAGTTGCAGTGGCTCCTAGACAACTCTGATTTTTGGCCCTGATTAAATTGGTTGAGAAATCAGCTTTTATAAAATCTGTGTTTTCCTGTTTGTTTCACTTCCCCCCTAACCCCCCTCAAACTGGTAGCTGTTAAAAATCATGTGCTGAAAATCTCCCAATTTAAATATCAGCCCCCTTAGGGAGAGGGGGGAAAAAAGCTCCACCAAATAATCTGCTGCTTTCTTGCACATTTTCTGTTTCCCCTACTTTTCAGGTATAGCCTCAGGTGCTTACAACTCTTCAACTTGCTTGTTCATTTTGGGCAAATTAGAGTCTGTGTGGCTGTTAATTGTATTTTTCCACATACAGCTCTCAGGTTAAAGGGAAGTGTGGTTGGTTGGCTGTTCAAGGCTTTAAACTCTGGGCAATTTAAAGAGAGAGTCGTGGCAGACGAGCTGTCCATCAGTGAGATTGTTATTCGCAGGTCTTATGTCATATCCATGTATAACAAGATAGTGATTGACAGGAAAGTTTGTTTTGGAAGGAGCAAAGGTCAAGGTTTTGCTGACAGCTTAACAATGGAAATATTGCATCACCAGGATATTTTATGGAGTGGTACATACATCTACATAAATGTAACATATGATGGTGGAAGCGTGGTGCAAGATGAATCTCCGAGCTAGGATGAAGTTTTAGAACTCTCACGAAAATAAGTTATCTGTGCTTTATCCATCTTTTTGAGGAATAAACTCAAAGTATCTGTGGGCATGGCTTGTGCAATGAATTTGACCCACATCACGTGGAAGAGCCTTCGCTGCAGAGCACTGTGGTTGAGCAGGCAAGATGTTAATTGACTTTGTCAGTGACTTCCTTGGGGGACCTTGAACAAATGATTGCACCTGTGCATCACTTTCCCCTCCATTTAAAGGGGAGAAAGCATTTTGTCTGTCTTGAGTTTTAGGTATGAAAACTCTGTAAGCTCTCTTGGCTATGATAGAATTAGTTAAAAAAACCCTGAAAGATGCATAAAAGAGAACAACTGTAAAGACAGATGTTCAGAATATTGGTCCTTCTGGAAGACCTTTTTCAATTTTTGTCTTCTGGTTTTTTCCCCTTTCATTTCTTTTTTGAATTTCTCTGCTGTACTTTGTTGCGTGATTTCACTTTCTCTTTTCTCAACCTGATTCTCAAATAATCATCCTTTCTTGACTTTACCTATGAGAATTATTTTTGCATTTAATATAAAATTAAACTAAAGATTAAGAGAGTTTTTTATTGCTGTCACAATTGAGATTTAAGCTATTTTTTTCTACTTTCTCCTGTTCCATATTATCCAAGACTCCCTTTCCCCAGTCTCTGCTCCAAAATGGGATTATTTTTTTTTTTACTTTCTCTTTTTGCACTGCAACGTGTCAGTAGTGATCTTCAATAGTGCCCATGCTATGAAACCAAAGATGCCAAACCAAATAAACTGGCAAAATAAAAATTAAAAGCAGCTCCCTGAGTACCTTCCTGAAACACACAGCCCGAGTGTTTAGTTAACATTTGAATTAGGCACTGGAGGTCAACAAATTCAGGCCCTGCTGGCAGGAGTGGGTCAGTGGGAGCTGTGGCTGGGAGCTCTCCCTGCTGCCCTGGCTCTTTGTTCACTCGTGAGGATCTCACAAAAGGCGTCATCGCCTCCGCGTCAGGTTTCCTTTCCCGGCTTCTCCACCAGTTACCCACACTCTTCAACCACTCGTATCCATGCTCTTCCCTGATCACAGGGGTATTTTCCCGTGGTGGATGGTAATCCTTGTCTTCTTCCATACCTGGAAAACTCCAGACCCTGGGCTAACCAAAGGTTCCTCGTTTCCTTATGCCATAAAACAGCAGGATAAGACAGGATTATAAAAGGGGAACAATGATAATGCAATGAAGTAGCTTCCAGGCAGTATTACTCATCAAAGTAATTAATTACTTGAATAATGGATGAATTTTAATTTTTAAAACCTTTACCTCAGTACCAATAATTTTTTTTAACTTAAAAAAAAAATTCTTCAATTTAGTTAAAATTAAAAAAGTATTACATTACTAGCAGGAATGATATTTTTTGCACAAATTCAGCATTGTAAGACATTAATCTTTTACTAGCAGGTTTTTATTTCTCACTATACTTGCAAGTACTAGCAGTTCTGTTCTGCCTAAGCAGAAACAGAAAAAGAAAAAAGTAGCATCGCTGTGCCATTCATGCTTGATAGACAATGATACAAGTAATGCTGGACGCAACTGTTATTCCCCTCCTCTTGGCAAGAAATCCTAATGATTTAGGTTTTTCAAAGTCTCTTGTCTTCATTAATGCTTCCCATAACATTTCTTTATGGCGTTCTGCGAAATTAAAATCTAAACCCACAATATCTGCCTCCAGACCAGAACATCCTCCTCCACCAGAATGGCTGGGGTACTTCAGTTTGGTTTCCTGTTGGAGATTCCCCCAGTGGTGGAGCTGCCCCATCCCAAGCATGCTGACCTGCAAATGCTGCCCAGTGAGGGCAGGAGTCAAAAGCTCTGGGCTTTTGTGAGAGCAACTCTCTCTCTGCAGAAATGCACTTGAGGAAGGAGAAGCAACCCAAAACATACCTTCATGTTAGGAATGAGGGTTCATATTGGAATTCTTAGCAAGTGCATCTCCCAGGAGGCTCTGCTTGACTCAGTAAGGCTTTCTTTAGCACCCTGAGCTAACCAACAGCATCTACCACACACAATTCTTCCATCTCTGAACAAGGTATTTTGTTTGGATTTTGTAGATCGTAAAAATAAGTATTGGTTGGAAACTTACATAATTTAAATTATTTATGGGTGAACAAGGGGCCAAGAATGCCAATAAGGTTCCTTTTCACCCAAACTGACCTTTGAGATGACTGCATTTAGCCACTATAATTTCACGTTCTCCTCTGCCTGGCTTCATAAGGCAGCAGCAGTACCTGTATGAGGGGGAATCTGATCTTTGTATGCTGCTGTTCAGGGCACACTTGAGGTCACAGAGAGATTCTAGTGACCAGGTCATTCCCAGACCCACTCTGGTGCAGAGATGTCACAGGTGCACTGTGAGCCCATTGAGGTACTGGGCACTGATGCCACATTCCAGCAGATTGCCTGCCTCCTGCACAGCCCTCAGTGGGGCCCACAGGATTTGCCTGTTGGGTTGGCAGGCCAGCAACAGGTTTCCTTTCCAGAAGTAGTCTACATTTTAGGCAGTGTTTGTTGGTTAATGTGTCCAGCTCTGGCCCTTAATCCAAGAGGATACATGCTGGGGGAGTCTATTTTGAAAGCGGAGATCCAGCAGCTCTCAAGTGTGACAATGGTCAGCAGAGGAATTGTCTCGAAGTTTCCTTCAGAGCGTGCTGGAGCACACAGATTCTTCCCTTTGCTTGTGTTTTCCAAGTCCTGGCTCTGTTTTTAGCGCCAGCATTCAGCTGGAGCCTGAGATGCTGAGGCAGACTGGGGAGCAGGCAGGTGTGTGATGTTGGGTGCAGGCAGTGTTAACCGGGTTTTGCGCAGCACAAATCTATTGCTTTTAAAGATGATTTTCCTGAACCCTGTAGAACTTAATTAGTTTTATTCTGTTGTTTGCGTTGTTTTTTTTTCATTTTATGTTGTTCTACTCCAGCGTAGTTTTGCTGTACAGTCCTTTGTATAGGTGCTGATATATCCTTACAAATATTCTTTATTCCCCTTCCACTGTAAGAGCAGGAAAAGCTGGGCAAGCACAGGGCCAGTGCCGTTGTCAGGCTGCCCAGCTGCACCGGGGTGAGGGCAGCCCCACATCTGTCGTGTGCCAGGGGGGATGCGCTGCCAGGATCCGGAGCTCAGCTCTCTGCCAAGAGGAGCAGGGCCAGCACGCCGTGAGCCCAGGCTATTCTGTGGGCTCACACAGGCAGAGAAAGCTGACAGGCAGCTCTAATCCACTCTGCTGGTACCCGTAGATGACAGAGCATCAGTGCAGGAAGGAAAAAAGCCCTAATAATTGAAGTCACACACCACGCGGCGGGGTTGGTTCCTGAGAAAACGACAAGGAAGGGCTCAGTCAGGACCACCTGAGCATGTGCCTGTCAGCTCAGTGGTATTTATATTTGTATTTATATTTGCATTATCTCCCCTCTGCAGAGGGAGGTGATATGCCCTGAAATGGTGTATGTTACAGACACACTGTAGGAAGATACAGAATTCACACCAGCGGTGTAATATAAATATGTTTGGTGGGGTTTCTCTTTAATTTTGCCATATGGGAGCATGAGCCTCACATCTATGTTTCTTAAGTGTTTATATGGGATTCGCTTTCAGGAACTTTCTTAGATTAAAGTTCTAAGGCAATACTACATCAGCATTACATTGGTGTCACTGCAGACATTTTTTGGTGACAGGCGAGGGGATGCAGTGGAAGGAATACAAAGGTCAAACATGAGTGCTCTGGCTAAGTGACTGTCACTTACTCTGTGTCTGCATTATCCCAGGAACTGTGGGCCCTGACCCAGCTGGCTTCAGCTATTAAACCATAATATTTAATAAAAACCACTGCAATCTGAGGTTTGCTGTTGCAGTGCCCACTGTCTGCTGGCACAAGCTTTGAAGGAGCTCAGGGGAAGGCTTTCTATCAAACACACTCATACCCAAGTTCAAATTTACCATTTTTATCTTCAAAGCCCAACCCAAAGTAGGGAAGGGACTGCCTCACGCCTGGGAGATCATGACCTCCCATGACAGCTACATGCTTCCAAAACAAAGGATCTGTCAGCCACAACAGAGAGACTTGGAAGTGTGGGAGACAAAGATCTCTAGGCAACTTGGCCCACGATTATGGAATGCCTGGAGGAGATCAAAACCACCACAAAACTTGCCACCTTCAAATCAAATTTAAAGACCATGGCTTTTTATTTGTGCTTCCCCCCAGTACACCATCCCTTCAGAGAAAAGAAGAAAGTCAGTGTAAAAACACGTGCTTGTAGGGGTGGGGAGGCAGGAGGTAAGATGGAAATGTGGATCTCTTTAGCTGTTTACTCGCACAGGAGGTGCTTGGGGTCAGTGAGGAAGAGTCTGATATAAATATTCAGACACCTGAGCAGAGCTGGAAATGTTGTTGGGACTTATTTACAGTGATACTTAGAGATATCTGCTTTACAACATTCTTTACAGAGCCCTGTGTCCAGATCCTCATGGAAACTACCTTAGGGGAGGGACACTAAGTGGAAGTTGAGGCTGAAAATGAAGCCAGTTCTGAAATGGAAAAAGCTGATGATCAAGAGAATACCCCTAACTCAGTTTCATGTCTCTGCTTCTAAGGGTGTATGTGGTTAAATAGGAACAGGCATGGGCCTTGCATCTACATTTCTGAATGCTTCCCGGGAGGCCCACTCTCATGGACACTTGACATTTCTCCTACATAAATTAAATTGAAGTGATGTCTATGCTATTTAGGATTAGAGGCACCTCCCAGTGCCTCTCAGTAAAAGTGCTGGCATTTTGTTGATACTAGTAAGTATTTCTAATATGAGATAGTGGGAAGAGTAACATTGTGTGTACAAGAAATAACATTATCTGAATAGATGTTCCAGGAAATTAATTGATTTTTTTCTTCTTTGTAGTAGAAGAATAAGTAGGGAACTGTGATATATGTCAGCAAGTGAATATCTTACTGGTCCATCCAGTCCTCAATTTCCTCTACAATCTTTTCATATTTAAAATGTATATCCTTCTTCAATATGTTTTGAGTGACTTATCTATGTTTTATAGGCCTTATTTATTTGTTTTTCTGTTACATTACCCAGAGGCTTTATTTTGCTTGCATATTTCATGTATTCTGAAAATAGGTTCTGAGAGCCATCAAACTATTTCACCTTATTATTTTTGTTCACACTATTTGGTTAAACACTGCATTCACAGAACCATAGAAAGGAATCATAGGATTATTTAGTCTGGAAAAGACCCTTGAGACCATAGAGTTCAAAGGTAAACACATTAAACAGTAAACAGGCATTCAGAGGCAGCTTATTGTTTCATTATGGGCTACCTGTTGACACTCATAGCTAGAATTAGTCACGTGTATAACATCTGAGAGCTGCACCAGTAGCTCACATTTTATCCCAAACATCGACAGTTACCATGTCCATTTTCCTATGGCTGCAGCAGTAGAAAGTTCTTTGGTGCCAATCCTTTGCCTGACAGTGCATTTGTTATTTTGCTCTGAGCCCCAACCCCTTTAGTAACCCTTTTCCCAAAAACTTGTCAGGTGTGTGAAAGTGGTTGGGGGATGCACTGAAGCCTGAGAATGAGGAGAGCATTTTGTAGGGGTGTAAATGAAAACACAGCCATCTCTTTGAGTAAAAGACATTGACTGAATGTGGGTGTTCTGTATGTGAGATTAGGAGGGGGTATTGTAGGAACAGTGCAGTTTAGTAGTGGGAAAGGGGGAGAGAAAGGAAAAGAAATCACCTTATCTAGAGACCCCAGGATCCCTGCCTTAGACTGTCAATATCCACCTCCTGACTGCTCCAGGAGACTTGCTCTGGCCTGTGCTCCAGACCTGTTGAAATATCTTGAGTCATCCAGCTGCTCACTTCTCCAAGTTAAAACATTCTCTCATGTCAGCACAGCTGCTTGTTTGCTCATAGGAGATAAAGGCTGATCAAGACAGGGTACCAAACTAGCAGAGATCCACAGATGTATGAAGGGAGCAGCTTCACTTACTCACAGATTTGTATGTTCTTGGAGTTCCCATAACACACTACCAGCTGGCAGTAATTTCATCCAATTAAACTCTTCTCCAGGACTATGCCCTTGGGTGACATCCTCTACTGCAAACTGGAATAACACCATTGTATGCAATTCAGTTTCAGAGAACTTGGTAGTAAATGCAGGAGATGCTCTGCAGAATGGGAGAAGCATTTCCCACATTTGTGGGGCTTGAATTTATAGCATGATTATCATGCTTGAAGACACAGGCTGCAGAGATGACTTGCATATCACTTCTACACTGATTAATGAAAATATCCCTTTCTATCTTTCTGATAATTTTTTTCTTTGTTTCAGACTGCAGCTAAATTAGTATTTTCCTCTAAAAGAATTCTTAGGTATTGATAAAACCGATTTTTTTTTTTAAATAGCTGTGAATAGAAAATAAGAGTGAATGTCTGTCACACATGCAAGCTGTCCAGTTTTCACCATCCACCACACTGTTTACCCCTCTCACCAGCAGTCTGCAGGGTGCTTTGCTGAACTACAGACAAATCTCAGGATTTTCAGCCATGTAGAAACAGCTAAACCAAAAAATCTGCTTTGAGTCAGTGCTTTACCTGACAGACCTCTTTAATTAAAGGTTTAACTGTGTGCAGACATCAAGCCTGTGAAATTTTGCCTATAGAAAGACACCAGATTTTTCCAACCTGTTCCTGATCTTTGTATTCCCTTGGGTGATTCTGGATGGAGTTCACCAGCTGGGCTTTAATCTTTCTGTATCTGAATGATGGCACTTCTCTGAATGGGGATGGCAGAAGCAGGTCTCCCTCTGCACAAGAACAGAAATCCTTCCCTCTTAATCCTTTCCATGTGGCTAATCCCACTCCAGTTGTAGGTGGTGGCCAGGCACCTCACCTGGCAGATTCTTTTTGCTTGTTTGCCTGCTTTTGCTGCATGGTGTTTTCATCTTCCAGAGGAAAATAAATTCCTGTCAGGTCTGGAATGCCTACTTTGTGCAATGACAGCCTCCTTTCCTTTTTATCTCTGAAGAGTCCCAGAGCGAGGGAATTGTTTGGATGTACAAAGCATTTCTTTTAGAGAAGAGAAATGTAGGCTGTGATGCAATTCAGCTTTCTGCAGTATTAGTTTCCACTCCTTTTGTTTTTCACTGTCAGCAAGTGTTACTGTGTATACTACACCACATTTTCCTGTCTGTGACTAAGGATTTCTGTATTGGCCAAGGATGGAAATAATAGTAAAAAAGGTCTTGGTGGCCGTGGGTCTTGTTCTTTTCAAAAAGCCCACTCCCATGGCAACAAGGCCTATTAGAAGGTAGCAGTCTTGTCACCACAACTTTAAGTCCTAATAATTCAACCAAAAAGATAAAACGAAATGTGGCAACTTTATCTTGCTCAATCTCTTACATAAAGTCATTTCTCAGAAACTTGATCAGTGGTAGAGACAACAAGCATTTAAAGGGGAGAGGCTTTGAGAGGGGAAAAATCCATTCACATCCGAGTTTTGAAAGATGAGTGAAAGATGGAAGAAAACATGATATTACAGCAATCTTTTTGCTGCTCTTGCACAGTGAACAATTGACCCAAAGTTTAGGATTTTGAGATATTTATGATTCATAGGCCAGCTGGAGATTTGAAATTTACCTCTTATGTGAAATAACATTTGTTTTATGAAAGAATTATTGATTGCAAACACTTCTGCCAACAAAGAAGGAAAGAAAGAAAATAGAAAAAAAAAAGTACAAATACTTTTGATTAAAGCAGTTGTATCCTATTCAGAGATCACTTTTAAAAGTGGTCTATACTTTAAAAATGTGCATTGGTTCCTATGGACCAGCAACAGGATTTCCTGTGTCTGTTATACCTGTCCTGGCTTCACAGTAATTGTGTGAATGTGATCCACAATGTGGGTTGGCTTTAGGAGTTGAGGAAAGATTTATCTACTAATTATAAGTGGTTCTTGCCTAAATATTTGTATGTAGTAAAGAAATGCCAGCTTCTACCACTGTCACAATTGACAAGTCCAGGTGTTATCATGGTTCAAGGTGGTTTGAACTGAATGAAAGTCATTATGGGGCACTGCTTCTAAATAAGATATACTGGAATTTAATTGTTGATGTAAAACCCATCTCAGGCTGCCTATGAACCCCACTTGTTGAGAAAGTGTGTGGGGCTGAACTCGGTGTTTTGGGAATGAGTGTGGCCCCAGAGAAGGTGGGGAAGAAACTCCCCACACTGCCAGCTGGGACTCATATGTGAGAGGCTGGCAGAGCCACTGCTTCACCAGAGCTGCCTGGTATCCAACTTAAATTGGTTTGAATGGGAAAGCTGCAGGTCCTGTAGGCTGCTCGGCACCCTGCAGAGCACAAAGCAGGCTTGGGAAGCAAGAGATGGGAAACCAGGCAGAATAAGCCACGTGGAGGAGTGAAATGGCAAGCACAGAGGCAGAGGGGTTTCACAGGGCTCTGTGCATTGCTCCCCAAAGCAGCTGGTGATGAAGCACTGCTCTCTCTTTTGGAGTTGGGCTGACAAACCAAGGGACAAACCTGAGTGGAAATCCCACAGGAGGGCTATGGCTTGTGTTTCAAAATTTCTGAGAGGTGCACACAAAATGAACTGAGGTATATTTTTCTCTGTCTTTAAAAGGGAAGGAAATTGTGACCACTTAGGTGAATGAATTCTATCATGTGTGCCTGATATGGAAAAGAACGTAGGAGGTAATAGGAATAATCACAAAGCCAAAAGGTTTTCCTTTTTACTCTGAAGCTCTCCTCTTTGGTACTGGGCACATCTTTGCATGAGGCCAAGTTATTCTGGGACTGGATCTCCTTTCAGAGATAAGGGCAGAGTAATTTGTTTCCCTTTCATGGCAACATGGGTTAAAACATTCTTTGCCAGTACTTAGATCTTTCTTTGTTCTTTTGTTGGTATAATCAGGAAAAGAACTAAAAGACCTTTTAGTCAATAATAAGAAACTGCCAGCTTCTGAAGCTTAGTTTCTTTTCCTCTGTGAGGGTAATATCAAGACAGTATTTTGTGGTTTAATGAGCACAAATATCAGTGCCCTCATGCAGTGCAAGCCTAGGCTAAGTGCTTCCCTAAATGAGCAGATAGTTTCAAACTTGGCTGTTCTAGTGATATGGATAAACATCTATTTTCTATTTCTGATCATTTATTCTGGTTATTAATTACTGTATACCAAACTTGCACAAACCTGTTAATATCTGATTTTCAGCAAATTTGTGTCAAGTACCAGATTTGATATCCGCAACTGTTTATTCTAGAGACTCAAAACCTCATAGCAGTATTAGTGAGAAAATCAGATTAAGTTTTGCCCTGGGGAATGGATTGCTTTAAACCTAAGCAATGTTGATGCTAGCATGACTTTAGAGGTTGTGCTCCTGAGTCAGGTTGTTGTGTGTGCCTACAGAGAAACTTCCAACACTTTTTGATATGTGGCATAGGGTTGTTTTTGTTTTTTTTTCATTTTTCATATTTTTCTTTGTTACTGTCAGTGGGTAGCAGACTGCTCCTTTGGATTTAATGTATTGTATGGAATGGTTAAAAATGTGTTTGCTAGTGCAAAAAAGCAGCAAGAAAAATAAAGGGTACATGACTCCTGCTTCCAGTGCATCCTCTTTGAGCTGGATTGGTAAAAGTTAAACTACCACATTTGGGCAAGAGCTCAAAAGAACACTTGAGCTACTCAAAAGTTTGAGTGAATAAAAAAATTAAACTAGTTTAGAAAAAAAATTTGTATTAGTTTAGAAAATTATTTGAAATAATGACATTTGTAAAAATGTAGGGTTGTTTTGAGAGACAGCAAAAGAAATGATGGAAAGACACAGAATTCTCATTTTCTAGACATTTCTAACATCAAAAATTCTTTATGCCTGGAGTACATCTTTCCAGTCATGGGGTTTTACCAAGAGAGTTTACAATATTTTTATAATGTCATTTATTGGTGCAGAGCAGTGGAAGAGTTACAGTGTGTGGAAAGGAAAGCAAGTTTAGCAAATGCAAGGCTTTTGTTTTTTTCTTGCTGTTTGTAGGGATGTAGAAAACAAAAAGAATTACTGAGAATGCTGTGCTTATTACAGTAAGGTAGGGTTGGTACCTGGTGAAATAATGCAGGTGGGAAAGAGCATTTTGGCCACCTCCTGACCTTCTGTATGTCCCCAACCCCAGGGACAGTGCTGCTGTGTGCCCTGACCTCATGTGCAGTGTCCCACGGCACAACCCCTGTGGCACCCTGTGCATATCACACCAGGTATACACCACATGTGTCTGCCTGGGAAATCTCAGAAATCAGTAGCTCTCAGGTCAGGAAAGAAAACCAAGTTGTTATGTGGAGTAACGAGAACTGCTCCTGGCTGGGGCACTTTTGTAAAATGGCATAGAAATCTGCATGTGAACTTTTGTGTAGGGTTTAGTAGTGGTGGGGAACATGCTGACTTGTTGAAGGCTGTGCCGTTTATAAACAGATAAGGAATCGGGGATTTAGAAGGCTACAAAAGCAGTTTTCTGACAAACTGAAGTAAAGGATTTTAGCACAGATCATTAAGTCAGTTGGGCAGCAGACACGAGCAAGACTCCTTCGTCACAGCACTGCATGTCACCTTCCACCTAGCCCTCTTGTGTTTCCTTATACATTACTCTTTTGTAGGCTTTGTTGTTGTTTTTCTAAACTCAACAGGAGATCACACGAATACAAACGCCCATGCACAAGGTATGACTTGAGTTACCGTCGCACCCTGGAGAGTAATGCTCCTGGCTGGTTTTACATGTCCCTTCTCTGTGAGGATTTCCACGTGATGCTGCTCAAACAGAGCAACCAGGAGGCAGGAACAATGTCCCTCTATACGCCGCCGGGCCCGCATTGTTCCGCGCAGGGCCCGCTGATGAACGTGAGATGGCAAAGTCATCGTCATTAGGCGGAATTTAATAGCGAATCAAAGTTCGAGGGGAGAATAGGCCGATCTCAGCTTTAGCCTCCCTTGGGCCCTGCTGAAAGATTAGAGGGAAAGAGTAGGGCCTTGCTAAGTTGAATGTATCAGATTGTTTTTCAGCAGTAGTTACGCCTGTTGTAAACCCCTGAGAAACACCCAGTTTAACTCTTTGGAAAAAAGCATCCCACAAAGTCTGGGGAAGAGGGGGAGAGGGCATGTAGCAGAGGGAAAAAGAGATGTTTGATTTTATTTCTCTGCTACTCATTGCAGAAAGAATAATTTCATGGTTCATAAATTTTAGTTTGTATAAATTAAGCCATGATCTTCCTTTAGAGATGACATCTCTAAGCTTTAGTGTGCATATGTGACTTAAAAGAGCCAGGCTCCAGGAAGACTGAAAGTACAATTTCCCTTGATTTCAGCGTGCTTTTTCCATTCCAAATGCTTTACCACTGGAAGATTTTGTTTAAATTCTTTGTCAATTTTCCACATAACTTCTCAAAATGCTGTAGAGATGGGGTGTCAGAGAGCTGTCGCCATAGGGCAGCGAAGGAGTTAATGTGGAGTGTGAAAAGGGGGAGTGACCCCAGGAAAACTCCCCTACCAGCACCTGTAGCTCAGGATCAGACAAAGATAACAATAAGAAAGCAAAATGCGTTAGGTGATCTTCCTCCCGTGGTGCCTAAAATGTCACTGGGCACTGGCTCCTCGCCTCCTATTTCCAGCTTCCTTTCAGTCAAGGCTCTCAGCTAAAAGACAGATGATGGCACCTCTTCGTATCAGAGGCTGGTGATCAGCTGAGTTGTCCCAGAAGTTTTATTCTTTTGTTAATGCCTTGGGATGTGTTATGTAGCAGTGATAAAATCACTACAAAGAAAGCTAAACATCAGCCAGAGAGAGAGATCTCCACATAGATAAGATGTAAAAAAACCCAAACAAATAAAATAACAAAATAGGCAAAACTGGACTTCAGGCCCCTTTTTCTCCTGGCCTGCCCAGGTGCCTGACTTCTCTGGGCTGGGGGTTCTCTCCAATAGCCCCTTGCAGATTTACTGTGTTCTTTGCAGTAATTTGGGCAGCTTCTCATAACCCAATAAGCATCCCCCTGACATCTCTCCAGAGCTGTTTCTGTGGTTGCTTTAGCCATGTCAGCAGGGACACAGGAACATGCCATTTCCCCCTTTGCCTTCTTAGGGGAAGTAGAAGCCCTTGAGGATGCAAGGACACTTTGGTTTTGGGTATTTTTGGTGAGTGGGTTGCTTTTTGTACAGGAAATAGACGGGATTGGAACACATTTGGGGTTTTGTGGATGCTTACCTTTGTTGGGTCTGTTTAGGCTGTAGGTGCTAATGCTTTGCAGTGCTGCTTTTTGTCTCGCAATGTTGGTTTTTTATTTTTTTTAATTGATACCAGGCATTTCTTGCTGTTCACATTATTGCAGAACATAGAGTATTTGAGAATCACCTTGAAACTTTTGCTTTCAAACCCCTTCTCCAAACATGTAGCAATCTCTCTCTCTCTCTCAATCGTTTCTCACAAGACACCTTCAGAATTGTGACCAGAGGAAAGACACTAAATAAGAAACTATATCCTCAAGATACTTTTGTTTTTAAATCCCTTGTTCTTGTTGGAATAGAATCTCAGTATTTGAGATGGACAGGTTACTGGTCTGAGTGAGGACAATATCCCTTTCTGTAGCATCAGTGGCCCACAGTGCCAAACCAGACACCCTCACTGCATTCAGCCTGGGACTTCCCTGCTCACTGGCTTCTCTGTTTCCCCATGCCTGTCATTCTCCACTCTCCTACAAGTGTTCTCAGCAAGCCCAAAGTCTCATTTTTTCAGCTCATCACGTTAAAAAACCAAACAAAGAGAAAACCCTAACAGAAACAGCAACACCTTTTTATTGTATTCTAGATGTTTTGAGGGTCTGAATGAAATTCAGCTTACTTCACCCCAAGGTCTTTGATGCACTGCAGGTACACCAGCCGGCCCAGCCTGTACTGCCTGTACTGCATGGGGTGTCTGGCTGAGTGTTGGAGTGGATTTTAGCCCAAAATGTCTCATAAAATGGTTGCAGATCGTGTTCTCTGAGTCAAAGCCACATCTCACAAAGGACCTTTAACTTAGACAAAGTCAAAGCGCACTCACCTGGGAAAAGGGTTTGAGCCAAACATTTTAGAATAAGAGACCCAGGATACAAAGGGCACCACAAATAATTGCAACATTAGTAGGCAGAAAACTGTAGCTAACCATCCTGTCCAGAGAGGCATGACTTTGAATGCTGATCAAGGCTATTTTGTCTTGCTGACCACTTATAGTTTGGAGAGATAGACTCATGGGAGTCTTACTAAACCACTAACTCACCATGACTGACCCCAGTGTATCGGCCTTTCACACTACATGACTCTGAGCCAGCAAGCCTGAGTTTACTGGTGTGTTTCAGACTAATTAAGATTGGTTTTCTTTAGCATTTCTAATGAAATCCTACCTCCCCAGAAGTATGTGTGCACACAGAAAAAGAGACCCCAAACGAAAACCAAAATGAAACAAGATGAGCTACACAATAGCGACAAACTATTTTCTTTCTTTGCTTTATTAACCAGCATAAATGTCGAGTCTCTCCCTTAAATAGCCCTAGGCAGCACAGGTATTTTTTGCTAATACAGTGATGAGAAAAAAAGAATGCTCCTTTTTTCTCCTCAGAAGAAACACTGTCTCTGCAGTCTGAGTGGCTTTCCAACTTAAACCTGAATGTTAAAAAGCAGTGGAAGCATTTAGGGAAACATAAAGGGTTGGGGACAGTTGATGTTTAAATAAATCCTTCTGTAAGCTGAGAAATGTCCTTAATTCATCATTCTGTCTAGGAAGCTACTTGACAGAATGCAAAATGAAAATATACTGATTCTCTGACAAAATTTTAAATCCCCGTCCTACATGCACTGTCATTATCAAGTATTTGAAAATTCATTGAGAGGAAATTTGAAGTTGATTGTCTCATTTAAGAAACGTGATCTGCCTCCAATGTCTTGCTTGGTTTTATTTAAACCTCTGTGAGGAAATTGGGCAGCAGGGGAGCCTTCTCTCCCAAGGTGTGTGATGAACAAGAGCAAGTATAGGCATGGTGCCCTTGAAGTGGGATTGTCACACACACCTGCTCTCATGCAATTGCAAATTCTGTTAAAAAGTGGTCTTAAGGCTACTCTTCTTGCCCCAGATGGTTCTTGGCAATCTGAGACAGGAGCTGGGGAAATGTTCTCGCTGGCTGCATGCGTGCAACCTGGGAAGACACTCAAGATCTGTGCCAGAGTCTTGTGCTCTCAGACATTTTGTGCCCATAGCATCAAACAGGAAAGGCTTCATGACCTCACATCAAGCTTGCAAAATTTGACTCACACATTTAGGAAGGGTTCTCACAAAAACCACTTGAGCAGACATAAAAGTAAGCAAATTTGCCACTGTGTGTGTGTTTGTGTATGTGTTTGCATGTATAGATGCAGTGTAGAAAAGCATAGCTATATATTGTATGGGGTACTGATGAGTGATTACCTAATTACTGATTGCTGATCATTAGTGTACTGATCTCCAGCCTTTTGTGGTGTGTAGCTGGTTGTCATACCTATATTACCATTATAAGGAATTCAGCTGGTGGCATTATATGAAAATGTGTACATTGTGTATTTTTAAAGCAAGAGCTGCCATGATATACTTGATATCAGAACTGGAAGCTTTTTTTGTTTTCTACACAATACTACTATAGGATGCCAGGACACATACGTGGTCTCTCTTGCCTTCTGTGTCCCTAAGTATATTGTAAATTGAGATGGGAAAATAACTGCGGTCCCACCATGGCATTTGAGTTCTCAGTTCATGAAAAGTGCTCTAGACATTGCCTGTAAATATTGTCCCTTAGAGTTTCAGAACAGAGAATAAAAATCTAAAAGAGTAAAAATGAAAATTTGTCCCGCTTGTTGCAGTGAAACCAGAGAGTTATAAAGGACCTCTGAACAATATTGAGTTTGGGGGAGCACAATCACATCACAAAAGATTTACCTCCACTCGGCAAACTCAATATAGGGCAATAACAATCTATTACAAGCAGAGCACTACAACGTCAAAGGAATATTTAAAAGAACTAGACAGAACCTTTAAATCACAAAAATTGAGTTAGGTTGTCCCAGAGGAAACACCCTGGAGACGATTCCTAGCAGGATTTTCAAGAGGCGTTGTTCAATTACCAAAAGTTGTATCCAATGTGTATTTTAAACATAACCAGTAATCTGTCTGCTTCTAAAAACCTAGGGGGCAGCAAGGAAAAGGCACCAGTCCTGAAGGAATTATTAGAGTGGCAAAATGATAACAATTGCCATGCACGTCTGCATGTTCGCGAGGTCAAAATAAGGGATTCTGCTGAAAAGCCTCTACCTGCACCAGTTGTGGAAGTAAGGCATGAGATAGCTATCACAGACACCATTCCCTAAGTGGGCAAGTCAGCGCCTGCACAAGAAAGAGGTGGCATGCATGCCACATGTCTCTGAAAGTGTAATTACAGCAGTGACAAAACCAGCAAGTACAGTGAAGCATGGAGACAAGAAACCTACCAGCTTTCCAGACACAATTACAGCTGATGCTCCTTTTTAGCAGCTATTTACTCTCACCATAACTAAGGACTTTTGAAACAGTTTTAATTTGGTAAACTGTTGAAAGTAACCCTTACCAGTGTTGCATCAAATATCCCTTTTTTTCTGAAACATGACTTCTCAGTTCTTCCTCTAGCTGCCTGTTCTGCAACAGGTCATGGCTACAGCTAAGGAGGCATTGCTGCAGAGGGATGGAGTCACCTGAGCTGCAAGAGATCCTGGCTGTAGTGGCAGGGTTGAGCTCACGGGTGCTGTAGGACACAGCAGGAGTCATGTCAGTGCAGCCACAGCTGCCTGTGCCTTCTAGGGACACCACAGGGACAGCATGGAATGACCCATGCTGCCGGGATGAGCCTGGTTCAATGTCCCTGGAGCAGTAATCCTTTCGGAAAAATCCCTCAGACCTTCTCTTCTGGAGTCTAAACCCCAGATAATAACTTAGCTATTGACTATGATATTTAGTATAATTTGTTGTTAAGATGGTGTTCCCCTATTACCTGCTAAGTTCCTTTGGGACATTAATACAAGATCCTGCTGCAGCCCTTGACTGAGGGCATATATTAGATTTTATTTAGCCTGCAAGGCAGTCGTGCCACAACTCTACACTAGTTGCATGCCACTTTTTCAATCATTAATGATGAAAAATGGGACAAAGTTAATGCCTGTCACCCTCCTTTTCCAGATGCTGAAAGATGAGCAAAAATTAGTGTGATCATAATATTGGTAAAACAGAAACCAGTCATGAATAAGCAGTTTGTCTGCTGATGAGAAAACACTACTATCAAGTAGGCATTAACTTCCATAACCTCCATAGAGACAACTTCCAGATTAGGGAGATGCTGATATTCTGCAAGCCTTCAGCAAAGAAATTCAGACTCAAGAAGGTGAGCACAACAAAACAACCTTCTCCACCTGTGTCCCACCAATACCTCTGCTCTAAGGTGTAACAGAGTATGCATAGAGCCATTAAGGAGGTAAAATAAGAATTATTGTGCACCCACATTTCAGGAGAATTTGATTCCAATTAATGGATGGGGCAGTTGGGTACTTAAAGAAACTGCCTTCAAATCAAAGGTAATTCAGAGCAGGTCACGGGATTGGGTTAACTGCAAAAAGCCTCTTGCTTAAATCCCCAGGTGATACCTGACACACCCAAGCATTAACTTTTTAGATGGGAGTAGGGAAGATAAGCTCAGAGTCACACAGTAGTCTCTTTGCGTTTGGCCCAAGAACCAGGCTTAAAAATACAAACAGGCTGTCCTGCACAGAGCGTGAAATGCTTAAATGTCAGAACAGTATTGTTAGGGCTCTATCTGTATGCATAGCAACTATCGTGTGTACAGCAGAGAATAGAGCTGCCTTCGTGAAGGCAGGCAGGAATAAAAGCCCCGTATCCTGTTTTAACCATTCCCAGGTGGCTTTGGAAAAAAAAAATTCTTTAGAATTAAAATGTTATTGACCTCAGTGACACGTGTATTATGTCTCTCAAGGCCAACAGTAAATATACAAAATGTTTGTGTAAATATATATCTATTTAGTGAAAGTACAAGTCAACAGAAGAATCATTTTCTTAATAATTGCTGAAAAACTTTGCCTTTTCAGGAGAGTATTGAGAGAGTTTTATTAACTTCTACTTTTTCCCATGTTCTTCAAAGGGACTATTGTAGAACGTTGGGCCACATAATCCCATGTCTTTACACTGTAATGCATAGGAGAGGGGTGGGCAGTGCAAGAAGTCAGGTTGTTCCCAGATGTCTGTGACACAGCCAGGTACTGCTGTAATACATATGTTTAGGTACTATAACAAGTGTTTTCTGTCCCGAAAATGGCCTGGGTCCAGCAGGAAAAGCCACCTGTGATGAATATTCATCTCTCCTGACCTGGGTACTGTGGGTAAACAGAGATGTCTCTCCCTTTCCACGGGTCTCTGCCTGTGCCCTGTCTCATCAGGCTGTGGGGAGAGCCCTGGTAGCAGCTGCAGGGGTTTGCTGTATACAGTAACACAGAGAGTACCCCTCATGGAGGTGCAAAATTAACTTGTAATTAGGTCCCTGAGCCGGGCAGTCTCGTGAGCCCTGACAGCGCTCGTACGTGCACGAAGCCTGAAGCAGAAGCAGGGTGGATTTGTGGTCAGTGGTTGAATTCATTATTGCAGCAAAACAGTGTCTCTCCCTCTATGAACTGGCTTCTGGAGCATGCTTCTCCCTAGATGGTCACTTCCATTTGTGGGGCCGTGTGAAGGCAAGAGGGATTCCAGGAACAGGCCCTGGAGAAAGCTCAGCATATCTAAGGGCAGGTACTGAAAGGACCATCCAGTGGAAAGGGACACAACATTGATGGCTGCATTCATTTTGTTATTATGTATGGCAATTTCCATAAAAGGATCTGAGAGAAATAAAAAAAAAAGAATTATTCATTCAGAAGTGTAGTTCCTATAAATTCCTAAAAGGAATACCAAGAGTTTGGTATTTACCTCTTTATGGGAATGTATCTGATGTGAGATGAGGAGGAACAAAGAGAAGTGCTTCAACAGCAAGAAGGGGACATGGGAATAGTCACAATGAAGTGCTATTAGAGAAGCCTGGAGCAAGTCTGGTAGTACTCCCTTAGAGGTCTGGAACCTTCTGGAAAGTAACTCAGGTAAGAGATGTATCAGGATATGTGATGGAAAAGGTTATCTCCTCAGTCAGAAAGAACTGTGGTCAGAACTAGGAACAAAACTTCTGAGAGAAATTACTTTGTGTAAACAAGGTCTGCTCCAGTCTCTGTTCCTTGATTTCTGCAGTGTTTAAAGCCATGGACATCTCTTCAGGAAATGCCCTGAGGACAGCCCTAAATCTCAGGGAAGAAGTTAAAATTTTTAATTTTGTAAATATCTGACTGGGTTGTGTGAAATATCTGGTGGACTTATTCCAATTCTACAGTTTGCATTTTGCCTATTTGCATCTTTTCAATAATGTTATCGGGTAGAAGCAAGACAGTGAATCTACATCTGTGTAAATCTGAAAACAGAAGAAATCAGTCTCTTTGTCTTCCAAGAATGAAGTTTGTAAGTTATGCTGCAAAAAGATTATGCAATCTATCTGTCTTCAGTTCATGAAGCACTATTTCTGTGGACTCAGTATAACCAAGACCGAGTGAGAGAAAAACTAATGAGCGTTGTACTTTGTCCTGAATCAAGGCTAACAATGAGCACAGGGAAATGGTGAGGATTTACCAGTCCCCCAAAAGGAGCTGACACCAAGTGAATTGACATCAGACAGTCCTAGGCTGCTGAGAAAGAATGAAGAGGGGTATGACTTCAGTGGCCAGACATGCTGTATTGGTCAGAAGAGAAACATCTCCCCTTCCACTTGTTATATCTGTCTGTAGGTTCTGTCATTAGTAATTTTGAAGCACAAATTTTTTGTCCTCTAGAGTTAGGCTCCTTTTGAAACTACATAAAGTCAGAGACCCAACTGCAAGTAGACTACTGAAGGACAAAGTGTTTCTCCACCAATATTTAAAAGAGTCCCTTCTCATCACGACTGTTGGCAGGAACTGCCTTCCCCTGGAAAATATAGGGTATGTGAACAAAACTTTTCCAGACCTTGGAGAGCAGTAGGTGGGGTAGGTCTTTCCCATCTATAAATTCCCATAGAGCTTTTGTTTTCACTTCTGTGATGCTAATAGTTTCCCTCTCTAATTTCTCAGCTAATTAGTTTATCTTTTCCCTGCAGGTTGGGGGAATAAAAACACAGCTCCTGCTGGAGTTCTCTGATGTTTAGGCAGACATCTTGAGAACACAGATCAAACTGATAGTAGGCTATTTTATAGGGCCTTAAAAGCCACTAAGAAACTAGTAAGGCCCATTAGACTTTCTGTCATGCATATGATGAGGAAAAATATACCACCATAAAGTCCACTTTATTGTCCTGCCATGACAGCAGCAGCTATTGTGCTGGGAAGCTTTTTGGACGGTAGCTCTACCTTAGTGTTTCTGCTCTGCTGGCTGGTGAGGTTTCGGGGATGGCATCCAAACAGAGAGGCTTTGTGATAGGCTATCAGTGACCCGTGAGGAGTAGAACACACAACCCACTGGTCTGACATGAAGGAGAAGCTCAATAAAAGCAGAGTGACCTCTTTCAGTTTCCCATTTCAAGCCTTAACGTTGGCTCCCTTGCACAAAGATTGGCTGGAAAAGCTGGTACCACGTTATGTTCCAGGCTCTTTTCAGTGTGAGCAGAGTTTATCTGGCCATCCTTAGGGGCACTGCTCCTTTGCACTTTCCTCTCTAATATCTTTAAACATACAGGGGAAAATACTGCTCTTTGACAGGGGTCCATATTTACTTTGTACTGCAAGTATTTTGCACCAAGTGAGCTAGAAATTAATGGCAAATCACTTTTTGCCTAAAGTAGTATTTTATAGTCTATGAGGAAAACAAACAGTTACTTGTTCTTTGTCTTCAACTAATTGCGAAATAATTATCTGCCTTTTAAGAATAACTACTCTCCAGTTGCAATTTATGTGCTAGGGAACCTGGGACACCTCATACAGTGTGGCAATCTGTGCCTGCAACACTAATTCTGACAGATGTTTCCCAAAGCTCGTGGTAAAAAGAGCTGTTGTTACCGAGGTCCAGCTGACACTAGGGTGACAAATTCAGAAGTTAGCATGGAGTTACCTGCACAAGGTTTTGCCAGAGCAAAAAACCTCCAGAGTTAGTCATTCTCTTACTCCTTTAAAAGGAGAGTGTGTCCATGGAGCACAAATGATCAGAATTACCACTCTTGTAATTCTTCCTGGTAGTATTTTTCAGAATTCTTTCATTTTTTTTTGCAACAGGAAACATCTGGAAAGTGCCCAGGTTAGTCAATCTGGATTGATTGAGGGGTTTTTTTATTGTTCAGGATGCACCATGGGTTTTATTTTCGTAGTTGAATCTCTGTCCTTAAAACACTCTAGCCAAGCAAAACACTCAGAGATGCTAGAGATGACATGTAGGTCTTTAAGGGGTGCTCAGAAAAGACCTGATGCACGACCAGTGACTGACAGCAACTTCTTATCCCTAATTGCTTATTTTTCCAACAGATTTCCAAATTGTTGTGCAATTTCTCCTGCCTCTTCTCCTACATTTACACTGTTGTGGCTGAGGAGGCCTATATGAAGCTCCTTACAGATACTATCTAAAGATGATAGCCAATAGGTGATGTGCTTTTTTCCCTTGCAGCATTGAGATATTATCTTAACCCTGTTCAGATCTTACCAGCCTGGTAACCTGGGACTCAGTCTGGCTTTCTGCACGTGGCAATGTGAGCCACACTCAAATCTACATTTCCATTATGTCTCTGAAATATGCTTTAGTGCGTTTTTTATTCAGTATCACTAATAGTGTTTCCCTATTGAGAGTGTTTTCTCCATTTAATGAAGAATTCACCACTTGATTGTGTATATGAGCAAAGTGTGATACGTGTTCTGGAAATTGTTTCACAATTAATTTTCCATAAGTTTGTGTTTAAAAATGCTGGTTGTTTTGCATCATGACAAACCATGACAAATGGTTTGTTCTGATTGAACTTTTTAATAGAACAATTCCACATTTCTTGTGTGCCCTGACCTTAAAACTTACTGGAATTTGTGCCACTACTCTTTAAAGACAAGTAAGTCCTATATGTACTTCAGGAGTCATAAGAGGCAAATTCATAATAGTACCCTTCAAGAGCATCTCTGAAAGATATTCTTTTAAAAGACTGCCAACTCCCCTTACTCTCAGACCAAACCACAGAAAACCACCAGCCCTTATTTACTGTTTTATTACTGTAGTTTTTACTTACAAATGCCAGATCTGCATTGATATTTTCCCCTGAAATCTAAAAACAAACCCAGAAAAAAAAAAAGACAAAGGAACAGCACTCAGACTTCTCCATTCAAGGCTGGAATAATAAAGCTAGTGCTCTTCAGCCAGCAAGTGTCTGTGGGACAAATGTGGGAGTGTGAATGCTCTGTAGCCACAGGCTCTGTGAGATCAGCCAGAGCAATGCAAAATCCTGGGAATCCAGGTCCTTCTGTCTGAAAGCTGCTGTTTTCTTCACATTCACTGCCTGTTTTCTTTCCAGGGTGTGTATGGCTTGGTTAAACTGTTACCTGTGCACTGGCAGTTTTCTCACTTGAGCAGAGATGAATTCTGTAAGCGATGAAGCCGGCTCATAACAGAAGCACAACTGCTCTGACTTGGGTGATCAATCACACAAGTTAATCCACGCGGAAAAGCTGAGCTGCAGCTCTTAACTGTACACTGGCCACAATCTATGAGTTTAATTTGCATTTCTTAGTTATAGAAATAGGAAACTTAACTTTGAAAGTGTTCATGTTATTTCTTAGACTGCTGCTGAGGCTTTAAGAGGTGCCCTTGGTTATTTAACACAGTTGGTGTGTCTGCTCTCAACAACATTGTTTTACTGCAAATTCTTAACAGTCCCCAACCAGAGTTTCAAACAAATCAATAAAACACATAAACAGTCAAGGCAGAAGGTGAACTTGGTATCAAAAAATCCTGGTTTGTGTGTAAGCAGTCTGAGGTAAATAGTTTTTGTTTCGATCAGAATTGTGTATTACCCTTAGTCCATTTCAAACGTTGCTTTATTGTAATTTGCATTATTTATGGTGGAGTTTGTTTTTTTTTAACACCCTGCAACTTTCCTTATGATTTAAAAGCAAACTTTTCTTTTTGATTCGAGCTGCTGGTAGAAGGCTCTGTCTAAGGGTGAGAATTAATGCTGACTGCCCCATCCCCTGCCAGGCTGCACTGACTCCATCCACCGTCCCTGCAACCTCTCCCATGCTGCTAAGGTCCATGTCAGACAGGGCCCCCTGACATGTTCCCCTTTCAGTCACTGCTTTCTTCTGAGAGCTGTCACCACCCCCTGGAAGCACATCCTCAGTGTAGACACAAGGCTCCTACCAGCCCCGGCGGCAGGCTGGAGATGTGAAAGTAAAATTTATGTCTAGTGGGACTTGGGTTGCGTTGGGTGTGTTCGGGTTTGGGGTTATTGCAGAGCAGGCTGTGCTTGCACTGAGTATGGGAATGGATCCTGCCTGAGGCAAGCACAGAAACCGCCAGCAGCGAGTCCTTCCTCCCCCCAGTGAGACTGGGGCTCACAGGGACGTGTTTAAAAAGCCTTTGGAGGAGGTTTCCCTGAATGCCAAGAGGCAGGATTGTCACCCGCAGTTATAGTTTTTAATTGCTTTGCCTCTATCTGTTATCAACGGCAATGTGTTAAGATACTCCTTCTAAAGTTGTTAGGAGGAATATTGAGCGTAAGCAGGAGGTGCTGGAGGGAGATCACATGAATATATATATATATATATATATATATATATATATATATGAGTTTCTGTCCTTTGACATATGTTACT
>VZTB01010723.1:751230-766318 GCA_013397245.1 Thryothorus ludovicianus
ATTTTTATATATATATATGGGTTTGCTCTCCTTGGCATATGCTCTCTTTAGTTGTAGTTGTTGGGCCTTTCTGTTGGTTTGTTTTTCTGTTTTGTGTTTTTCTTTATGTTCTAATTATGGCCATATCACTGAAATTTCATGAGTACTGGGCACAGGTGCCCAGACACTGACAGTGAGGGGCTGCAGGGGCTCCGCCCTCTGTGGGGTGAGGCCAGAGGCTGACCTGTACTGGACACTGGTATTGCTGGCCAGCTCCAATGGACCTACTGCAGGGCACAGCTGTGCTTCTGGAAAAATATGTTTAAGAAAGGGCAAAATGAGAAAAAATAATGTAAGAAGTAGCTCTGATATCCGGTCACTAGGTATTAGCAATGACAATAGTGTTTGCAAGTTATAGCAGTGCTGTAAAAAAAAAAATCCAAGTCCAGCAAAGTCCCTATAGAACCAGAGTGAAAACAAGTCCTCAGCTTGAGAAAATGTGTTCTGTGATTTTATTTCTTCCTCTCCTTAATTGGCTACATAGCTTTCTCATCCCTTTTATCCCCCCTCTGAACTTTCCTCCAGAGAGAGCATAGTGGCTTTATTTTTGTTCTAAGATTGAATGACTTTTTCCAGTTGCTGTCATTGGAGTCTATTTAACTTTAGGCCTCACCACACGCTGTAAATGCAGGACTGCTGCCAGTCAACATGGAAGAACCTTGAATGAACTGACTGCTTCTTAACTTTATTAGAGTAATTCATATTTGGACCCTTTCCCTGCCCACACACCTCTCTGCCCACACTTACGTTTCCTTGCCAAATCATGTAAAACTCTGACCTTTTTTTCCCAATTGAATTATTAGACTCCAAATAGCAATAGGAAAGTTGTACCATTAGCCTGCACCATCCCTTCTCACCCCTTGACACTACAACTGAGTTTAGCCAAGTCAGACTCGGTGCAAAACCTTTAATTTTCAGAACAAGGAACCTTGCTTGTTTCCAAGAAATACTCTTTGTCAGCATCCACTTTTCCTACTGTGCCTTCCACTGTCAACTCTCTGGCCATGGTTCAAATCAGTTCTTGCAAACATTTGTGTGTGAAGTGAGCTTTGAGATTCCTATTGCTGTCTGGACAGGAGGTAACTTCATTATTTTGTTGTTGCATTTCTATTCTTGAACAAGAGGTGCAGCTGTTGTAGTTCCCCAATAAGATAGAATGCACATGTGATGGATTCATAGTTATCCACTAGAATTTAGGGAAATGGCAGGTTCATTCCAATTTTAATCAACTACATCAAATCATACCACTGTGATAAAAATGAACAACTTATTTATCTTTTTTTTTTTTCTTCAGTTTGGGTCCTGTGAGCCTACAGATTTAGGAGTGCTGACAAAATGTATTTTCATAAGTTATTTTACTAGTAATAGGATCCATTCTGAGAAGCAAAATATTGTACAAGTTTCAGTGAGCTGAGCTAAACACTGGTGAAAAACATGAGTGGAGTTTGCCTTTTCTTTCTGACCTATGTGAAAACCACAAACGGATTTTTGTAGCTGTGTGTAGTAAATCCTATTGAATTTTCTTTCCTCTTTCTTGAGAAAACAAAGCTTCAGTTTCCACTTGGTTCTAGACTCCCTCTAAACTAAACTCTTTAATTAGACCTCTAGAATAATGTCTTGTAGGGTTTTTCCTTCTGCCATTGCATATTTATTAATGTCAATACAGAAGCACTGCTACCCACATCCATGTGCTACCTCCGTGCTTCACATCTATTGGCATTTGGTCCTATCTCTGCACTGGATTATGTNAGTGCTACCTCCGTGCCTCGCATCTATTGGCATTTGGTCCAAAATACCTTTTTCAGTCTGATTCCTATCTCTGCACTGGATTATGTGCATACTAAACTCTCTCCTGAGCATATCTCCTGTACCTGCAGCTGTTGGAGTGCTACTGTCAGCCAAGGCAGGCCAGTGAGTGCACCCTCCTCCAACCTGAGCAGCTTGGCTTTAACAGCCAAGTATTTTCTATTTACTGAATCATGTTCTTGTATTAAGGCAGAAATTTATGTGAAGACCATCTCCTCTGCCACTCTACAGTGATGGCAGTGGTCACACAGGTCTCAAAGCACTCGAGCAATGCAAATCACACGAATAAGGCAATGCCCACTAATAACAGGGAGTGTTAATTATATTAGCATCTTGCTAAAAGGGTAAGTGGGTAAATGTCCTACTCAGGTCCATGTTCCTTCTACCTCAAGTACCAGATTTTATCAAGTCAAAACCTAGAATTAAATTTCACGTAGCTTAAAAATGAAAAATAAAAAGGCAGTAAATGTTCTCTGTGAAAGCAGTCACACATCCTCCATTTGGATGGCAAATATCTTCTGCTTAAAAGATAACCTTACTGTTAAGGTGATAGTCATAAACTGTGGCTGTATTTAATGGTTATTGCACTAAGCTGATTTTGAAGTACACTTCTTATGTTGTAATTCTGGTGGATCAGTTTCCTACATGAAATGCATAAATTTAAGACAACAGTTTTGAACAAATTTCCTCATGTTTGAGGATACCAGTTGTAAAAAGGTTTAAGGATTTCTGTTGTCTTTATCACCTGGCTGCTAAATATGACTAAGTGAAATACTGAAAATATGACAGACCATAAATTTAAGAATACAGTATAAGGAATAGCTTTTTAAGACTTTTCAGTGTTAAAGGATCAAGTTTTGCAGTCCAGAATGAGAGACATGCCAGCTCGTAGTGATTTTTTCTCCTTTTTATTTTTTTTGTCATTACAAGCGGGATATATACATGTGCATTTTAAAAACCAGGCATCTTTTGGTAACAAACAATCTGCTGGCAGATAAAAATCTGTACCCAAAGTGGAGGAGGATTTCCTTAACTGAGAAAACAATGTAGCACTATAAAATCATCACAAGCAACGTATTTATTGGAAGAACAAAGACCGTCTTTTGACACAAAGGAGAGGGTCAAGGGGGAGAAGAGTATGTGAAATGCTGCTGCTTGAACAGTGAATTTCTCTAGAAAGCACTGTCCCAGGATATACCTCTTTTGAGGAACAGGAGCTTTTTCCACATCCTGTCCTCCCATGCACACAGCCTGCTAAGCACCAGCATGGATACCAGATACTGCTCTCTTAGCCTCATTTTTGTGCTTCAAACTTTTGAACTGGGATTTGGATCCACATTTTGGTACTGTTTCCTGATAGTGAGCTATTTCCAGGGTAAAAGCTGCTAAGAGCATTGCAGATTTTCTCGTATTCAACTTACAAGGAGAGATGGATTAGAGGATGGTCACAACATAACAAAGCTTGTAATTTTATAACTGGAAGTAAAATTGGGAAAAGGAACAAAGATACAAGAGGCTGAGGAAATCCTGTTCTTAAAATGTAGGTGTTCAAGGAGTGATTTCTGTATGTCTGACAGAGCAGGCTTAGACTTTTCAGCTTGCAACAGAGGGGATGTAGTGGGAGGACAGTAGAGATCAACAAAGTAAGGATTAGTGTGGAGAGAATGGACAGGGATGTGCTGTTTGTTGTTTCATCTGACATAAAATCTAGGGTGCTCAGATATGGAAGAACCAGTGTAAAAATGAGTGCAGGCAGATTATTTCTTCACCCCAGCTTGAAGTAGGTGTGTGGATCTCCTTGGTAAGGTATGTAGTGCATTTTAGAAAGTTTGCATAGGTTCAAGAGTAGAATGAAGAAGTATTCAAAAGACATTTCTATAGTGGATTAGCAAATAAGACAAATCTCATCACTCTCAAGAAATCTGAGCTGAAAGCAGCCTGAGACAGTGGCTGGGAGAGTCCTTTACATTGCCTTTTTCTCAGTCAGACACCTGATTCTGGCCGCTGTCACAGACATAGCCTGGAGGGGCCCTTGGACAGAATCAGCACAGCCTTTTCTGTGCTCCCCAGTCCAACCTGATACTGCTCACTGTGAGACCACACTGATTGTTCGTATTTTGCTTTGAACCATGAGAGAGGACTTCTCCTCTTTAGACCCTGGCTGAAGCAAGATTCCTGTTCCACCCACTGAGTTCCAGTGAAAGACAGAGGCCACTCTGATCCCCTTCAGAGACACAAGTTCTCAGGGAAAAGGTTGCTATTTTCATCATCTCTGCTTACCCAATATAGCACGTGTATTAGCAACTAGCAAATGCTTCAGTATAGATTACAGCACTGTGACCTATCAACAAATATTTTACTCACATGAAATGCCCTAAAAGAGGGAACAATTTTATTTGCCACCCAGATGAATTTCCAAGAGACGTGTAATGTTCTTTCTCAGAAAATTGCCCTCTTCATAAAAGGCAAAGCTGACAGATGCAGGTTCTGTGGCTTTAAATTACAAAACCTTGTAAAGATAAATATATATATAAGAGAATGCAATGCTCTAAAACAAAAGCAAATAAAAATTCAATGGGCCTTCATATACTGGTTTTTGTACTCAGAAATCAAGGTTTAATAAAATTCTTTAATTTTATGGCAGAAGACATGTCAAGTGCAGTTTACATTTCTCAGCCAATAATCATATTTTCTTGCAAGGGGCTGATACATTTATTTTTTAGAGACAGACACAACAAATAATAAGGGTTTTTATTTGAGAGGAGAAACAAGAATTTTTATCAAGATGAAAGGGGTATAATAAATTTATGAGACCTCACATACAGCTATAATATAATAAATTAGGAGGATTAATGGAATTGTGGGCTACAGTAACCCTCACTAGTAGAATGCCTATTTTATGGAGCTTGATAATATAGTTTATCATTGACTCCATGGGAATTCCCACAATATATTAGCTGTGGTGTAACAATAAAGCACACACAGTAAGAGGCATGTCTCTTTTGACACACATTCTCTTCCCACACTTATTTTACCAGGGAAACAACTCCGGTGCAGTTTAATTAAACTGCACTGCAATGAATTAGTCCAGGTCTTAGCCCCCTGACAGTGAGGAGCCTGGCATTACCACAGGGGGCTGTCCCCCTGTGACACCAGAGACTGCAGAAAACCTGGGAAAAAAAGGGTAGGGTCTCTCAAGTGACACTGTCACCGTGCAAGGCCTTAGCTGTCAATCACAGGATCAGCAAAAACCTCAGACCCCTTCACATTCAACTTTATCTGCCTACATTTGTTCACTTTTATCTGACCTTTAGGAGGAGATCAGAAAGTGACGTGGAGAGGCACTTAAAGACCTCCCCATTTATGAAAAAGGTGGGCTTTGGTGGTGGTAGTAGATAAAAAACCCTGCCAGTGGATATTCAGCTGACAGGAGTTTTACAGTCAGCTTTTTTTACAGTTTTCAGGAAGAGGAACGAATCAAAATCATGATTCTAGAGAAAAGCATTTTTTATAACGGGAGGTGGCACAGAGCAGTATCAAAATCTGAATCCAAGGGAGAATGTTTAGGTTCCACAAGCAGACAGGAATTACACCACTTGCAGCCCATGGGATTCCTTGGTATTACACAGGTCATTGAACTGCCTGACTTTGGATGTAATTCTTTGAAAGAGAATAAAGCTTCCTGATAAATAAAAAAGTCACTCTGTTTTTAGAAACCAGTGGGAACACAAAGGTGTGATGATAGTATTTGGGGACTGTGTGACTGGTTAACTGCTATCCCATTTTAAAAATGGGATATCTGATTTTTGTGGATGAGTTTACCCAATTTGCCCTCATTATATGACACCACGGGATGGTGTAATGGCCTGAGTTAAATCAACAGAAGTGCAATCCGTCACCAAATCTCTATTCTTCCAGAGGTGCTCAAGGTTACAACCAAATCACCTTAACTTGAAACCACAAGGTCTTCAGTCTCCAAATAAATCATATTTTCCACTCCTTTAATAGATACTTTAGATCTTGTATCTCTCGCTAGTACATTGAAACAATCATAAGGCAACGTGCTCTTCCAAGAAAACAAGTTGATAACGATTTTTAAACAAAAAAAAATTGAATTGTATAATTCTTATGATCTTGGAGGGGCATTCAATACAGACAATGGTATTTCCCTAGAGCCAAATGCTGGAATGTATAGAAAGGTAATTCCCAATAAAACAGCAAAATGGTCGTCCATTATTTATAGATATGCCTGTATGGAACCTTTTATTAATTCATGAGACTATTTAGGAATAGAAAGCCACAATTTAATCTTTTCAAGATGCATTTTTGGTTGAGAGTACCTTGCTGGACTTGGCTTAACACTTTCTTTGAGCATGCACACCACATCACAGAGGAATTCATTAGACAATGGCAATTAGATGTCCAATAATTTGGCACTGCTGGAATTGCTGCACTCTATTTAAATGCCAGACATGGTACCTTAGTGATTGGTTCATCCCGTCGCCACATTTCCATCGGCTACCGAGCCTGAGAAATGACAGTCACATTAGATGTCATGTAAAGCATCTGACCTTGCTCTCCCAGCACTTGATCTTTGCACTTCAGGCAGACATTTATCATTGTCCTGTGGAGACAGGACTCAGGTGGTTCAGATTCACCACTGGTTTTCATGTTGTAAAGGCATTATAACATTCCCTTAACTTTATCCTTCTGTCACAGGAGGAACTGAAATACAATTTTGTTGCCACCTGGCCAGGTAAATTTACTTAGTGGAGGGAGAGAGAAGCAGCCTCCTGTGGGTCAAAAGAGTGGAAACTAGAGGTGTTGAGACTTGGAGGACATACTCTTCAACTCAAACTCCCAGTGCTTGTAACTGCTTTGCTGGTAGAGTCAAAGACTTTTATTAATCAATATTCACTGCTTTGTTCTTTTTATGACACAGGGAATGCAGAGGTCAGAGATTTTCAAGTGGCATAAATACAGCAGATAACAGCAGCCAAAGCTGCTGCACAATGGTCTCTCAGCTTCAAAAGAAACAGAAAATCCCATCTGTAACTGGTAAACTTTGCATTTTGGCTCTTTCCACATTGAACATAGCGGCTGTGATTGCAGTTATCCTCTCAGATATGCACATGGGGATTCAGGAAGATTTTGGACCCTGTGCAGAGTTTGATTCCCTGTGCAATTTCCCAAAATGATCCAATAGAAAGCTCCTTTTTTTGTGCTCATGAGGAAGCTGGTTAGGAGTCTCAGATACTGGCATTTAAATTTGCAGGTTTCTCTGTAGCAGAGATGGGTTAAGGATCTGAAAGTTGTGGTTAATGCCCATCTCTGTGGATAATCTGACTGGGTGTCTAAAATGGTCGGGTGAGTTTGCAGCTTATTTCAGACTGCAAGTTTGAGGCATACCTCTTAATTCTTGAAGGGATAAATTCACAACAGAAGTAGTTTGTAAAAATAAGGTCGGCAGGATTGTGTAGGTTTCTGTTAGGCACAGCATTTTTTAGAGGGACTCTTGCTGTGCTTGTCCTTCAATCCTTGCTACTCACAAGTGGTTATTTTCCCAGGTGGACAAAGAAAATGACATTTACAGATATTATCTTGTCTGATTACCCACTCCTATTTTAATGTTTTCCTGATCCCAATTTTTATCCCATCCATTACCTCATTTTGTCTCAGTTTTTTGCCGTGATGCAGAGAGCGATAAAAGAACGCAAAGTTACTGGGAACATGTTGCATAAATCAGATTATACAGAGTTTGTTTCTAACACCTATTTGCACCCGTCTTTCACTTTTTAAAAATACTTATGTTCTGATTGATCAAGGTATTGTTCAGGAACGTGGTAGAGTTTACTGGGAAATCCTAAGTCATTATTTTTATATTTTACTTAACTATTTGGAGAAAGATGTGAGGCTTTTTCCACTGAATTCAGTCTCTCCACCTCCCACACTGGTGACACTTCACCACCATAGTTTTGGATAAAACCAAGCTGGAGTTCCTTTATGGCTGCTATCAGGTAAAAAGAAGTACAAAACTTTTTTCCTATACTGAGCCGAATAAATGAAGGGTAAAAAATCAACCCACAACTGAGCTACAAAATGCACAGATTTGACCTAGGATTTGTTAGAAAAGCCTATTTGATGCTAGACTTTTCTAACCACAACATTTCTTGCCTCTGTGGACATGTTGATGGGATGATTGGTTCTAGCACAAGTTACACACCCAGTGCCAAAGGTGCAGGTGAGAGTCAATCTCAGTGATGTGACCATGATGTCCAAGCCAAGGGGACTTCTGTGGCTCACTCTTCTTGTTGATGCAAGGAGCACCATGTTTGGTTGGAAACCCTCTTTCCTGTATCAATTCTGAGTAGATCTAGTTTCTCCCTTAAAAACTTTACTGATACATCTGTAATTTGACATCATGTATTAAAGACACTGGCATGTCTGATCATGTAGATTTCATTTATACAGTGTTATTTTAGCACCACAATGGTTGAGATAACTAGAATTCTACGTGAAAGGGTCAAACCATCTGTCTTTTATGCTGCAGCTTTCATAGTGATACAACTTAAACCAGAAAAATAGTCCATAAATTCCAGTGCAAAGGAGGAATATTTGTGTCTCATTGCATTTTGTGTGGATGAAGTCTCGCTGTGTCTGAATACCCTAAGGAATGACTGAAATTCACAGCTTTGTGGTTTCTTTTCTTAACTGCTGCTTTCCTGGATAGCAGGTGTTTTAAGAGGACACAGAAATAAATTTATTTGCATCAAGTTTATTAGCTGTACTAATCTAAATTCTTAGTGCCTGTGGACTTTGCATAGCTGCAGTTGAATTAGAAGGCCCTGTTGATCCCCTGTACCTGTGCCGGAGTCTAAACGTAGTTGCTGCTCAGTAGCTGGGCCTCCTGCGGAGGACCTTGACATCAAAGAGACAAACTAGCTAAGTCATAATTAGCCCCAGGCTTGTTTGGTGTAAATTGTAAACAATATATCAAGTTGACTAATTGTAATGAGTCTAAGTAGCAGACGCTGAGCCTTGGGGATCGGCGCGCGGTGCGGCACCGGGGAGGGGAGCGCGGCCGGTGCGCCGGGGACTGTGAACTGGGCGCTGTGTGGGGACAGCCACCCATCCACCCATCCATCCATCCATCCATCCATCCATCACCGCCCCCAGGATTAGGTGCCCCGGCTCCTCCGGGTGTGCGCACGCGGAGCCGCCTGACCGCGGCGTTTCTCACGTTAATCTCCGCACTTTGGGACGCTCCTCCAGAGGTAGAAAGGTTGAAAGCCACCAGAAGGATCGTCAGGAAAGTCACAGGCTCTGTGTTCAGTGTTTTCGGTGATCCAAGCTGTCTTTTGAAACACGTAACTTCATTAAGGAAAAAACTGAGCCCCTTCTTTCCTGTTCTCTTTCAAAATGTTCGAACACCTAAATATTGAAGCAGCCAATCTGTGGGAGGCTCCCTAAATATTTATTATTTATTATCTGGGAAGAATTTCCCTATCATTGTACAACAGCACTGAGCTGGGTTGGAGAGCGTCAATGCATTTTAACAAGAAACAAAACTCCTCGGACTAATAATTTTGCCTGACTGATGCAGATTCTCTGTACTCCTCATCACCTCTGCTTTTCAAAGCTGCAAGTTCAAAGGCTGTGTGTGATAGGCAGAATATGAGAAATGCCACACTGTTCATTTTACACATGTCTGCTCTATCAGGCTATCAATACAATACAGCGATAGATCCAAGATTCCTAAAGGGTCAAATTCTTCTTAGCTCAGAGCAATATAAGAGAAAGAACACATTTTTGGTTATGAGTAATTACATAAAGGAAGGAAAATGAATGTATTCACAAATCAGCAAGCTATTAGAGGATAAGAAAAACACATCCTTATGGTTTTTGGTGAGACCTTGGTGACATTTTAACAGGCCACCTTTTTTAGAAAGACAGTTTTCTCTATTTATCCTCACTAAGAAAAATTTTCCCTGTTCCTCAATGAAATGTACATGAGTAATTACATTAGGAATTAAAATGGAAAATAATTTTGGGAACAAGGAGTGTATGAACATTTGAAACTGAGCTATGGTGTGTGGAAGCAATTTAAGAAAATTGCAAAAATTGTTTCAGAATTCAACTGATATACACACTGAGGCATAAAATGTCTCTTTGAAAGAATTAAGGAAGGCTTATGTTATAACTCAGTCACAGCTCTGCCCTCTTACTTCACTGGAAAGTGCAACCATCATTTCTGGCTTCCAGGAGCAGTGGAATAGCTTTTTCTGCCATCCATGCAGGCACCAATCCTGAACAGGTTGTCTTAAGATTCTGAGTAGACTTTCTCCCAAGGCCACAAAGAAGCACCCATGGAATACTTTCTTAGTCTCAAAAAAAAAAAAAAAAGATGCTGTGTTCAGTCTCAAAAAGACCCATCATGAAAAGGAAAGACTTTTTCCCCTTCCCTTTAAAGTACATTTAGTGCAAGGTCAAGGATGCTGGTAGTTGCAGCCTGCTGCCTGGGGAAAAGTACATGTGAAACTCTTAATTTGCCAGTGGTTCCCCTCCTGAAGGACAGTGGTGTATGTATTTGGAAAGATGGGTTTTTTAATTGTTTGTTGTGTTTGTGGCATCTGTTCAAACAGTATAAAGCAGAATTTCAACAGTATTAAATTAGCCTGTAATACGCCTTCTCATCACTCTACATTGCAAACACCTCTCCCCTTCCATCCTTTGTTAATCTGATGGTTCATAACTCATTCAGGTGTTCCTGGATTTCTCACGGATTCTTTTAATTCAAACACTGCAGCTAAAAATTCCTCATATCACAGTGGCAAGCTTGGGGCTTTGGTACTTGAGATGGAGGAAGCTGCACCTCCCATAAGCTCTGGAATGACCGGCTTGTGAAGTGAGCAGTTTGCAGGCCAGCTTGCAAACACCAGGAAAACAAAACAGAATCAATGTGTCTCCAACTGATACTGTCTGTGCCCCTCAGTGAAATAAAAAACAGTTTCTCCCAAGTGAGACTCACTGTCCCCTGGAATCTGAAACCCAACTGTGCCAACTTGGCTGGTTTGTTTTAGCGCAATGGGAAGAACAGTGAGTCTTTGTCATAATGACAAAGGTAGAATATTTGCTTGTCACCAAATCCTGCCCTAGAAGAGAGCTCCACAGACGTCACGCTGTACGTTTCAGTTTGTGACAACAATAATATCCCAGCGCCCTGGGAGAGCCATTCCCCATTTTAAAGGGACATATGGTATTAAACGGGGACACACCTGGCACCAGGTCAGAAGAGTTGTTTGCTCAGAAGGACATCCTTGGCATGAGATATGTAGCTTGTGCCCCAGGCTTAACATGGTTCCGACACTCAGTAATACATATATTATACTGACTTGCAGGAACGTGTTTTAGAGTTATCTACAACTAACTTTGCTGTGCCACAGGGTGATAAATAACCTTATCACCCCTGTGCTGAGCTGATGAGTGATCAGCCAGGCTCTGCTGGGCACACGCAAGTTGGTGCACTTTGGAACCAGCGTTTAATACCTGCGATACAGAACCTGCTGTTTGACAACAGGGCGTGCTCCCCTGAGGCCAGCCCCTGCAAGAGATGCATAAAGCAATTAAGAAGATTGTTATTCCAAAGGGCCCTCTCAGCTTACCCTTTTTATTTTATTGCTACCCCCCTGGAGAGCTATGACAGGGATCCAGAAAATCGAGCAATAAAAAGCCACACCTTCATTAAGCCCACATAGCCTCACTTGGTATGAGCATCTTTTTCAGTTCATACCTAGCTAGTACCTTTAGTTACTTTGGAAAGGGAATCAGGTGGTTACCCTGTGGTCAAGGCAGAAAATTGTAGGAAAAGCTTTTCATTTTTGCCAATTGCTACTTCAGTCATACCCAGATAAAATTTCATGATAGTGTTTGCATCTAAAATACAGTAAGATAGCTGGGGCATGGATATGTTTTTTGTTGGTTTTTTTTTTTTTTTTTGCAATAGTTTTGGAGGAACTAGCATTTGAAACAAAAAAGTGTTAATTCGTGGCCCATTAACCATGTAATCTGAAATCTGTATTATACATAACCTGGTTTTATCCTGTGGTACAGCTATAATCCCTTGGTTCTCGTTATCTGTCTTGATTCAAAAGGTTCTTCTGTTTGTTTGGGGGTTTTTATTATCCATTGGTAGTGTCATTTAATGACACAGCTCTTCTACCAAATCTCGAGATGATCAGTCTTCCCTCTGGTTTAAATGGCTTTACTGATGATATGCCTATTTTTAATTCTGTTATGGTCCTTTGGAAGTGGTCACTGTGGGTGCATCTCATTTGCTTTTATCTCTTGGTGGCTCACATTTGCCAGTTTCAGTACTTATGGTATTTTATTGAAAACATTTTGTGTCTCTCTTGTGAAAATGCAGGGAATGAAGCTGGGATTCACTGGGATTGAATACTTATGCAGACATGCAGACATTCTAGAGCTTAAATACATGTAAACTGATGTTCATGTCAGTCTTGAACCCATTCAAGCCTTTGAAGTTAAAAGCTATGATAATAAAACAATCAGTGAAGCAATTTTAAGAGTCAACTGAAGATAAGTGAACCATGTGCACTATTTCTTGTAATCACAGGAAATAGAATGTGTATCAAATGTAAGTTTAGGTATCATGCTGTGGCAGAATAAAGCCCACTTTTCATACTTATAAAGTGGCTTAAATGTTTTCACAGCTGAATTCTTTAAACATCCCTTAAAGTTTGTATTTACTTGGGAAATACGTATGTACAGCCCTGCAGCAGGATCTGACTGTGGAACCAGAAAGAAGACTCAGGATGGCAGCATCATAATTTCCCTATGTGCATAACGGAAGTTTAACTCTGTGGTAATTTTTGCATTAACACTAAGATCCTAACTTGGCTTTCAAGAGGAGGGGGAAGAACAAAAAGTTCCTGACATATCTCTCTTGGTCCACTACTAATTTTTAGGAAAAAAAACGATTATGGTAGCTTTCTTGCTTCCTATTAGTAATTGCTGTAGGATTCTCAGACAAAATTCAAATGGAAATGCCAACATTTGAATTTTTATCTCTGTGCATAACCTGCTTTTCTACTCTCCCTTACAGTAATTTCGTTCCTTTTGTGGTTGGCTGTTTGCCTGTTCTTGGTGGTATATCCTTCAATTTAAAAGGACAACTAAGCCTACCAATGTATATTCTCTTCAGTAGACATTACTTCAGGGAAAAAAGAGGTTTTATGATATATTTATTCTCAGATGTATAGTTGTGACAACTGGGTATCGGTTTGTGATGATCAGGTAGGTAAGAGTGATGCTCTGGCTGTGAGTGACATGATCTGTCCAGGCAAGGGAGAATAGTGTTTTTCTGATTAAATATTCTAACGATTATGCTGTTTCATCTTAGCACCTCTGCGGTGTGAGAGGTGGTGCTCACACTTTTCTGGCTCTTGGTGAACCCTCCTGTTTTCAACACTTCTTTGGAAGACTCTTGTTCCTCTCAACCTCTGATATCTGCTCCCAAAGCAGCTCCTGCGGTGTCTGTGGGGAAACAACTTTTTACCACTTGGGTTCATCTAAGAATATACAGACTAGGAGGAGTTATCACATCTGCACGTTGTACATTTGCTATGTGGTTGGCTAAGAAATGTTTTGCTAATAGCAATTTACTTCAAATCCACCCTTTACTTACTTCAGGGGAAAATGCTAATAAAAATATTTCTTGACAGAACAGTGACTAGCTGTTATATTTCCAAGTGTTCGTAAGATACACAGATGTAGGAAAACACATAAAATATCTGCTTGGATTGAGATTAAGTGTGAAATGATTCTTTTTTCCCCGGTCCCAGTCAGATCAGAAAACTGAACTTACTCCCCTCACAGTCCAAAGCTCTCAGTGAAACTCTGGTATAAAACAGAGGCTGGAAGCTTGTGGCTAGTTTTAGGGGCATAATAATTTTAAACCAACTAGCTCAGCCCTTTATTTACTGACCTGTTTAATGTGCTACCTACTAGTCAGGTATTTGCTACTGTTGTGCTTAAGAGAAAGATCTGGCACTCTTTTAAGTAGATTAAATTTGGTTGTCACTGTTTTGGAGATGCTAAAGTTGTCTTGCCAAAGCAGGTGTCATCTCTTCCCCTCAACTGTACAGTTAACAAGTCTGACATAGCAAGGGTAAAACCTGGTTTTCATTATTTGCTTCGTGTTGTTTCATATCTTAACATGTAGCTCATTATTAGGCCTTAATTAGACCAGACATCACTTTCCGGTGTCAGCAGGCTTGGGGTGATTATTCTAAGCCTTTTTTTCTGGAAATATCATATCAGTGATACAACCTTTAAAGCAAAGCTTTTGAAGCAGCTGTAAGAGGGGTAAGTTGGTTCTGGTGAGGGGAGGTTGAAAGAAAATTATAAGCAAACCAGAAAAATAAAAGCAGATTGCTAGTCCTATACAAGTTTTAAAATATACATCAAAAGTCTGAATCAGGGTTCCTACAACAGGACCAAACACAGGATTATAATGCGGATGAATCTCAACCCAAAATCTGTACACAGGGTTGGGCAATCATCAAGAGCATCTGGGTAATGAGCAAAGAGGAGCAGAGAATTCATGGAAGCTGAATTCATTCTTCTCTTCATCCTTGAAGGTATCCAGAAGTCTTGAGCAGGTTTTCCATTTTTATGTGGTGTCTCTTGGATGGAAACATGTGCTTTGCAGCACACGTCCATGGGGAGCCCAAGTTGTCCAACCTTCATGTGCGTGTGTGTTAAATTGGGGAAGAGCTGGAACTGCTGCACACACGCTGTGTCATCAGCCTGTGCAGGTGTCAAAGCCACTGGTGTGACATTTGCATTCAGGGCAGGAGGCTCGAGTGAAGTGGGGCAGCCTGTAAAGGCCTAGACCAAGGGCCAGAGTCTCTGCATCCCACCTGGAGAAAATCTACAAGTGGAGAAAGAAGCATGTCTGGGAAACATGGACAGTCCTGCTCTTGCTACTGTTTGGGCAAGAATTTCTGTGATCCCGTAGTGACAGACTGTGCCTTAAAAGGTGCTGGTTTTTTCAGCTAAAATTAAATGTCCAGTTCTACTGATAGATTGTAGCTGGCGTGCTGCAGCTTCAGGGACTGAGGCTGATGATACTGATGGCCTGGATCAAACTATGGGGCTTGATTCTTTAGCTGGGATAAGGACTGCACTAGCTTAAACAAACTTTTTGGATTCTAACCCTCCC
>VZTB01010723.1:766355-780715 GCA_013397245.1 Thryothorus ludovicianus
GAATGGTTTTTATAATGTGAAAATAAAAGTATGTAGGTTTTGCTGCATGCTTAATAGACATCTAACTCTTTAATGTTAAATTATCTAAACCGAACAAAATAAAGCTGGCAGCATGTTCTGTCCTAAACAAAGCAAATCAAGGGCAAGAGAGATTATTTTATTTTTCTTTCAGATGAACAAATCATAATTATGAGAAGCATTCAGGCAGCAAGATCATGAGTAGCATATATGACTCTATCATAACCTAGAAAAATAAATAAAGGTGGCTGACATCCTGTTTCCTTTATGATGTACTGTATTACAGAAGAGAGTGGCATTTTATTAGTTTTCACTCCAATCATTTAATGAGATATAGTTTGTAAGAATGTGGAGTGCAGAGGAAGTCACTTCTTATCAAGGGAAGGTTTTTTTGGTTGGCATTTGGAAATTAAGAAATGTGTTCACTCACTGAGTATTCCTTTATGAGTATGTGTGTGAGAGAAGGCACACCTTACTAGGGATGGTTTCAAATTTCTGGCTCTGATGCTCTGAGAAAGTATTAAGAGTAGGCTTTGGTTTGCTACGCCAAACAAACAGAGATAATCATCATTAAGCTACAAAGAAGAGTAAGAGAAAATATAAAATCATCATAGATTTGGTAATTTTCTCATCATAGGGACTCTCTAAAGAAATATAAATTGACGGAAAGATTTTCTGTCAAATGTGCTTAACTGTACAGGCACCAAATTTCCTGTGGAAATTTTACCTGCTGTGAAAATGTATCTTCAAATTAACAACAAAAAATACCCTTCTTTACTTTTTCTTTACCAAATTAAAAAAAGGCAAATGTTTTTCAAGGACTATGTTTTAAAATATCTACTTCAAATCAATACTTAAAAATTTCAATACTTAAAAGTTTCAACTTTTTCACTACAAGCTTTTACTGCAGATTAAGGAAAGTACCTGCACTAGTAAATATTAATTAATAAAAGTCACATTTTCACAGCTTTATCACCAAAACACACAGAGAATTAATGAATTTTAACAAATGAGAATTCAAAGAATTTATGCATTTGACTACTCTTGCTTGATTCTAAGCTCTCTTTCCTAAATATATGTTAGGTCATGTTTCCCAAATGTATTCAGCCATGTGATATGTAGTACCAGCTCATTCATATCAGATGAAGTGTGACTGGAAATAAAGCTGGATCTTTTTAAGAAGACACAGTCCTTTGCTCCATATTTCCAAACCAAAATAGCTAAGTTCTTTGTATTTTTGCTACATTTCATTACTGCTCTTCTTCCTTCTAAGTGAAGACTAATGTAAAGACAATCACTAAAGAAGCAGCAGTCATAATACCCTATACTAACTAAATTCAGACTTACGGCTACCCACAGGAGAAATACATGACAGATCCATTGTTCTGTATTAGCAGGATATTGTCCCAGTATATGAACACATGCAAACTTTGAAGGCTTTGAATATTTAAGGCAAGACACTAGTGGCTCATCCCAGTGGGAACCACAGAAAAGGGGAACCTGATTAAATTTAATGTCATTGTCACTTTTTTTTCAATTGCTAAGAATTATATAGGTAGCCATAGCTACCACACTGTTCAGACACCATGACCACAATATTCTCCCTCAGAGGTTGGCGTCAAGGGCTGAATAATTCACTCCAAGAATGTGATTCATTACTAGATGTGATTCTCTCCGATTAAATGATTTGTCAGTACATAAAATACATGTACATATTCTAGCAGCTTATTTTAAAATCGCTGCTATGCCCTTGCAAACTGTAAAAGACACCAATTTTTATTGGCGTAACTTAAGTTTGGAGCACATCTGCCCCATTGAGAAAGCTCTGAAGTAACTGAGCAGCTTTTTACTGTTTACTGTACAACAAATTATGAAGCTGAAAACTAAGGAAGGAATATGTAGGAGGCTACTTACAGACAATGCAATTAAAACAAGGATGTTTTTAAGCCAGCTTCTCAGAAATGTTTGCGTGCTTGAACTGTCCCCTTATCTATTGTTTATTCTGACAGATGAAACCTCAAATAAATATTCTGCTTAACTGTGGTAGCACATAACTCTGTTTCTCCACTGCTGTTTCTGTTGTTAACTCCCAGCTTCCCTGGACCTGCTTCACAGTGCTATTCCTAAGTTGGATAGACTAATTAGACTCATTTCCATCCCAAATAACTTCTGTGAGCATGCCTCATTTACCACTCACTGAGTTACATGAATAAAGAAATGTCTCTATCTGCGAGGATCTGCCCAGTATAAAAAGGCTGATTCCTACAACGTGGGTAGGGAGTAACTTTTTCTCCTGTATGTAATACCAGCAGCCCATTTCATAATTTTTCCTTTATGCTCATAAGGAAAATTGAGTTCTAAAATAAATGCCCAGCTCATGCTGCTGACAAAGTTTAACACCACAGCAATCCCTCCACATACGTTGATTGCTCTGACTGAAACCCAAAGTTTTGAGGAGTTTAGGGCTGCGACAAAGCTGAGCAGGGGCAGGACCATTAACATTTATGCAACTTGATCTCAACGGGGAAGCTGATGACAGGCAAAGTGGCAGAGCACCCTATTCTACTCCCCCAATTGTTTCCAGCAAGTAGTGCAGGACCTGATTATCAGCAGGAGCTGGTAGATGAGCAGAGAACTGCTTCACTCCATGGTTTTCTCAAACCCCCGGGTCTCTGCTCAGTCTGTAGAGCTGCACAGGATGTTCACTGCAGATCCTGCCACATAGCTACACAGGGCCCACAGAGACAAGATCTGAGGGCAGAGAGACCAAACATGGATATTTAATGCTTATAAATCAGTCCATTTGCCAAAGTTGATTCTAATGAATGAATCAAAAAGTTTCTCTTTTTTGTTTTTTTTTAATGAAACTATGTTAGTTGCAGAGAGGCAAGTACGCTATGCATTTATTATCATTTTCCAGTAGTGATTTTTAAAAGTAAGTGGTTAAAAGTTATGATTTCTAGAAAGATTTAGTATCCATTATCTTATTTTGAATTGAAGAAAGGGATTTCTGAATAATATAGTTAGTCAATTTTGAGTAGTTAATGTTCTAAGTTAACAATAGGTAATTCAACTAATGTAGTTTCTAACTTGCCAGAGGCCTTTATGTAAATCAGGTATTCTCTCCTGCAATCAGCTTTAAAACTAAGGTGCCTACTCACAGCAGGTAACTACTGATCTAAGATATGAGTAATTGTGTGGCCAGCAGGACCAGAGAAGGAATCATCCCCCTGTACTCAGCACTGCTGAGGCTGCATCTCAAAGCCTGCGTTCAGTTCTGGGCCCCTCACTACAAGAAAGACATAGAAGTGCTGGAGCGTGTCCAGGGAAGGGCAACGGAGCTGGGGAAGAGTCTGGAGCATGAATCTTGTTAGGCTGAGGGAGCTGGGGGTGTTTAGGCTGGAGAAAAGAGTCTCAGGGGAGACCTCATCACTCCCTACACCTGCCTGAGAGGGGATTGGAGCCAGGTGGGGATTGGTCTCTTGTCCCAAGTAACAAGAAATAGGACAAGAGGAAATGGCCTCAAGCTGTACCAGGGGATGTTTAGATTGGATACTAGGGGAAAAAACTTAACAGAAAGGGCTATGAAGAATAGGAAGAGGTTGTCTGTATAATAGAAAGTGTTGGAGTCACCATCCCTGGAGCTATTTAAAAGCCATGCAGATATGGCACCTGTGGGCATGGTTTAGTGGTGGATATGGCAGTGCTGGTTAATGGTTGGACTCAATGGTCTTAAAAGTCTTTTCTAACCTAAATGACTCTGTGATTCTAAAGATGTATTAGAATTTACTAAGACCATTCCATTTAGTAAGACCACAAGCACCACACAACTTTGGTGTCTTCAGACACTGGAACCAGGGGAGCTTCCAATAGCCCTGCCATTTCTTTAGAGGTAACCCAAATCTCAACAGAAAAGCCTGAATTTGTGCCAGCATGTGGGGGCAGCACTGCCAACAGCTGTTGACCCCCTGGAGGAGTGTGCAGTGCTGCTGCTGCTCTGTCTGGTCCATCATGAGTGATGGAGCATGCCCTGCCACAGGTACTAATGGAGAGCTACTGGCCCACCATCCCCCTCTCCCCGCCATGCAGAGGGATGCTTGCACTCTGGAAGCCTCCCTCAAATACAGAAGCAAGATAATCAGAAAGCAAATATTGCCCCAATGTAGTTTTAAGTCAATATTTTGAGCTGCTGCCTGGCCTATTTGATGACAGCCAGAGGTTGGAGGTCACCTACCTGTTGATGATGGCAGCAGGAGCACAGGAGGCAGCCAGCATTCTTCTTTGCCACCGTTCAGCTGGGTTTGTTTGTAGATTGAGTATGTCAATCACAGAACTCATCCCGTTCTCGTCACTGTGAGCTTTCTGCTTGTGCAAAAAGGAGGGACTCAGAAAATGCCCAATTCTTCTTAGTGACAACTCTTATTTTTAGTTCTTCTGGAAAGCCTTTTGCCTCTCGAAAAATTTGTAGGGATAACAGCGTTAAACCTGGAGCAGCTTGAACGGGATCAGGATTTGGTGCTAAACATTAAAGCTTCAGCCCACAGCACTGGAGAGATGGGGACCTCGGAGGCCATGGGGATGAAGCGTGCGGAAAGCCGGAGCCAGCGCTCTGCTCCGCAAAGGAAGCCTGGCATCTAGTGGACACTAGCTGTTGCATCACTTCTGCCTTTTTGGGCTGCAGGGCTGAAGGCTACCTGTACACCACCCAAAAACTCATCCTGACCCGAAGTTCGTGCGCCTGACCACAAGCTGTAGCCAACTTTTGTCCTAATTGTGGTTCAAAATGTACGGCTACTCTTAAATCTGGTCAGCTGCCACTTAAAAAGTGGAGCTCTATTATAAACAGCTCCTTCATGGAACTTGGTTTCGTGACATAAATCCTACTTTCTGTGGATTTTTCTGCCACAGTGAATGTATACATGTGAAAAAAAACAATATTAGTGAGAGAATGTGAGGGAATTATGCTGAACACCTGCTCAGGAGAGATGCAAGATACAATATCCACAAAATTAGCTACATGAAGGACTAGCATTATCATTTAATCTCAAATATTTTTTATTAGTTGTTCCAACAAGATGCAACCCTCCTGAACTGCTTTCCTTACATTCTGAAGGTAATTTGAATGCACATTACACTCCTTGAGCACCAAGTCAACACTTAAATGCATTATCTTTCTTTACTTTCCTGTTCTCATTCAGAGTTTACATTAGGCCAAGGGGTGAGCGTGTGTCAAGCCATCTCACCCTGCTTTGAACAGATTTTTTCCTTTCACTTAGGGCAGCATTTTTCTGTACTTATGCTAAGTTGCATCTTACTATGCAATCATTCCTATTAGAAATAATAGGATTAGCTTTAAAATAAGGTAGAATGCAACATTAACAGAAGGATAGAACACGATCCGTACAGTAACTATTTTACATTTGTTAATTAAGTAAAATTGTATTATTACATTATGGTGTTCACAGTAGTTTAGAAATGAAACCTTTAAATTAATCATTTTCTCAGAAATAATTCTGAAAAAAAGAAAAAGAAAACTGATGGATCTAAATCTCTGAAAAAGCTTTAGTAAGCAGGAAAAGTTGCGTCTTTAAGTTGATTTTGAGCACTTTATAAATGTCGGTGTCAGTTTTCTCCCCCTGGTGGCCAGGAGAATGAGCTTGCTTTGGTTCCCAAATCAGCAACATCCCTGTTACTGCTCTCCCTCCTTATGAACCTGAAGAAGAGATTTCTGCCCAAAATGAAAATAGGTAGTGGGCCATTATTTAGCACACAAGTCATTCTTTGCTATTGATAGAAATGGCGAGAGAATTCTTCAGAGTGGTACTCGAGGCATCAACGGAGCAGTAACTGAATTTGTGACACACAGATGATGGAGCTGCCTTGCTCTGGTAAAAAATTCTGTCAAAATTAGATTGTTTAACCAAACAGTCCCAGAAAAGAGAGAGTCATAAGAACACGTATTTTATTATTCTTGATCTTTTTAAAGGAGAGAATGTACTTTAAAATCATTTGTTTGTAAAGCTCAGACAGAAGAGGCAGAAATGTTAATGACTTCATGAGTATTTGAAAACTGAGCTGTCAGCACACCAGAAAGTTAGAAAATAAGGCACCACAGTACTTGCTAGGGAATACTTAGTAAATAGCTTATGCATGGCAGGCAATATATATTGTGTTTATTTGTCCTTAATGTGCTTAATGTGCCATGCCAATTAAGAGGCACATTTGTTTTCATCCCAAAAGGTTTATTCTTTTTTAATTGAAAATGCCAACAAAGCCTTAAAATGTGAGGCAATTCTTCAGAAACCCTTATTAACCATTCCTCTTGCCCTGCCCTTTAAAAAGAAGCAAATATAATCAGTTAGAAATTGAAAATACTCATGAGATTAATTTTGTATGATGCCAAGCTCCTCTTGTGCTGGTTCTCACAATGAAATAAGGAACCTCTTATATGAGAACTCTCTTAAAAACACTTCATATGGGAACAAACCAGGCATGTGGTATTTATATGGGGTCAGTTCTATTGGCTGATAACTGATTTATGGATTGCTTATCAGCTTGATTTCCCCACCTCTGAGGCTGGGGATGCATTGGCTGGCTGGATGATCTCTGTGTTCTGCTCTTGACTTAGCAGGGATTGTAGGAGGAGAAAGAAAGTTGTCTATTTCCATGCTGGCCAAGGTTGCCTGTGTGTCTTGTTGATGCTCATGACAAAGTGTGCTTGGCAGCAGGGAAAAAAGAACCTCTGCCAGCCCCAGCCCTTGGCAGACCACTGGATCCCTGAGCTCAGCAACAGCTGCAGTCACTGCCAGAGGCTGGGAAGTCTGTCTGTGCGGCCATGGCCGGTCTGTCCAGCCATGGCCTGTCTGTGCAGCCTTTTGTCCCTGAGCTGCAGAGGGGCAGAGGCCACAGGGGCAGAAGCAGCATATAGCTAGAGGTAGTAGCATCAATCTCGAGAAACTATAGGTTGGTTCATCATAGCTTGAGATCCACTCCTTCATTTGGCATTTGCCTCTTTCCGCTTTTTTTCTTATCTTAAAAGAAGGAGCTGGGAATTTGGGGGCTTATTACATCCCTGATAGTCTCATTACAACCCATGTTGTAAAAAGATTCAAACGCTTTTTTTTCTCATTTGATGTGTGTACGTATTAACCAAAGAAAACTGTAATGCGTAAAAATCAATTGCATGGGCTTGTTCATGCGGCAGTTCTGTCTCATATGGTAAAAATTAATTAAAAGGGTTAATTAAGAAAAGCTTCCATGAGGTCTGCATGACCTTCTGAGTTGTCCTATGCTGCTCTTGTTAAAACTGGATGGAAGAAGACAGATTAGGCAGCTGGGAGAAGCAGACTAAGGAAATAGAGAGAGAAATAATATTTTTAAAATGTAGTTGGAAAAGGCAGTAGGAGATCATCCAGTTCTTTCTCTGCCTGAAGGCAGGATCAACTATAACTATGTCAGCTTTCACAGATGTTTGCCTAACTGGTTCTTGAAAGTTTCTAATGATGACGAATTCACAATCTCACCAGATGTTATACTCCAATGTTTAATTGTCTCTATAGTTTGAAAGAATTTCTTAAGCCTAATGCAATCTCTACATGTTATGTTTTTCATGAAAATAGGGGACAGACGTTTGTCTACCTCTTGCAGTGTTTTTACATGCACTTGAAGACATGTTCTCTTTGGTATTCTCTGCTTTATATTCAGCGTGTCCCATTTATTAAACTTTTGCTTAAAGGCCATGATCTCAAGAAACGAGACTAGAAGTTGTTTCTGAACTATCTCAAATTTGGCCACAATAAAACAAGCTGTATGTCTCAAACTGTGTCCCAAACTGGATATAGTGCTGTTGCCTTACTGGGCATTGGGCATAACAGTCCTGCTCAAAGAAAACAGCAGTCTTGGGGATGTACAGTTTTAGTATAACCAAACATGGCATTTCCATTTTTCATAGTGGTGTGACCTGTTTTCACTCCCAGTTCTGCTTCTTCAGAAGAATGGTTATGTAGCCTATTTTTTAACTCATCTGTTTTATTTGTATTTATGCCACTTTTTATTTTTTCCTTTTTGATCCTGTATAGAACAGTGATTTTTTTGCTGTTGAGTAACACATAATTATTTTCTAACAATTTCTTTAATTTGCGAGATCACTTGGAATTTTAATCCTATTTTCAGTGCAGGACTTCTGGCATGTTTACAGTCTCAGTTTGGTGCCATCTGCAGTTTTCATCCTGTGATCTGGATTGTAGATAGAAGGATTGGACAAAAGCCACAGGAACATCCCCCCATATAATAAATTCTTCTATACTGACCACTCACTATTGGGTCATTAATTACTTCTGGAGGCTGATCTGGCTTGTGTTTCCCTGGCTAATGGGAATGCCATAGGACACCCCAAGTCATGGATCTGTCACAATGACACACTGCCAAAAGCCTTACTGAAGTCAACATAAATAACATTTGCTGTTTCCTCCACGTTCATGAACCTTCTCGCTCTGCTTCAAAACAAGCTGAATCAGTTTGACATTTCCACAAATCCATGCTGGCTGTTGCTCCTGAGGGGTGTGTGTGGGGCGAGGGTGTGGGCGTGCATTAAGTGACTACAGCTTCTTGGCATTTTATTGGCATAATAGTTCTCTCTCATTAAAAGTGTTTCAAGCTTGGTTGTGTCAGAGCCCTGAAAATTATCTTTCAGTTTAGAGTAAACATAAAATCTCACTACAGGTATAGGACAGGAAATTGTCATCCTTTTTCCAAATGTGTGAATCTTTTACTGTGTGCCAATAGTTAACTTCAGCCTAGTAACAGTAATCATTTCTTGCACAGTTTCTAATAATATGACAGTGTTGAATTAAATAGAATTTTAAAAACGCCATCAGCTTACCTGGGTGACCTTTTTAAGTTCCAAAGCTTTAAAGATAGCTTCGTAATGAGGTTTTTTACTTTGGAAATGAGAAATTAAAAATATTTCTCTAATATCAAGATATTTATTTTATTTTTAGGAGCAAGGTTTATTTTCCTTGAATGCAAAATAAAATGAAACAAAGTGTATTTGTTCTGATTACAGAAACAGAAATGAAGGAACTCTGATCCTAGGAGTGGAGGTGTACCTGTACTTAATCTTTTTCTGTGTACATTTGCAAAAACCATTACTCCAGCTTTTAAATATCAAAATTTGAAGTAATAAATTATAGTATAGGTTATAAAGAAACCCAAAGAGAGTATAAAAACAGCTCAAAGGATGATTTGAATTTTTCCTCTTAGGAAAATAACTGGTCTATTTATTTTTAGGATCAGATGATTTTTTTAACCGGTGCAGGCATGGATTCTTTTTGCACTCCTTTTGCTGTAAAATGAGGATTTGTAATTTAAAAGCATGAATTAAACAGACAGCAGTATAAAATAATACATAAATGTATGTAATGATGGATTGTATATGCCTTGCTCCAGTTCCTTTGAGATCCAGAACAGTACATGACAGAACTCTGCTACTGCTCGTGCACTAATAACATGCTAGTGAACAAATTTTATTTGCTTAAGGCCAAATTCTGTTCTTGAAGGATACTCTTTCAGAAGTCTAGTTCAGCCCTTCTCTCTCTCAAAAGTCGCTGGGGAAAAATAGCTGGATCAGGTTTTATAAACACAATTTGAAAAAAAGACAAACCCAAAACAAACAAAACCCTATAAAAATGTTTGGTGCAAGTATGTATTTGCTCCTGTGTATTTATGCATGCCCTGTGACATGGTTTTGGTGAATTGTGGGGACAGTTACATGAATACTGAGCCAAAGAACTTGAAATTCCTGTTAATTTTTACTTTGTCAGTTTCTCTACCACATGATGTCAAAAATGCAATAGTGTAGAAAAGTTACAGCAGTGTAGTTCTGATAGAAGTAAGCCAAAAAGTAAGCATGGAAGCACACACTGGAAATGTATTTGTTTCAAATGATTCAGAACTAAAATGCCTTTTGGCCTGCACTTTAGAGGTTATGCTCCTCTCAAAATGGTTCCTTGAAGCAAAAAAAGTGATTTGTCTGTGATTTGCAAACAATATGGGAGGTCTCAGCGGCAGATGCCAAGCCAAAATCCTTGATAATGATGCATGTTGGTACAGTTCTGACACTTCTTTTTGTTCCAAAGGTCATATATTCAGCATTTCAGGCAAAACTGATTCTGTTGAAGCTGCATGTTTTCAAGTGTTTTCAACTCCTTATGTATTAAATAAACAGCAGCTACTGCTTTCTTTCCTAGAATAATTTTGTGACTCAATACAGATTCTAAGTGCTCAGGATATGTAGGATGCCACTATATCAGGGGTGTTGAGGGATGATAAATTGGGCAGTAGATGAGGATCCATGTGCTATCATGAATGGATTAGAGAATCTAAACATAGCCTGCAGTCCTGTGGTGAACTCTGCTTGGGTGATGTGCAGTGGGAGCAGAATGAAATGGGAAACTCCATGATTGTCCCAATGAAACTGGTGTTCCAGCCTTAGGCAGATTCATCCACAATTCAGCAGGTGCTTGTAAGTGATATTCACCTGGAAGTTAAAATAAAAGAACCCAAAAGAAGTATCGTGGATGCACGGTTGAATATTGAAACAACAGTACTGGAAATAAATTGCCTCAAACAACCTTAGGTTAGGAAAAAAAAAAAAAGTAGGCATGTTCTAGAATGATAGTAGAGTAGTGGAATGGTTCATGTGCCTACAAAACATGAACCACAACAGATAGCTTTAAAGCATCTTCATACATACAAAAGAAATGATACTTATATGAAGTAATGCCAATAATAAACCTATCATACTACAAAACCAGACTTATTCTCTTATTCCTTCCCAAAGAGTGTTCTTTCTTATTGTTTGCTGAGTAATAAAAAAACCTGCCTATGCAATGGACAGTAAAAAGGAAAAAACCCTTGGGTAAGAGAGAAGAGACAGTTCTGACCTGAGGCCTTACTCTGCAGAACAAAATGGTTGGAATATTCATATATTTAGGTATGGTGAGGTTGCTATGGCAACATCATGTGCTACATACAACTCTTATCTGCATTTTTAGTGGCAGTAGAATTAGTTTTAAAATTTTAATAGATTTTAAAATTTTTGTTAGTTTTTTTAAATTATTATTTAGAATCAGGAACAAACCCACCAGCATTTGACAAGCCATCTTGCTGCTCACAATTTATTACAAAGCAGAAACACTTTCTACCAATCCTATTTAATATTTGGGGGCAAGCCCCAACAGAAGTGCTGTAAAGCTTTACCTGTCACAGACCCTGTTGATTTTCCACTACAGCACAACTTTGGTGGGTTCTCATGAGGTAGCTGAGGTAGACCTTCCCTTAACACAAAATTGCTTGAAGTCAAAGATTTATTCCCTTTTTGTGCCCTAAGGAAAAATTGTTGAAACAACAAAGACTTGTCAGGAACGCCTGTCTTGTGCATTTTGTCTTGACTGATTATTTACTAGTGAACAGCAATTTTACTGCCTTGCCAATCTGTAAAATGTAAAATAGAATGTGACTGTATCTCATTAGTTTTAACTCCTATTATCAAACTCCTAAAAGTGAATTTCCTTCTAGTAAGGACAATGCAAATTCAATTTGCATCAATTTCAAAATGAGTAATTTTAAGCTGATTTTTTTTTGTTTCCTTTGCTTCTTTCAGTGTTCAGGCCATTATTAGATATATATCACTGATATCTTAACCTTCATAAAGTTCTCTGAAGGCCTACATACCATCTGGTATGCCCCTCTATCACTGGCATAGCAACAAAACAGTTTCTTAAGTAAAAACAAGTCAAATGTAATAGCTCTAATGTTGCATGTAAAACAACTCTGTGTATAAATAGATTCTTTTGAATTTTCTGCTGCCATTCTTAAAAAAAAAAAAAGCTAAATCTCACAAATCAGCCTTGAAGACAATAGCAGACAGCAATCTGTCAGGTCTCCAGTAAGCATGAGCTTTCTAAGCAGTGGCATTAGTACCTCAAAAAAGACATTTTGCCTGCCTTGCTTGCCAGGAATTCCCCACAGCTTATTAACAATACTAATACCTACCAATTACCCAGTCTTTCCAAGTTCAAAGCACTGTAAAAACTGAAGTAATCTGTTGCAGCATTTTCTGGGTTCATGCTAATTCCTGTGAACAAAACGCTTTTAAATCTGGCACGTTCTGGAGTGTTCTATTTAATCCCCTTCATTTTGACTATTTTCTTATCTTGAATTTTCTCTTTCTCCCAAGTTCCAGAATTTAAGGGTTTTTTCATATTACTTCTTTCCCAAGACTAATGTTCCTGACTGCCCTGTTGAGTAATGAACACAGACTGATCTGAGTGTATTCTCCCCTTTACACTTATTTTCTCCAGTTTCATCTTTCTTTTCTCAACTTTCCAAACATTACTCATTCAGCTTTGCAGCCTCACAGCCCATTTGTCTCTGCACATTTAACAACAATGTTTGACTGTGTCCTCCAAGTCAGTCAGTGTGACTCGACATATATCACATATCTATTGTTATCCTTTCCTCGTGGAAAAAGTGGTCAGAGTCTTGCCAGAGTCCTTAACCTCTACATGCTCAATGTGTTGCAATAAGTCAGTGTGAAGCCAGCACATCTGAGGTGCTAACAGCAGTACTAATGCTTTGCAGAGCAGCTCATGAGCTTTGCCATGGTTATAAGGTCCTAAGAAGTAGCCAAATTCTCTGATGTAAAGTAAAAGTGTCCTCATGGACCATACTTTTCCCTCCTCTAACCCACACTAACCTTTATTTCTGATGTATCTCTAAGCTTCTTTACTTCCATTTTTGGGGTAACTTGCCTTTTTAAGTGGGTGGAATTTCAAGTTGATAGGAGTCTGAGCTTGTGCTGACAGGCAAAACTCTCTCCCATTTTCACATTGACCCGCTCTTTGCATGAAAGCCCTTGATCTCTTGCCTTTTTATATGTCAACAGTGAGTCTAGCCCAGAAACTCCTTCTCCAGCACAATTTAGTCCTCCTCAGAGGATAATCTCTGGGAATAGCTTCAGATGATCCCTGAACTGCAGTGCTGAGACATCAGCAAGTCTGCAAAATCCACCTGTGCCTTGGCATCTGCCTCTGGGGGAGTAATCACTCTTCTGTTCCAGTTACACTGCCATGTATTTGTGTTTGGGATCAGCAGAACAGTTTCCAAAAAATTTAAACTCAACTATTATCCAAATTGTAGATTAATATTTGATGAGAAGGCAAGATATCGTCACTGAAGCTTGATTTCCTCCAAATCCTTTTTCTTCTCAGGTGTTTGGCTACTGCAATTTAGAAGTCAAATAACTTTAAGGGTGAAGGAGCATCCTGTGAGCTCAGAAATACAGAGCTGGCACAATGGATGGGTAAGTGGATTTCTGGTTTTCTGTTAGCTAGCATAACCTCTCCAGAATGTCTTTATTAGTTACTGCACCTGGCTCCCCAGTATAATTCTTATTAATTTCTGCCAGGCCTTGTAGCACTTTATTTCACAGATGGCTGTGACATGTAAAGGTAGTTTCAGTACNAAGCACTTTATTTCACAGATGACTGGTGTATCAAAGGGCAGACATGTAAAGGTAGTTTCAGTACCTCCTTTGCTATTTCAACATTTAAAGCCCCCATTTCAGCCCTGGCAGAGTTCTCTGTGCAATACCAGGTTAACCTCAGGTGCCTTTGCACACCCGGCTGCACGCGCTCTGCAGCCACACACCCACTGAAACCCAGCTTGGCAGCAGGTCCTGACCCAAGACAGCAAAAGGATGTGCTTTCCCACCTATTCTCCCAAAGGAGCACAGTGCTAGAAACATGTTGAGGAACCTAAGCTGAAAACTGCCCTAAATCTATACCTGAAGGATGGGGTACCATCCAGAGGGACCTGGACAAGCTTGAGAAGCGGGTCTATGGGAATCTCATGAAGTTTGACGAGGCCAAGTGCAAGGTTCTGCCCCTGGGTGAGGGCAGCCCCCGGTACCAGCACAGGCTGGGGCATGAACAGATTGAGAGCAGCCCTGCTGAGAAGCCCTTGGGGGTGCTGGGGGATGAGAGCTGAATGTGACCCAGCCATGGGCACTCACAGCCCAGAGAGCCAGGTGTGTCCTGGATCATGTCCTGCATCCAGAGCAGCGGGGGCAGCAGGACAGGGAGGGGATTCTGCCCCTCTGCTCTGCTCAGACCCCACCTGCAGGGCTGCACCAGCTCTGGGCCCCAACGCAGGAAGGACATTGACCTGGTGGATTGGGTCCAGAGGAAGGTCACCAAGATGATCAGAAGGATGGAGCACCTTTCCTATGAGGGAAGGCTGAGAGAGTTGGATTTGGAAGAGAAGGTTTAAGGTACATGTAT
>VZTB01010723.1:781276-804897 GCA_013397245.1 Thryothorus ludovicianus
ACCGCCCCGCCGGGGCCGCCCCGCCACCCGACAGGTGCGTGTAGGGCCCGCCGCCCGTGCCCACGGGTGACCGGCCGCCGTGAGATGGGAAGGGAGGCCGGGGGAGCGCGGGGAAGAGGGAGAGTGGGTGGATGAGCAGGCAAGAGCCTTCCAGCTGCTTAGCAGCGTCCCTGGCCTCGCGTTTCTGTGGGAGCGCCGGCCGGTCCCTTGGCTAGCGTTTTCTTATCTGTATTACACAGGCCCTGCCGGCTCTCTCTCCCCTTCCTGGCTTTTCCCACAGAAAGGTTAAGAATATGAGCCTCTACAACTTGGACCGGTTCCGTTTCGAGAAGAAGGGGAAGGGCGCGGAGCAGGAGTCGCCGTCGCCGCCGGGCGCACCTGATGCTGCTGCCGCGGTCGGTGCCGCTGCAGGGGACGAGGAGGAAGGTACGGATGACAACAGCAGGCCAGACACTCCGGCTTCGGACGTGGCAGAGAGAACTGGTGAGTCAGGTGTTTTGCATGCAGCATTAAGGCAGTGTGAGTGCTTAATTTCTAGAAATAAAGAAATTGTCTTTTGTTTTGGTGTTTGCCTTTTTGGGGTTTGCCCCCTTTGCTTGTTTTACAAATGTGTTTTTCTGTGGGTACGTCTCACAACAATTTCCACCAAAGCATCCTCATTTGTAGCAGTGTATGCTCTAATTGAACCTGTGCATTTACAGGCAAGTCGGTAACCTTCTTAAATAACTTGGTTTATTTTCAATTGATTAAATAAGCTTCAAATTAAATGTTGAAAGTATGTTACAGCTTCCTATTTATAAGCAATTACTGTTACTTGTTTTACGCTAAGATTTCAGGGTTTTCGGGGAAGAAATGGCTTTTATTTGTCTTATCAATGCAACACTAACTTTTTGAGCAGAGTCCTTGGCTAATGCATTGTAGAGCATCACAGATGGATTGAAAAGAAAGAGAACAGTTTCTTTTCACTTGGGCCTGCTCTTGTAAAGAGATGGGAGACCTGGTGCTGATTCTCAAAAGCTGACTGTGTTGATGGTTTTGTTTGTCCTCTTCTGGGGCAGAAACATGGGGTTTTCATGGAAATATCAAAAACATGGAAATATCAAAAACTTGATTGTGTTGTAGTGTGTCAGTTTCCTCTGGCTGAGATAGTAGGGGTGTGCTGTTCCTGTTTGGATTTGTTGGTTAATACTACTGACTGAAATTGCTGTTGGCTGTGTAATCACATGCACCAGTAGATTTTTCCTGTTACTGAGGGAGTAAAATTTGAAGAACAGATAGTATCTCCTGCTGAATATTTGGTACTTCTCAGACACACCATGTAACTTCTGGTATAGTTGTCGAGTTACAGGTGTTATTGGAGAGATCACACACTTTGACGATGCATTTATTCAGAAATGAAACAACAATGTCTGTTGATGTTGTTTGACTACGTTTTTTGCATGTGACTTTCCCTTGGTGCAAGGCAGTTTTTCACAATTCCTTATCTATGTGATAACAGAGAGCCTTTCGTGCACAAGGAGCTCCTCTTTTAAAGCTGAGCCATGTCAGATTTACAGGAGGTGGATATTTACTCTTCCCTAAATTTTGGTTTAGTCCAGGTTGACTGTTTTCAGTTGATTGGAGTGCTCTTGTGTTTACATTAGTAAATATTAAGCAGTGTTCTGTGTTAAAAATAAAATATATAAAACACGTAATCTGCTAGTCTGGAATTGAGTAACCTGTCCACTTGCAAAGAATGTTTGGGTTACAGGGAGAACTTTACAGAAGAAGCAAGCAGCTGTTAATTCTGGCTTCTACTCATGGGTCTTTGTAATGTTTGTATGTAAAAATGGGCACTCTGAAGAAGTGCACTTTGGAACAGATGTTCCCTTCCTGTTTGTGGTAAATAATTGTCTTGTGCTATGGAGGAGTTACTGACTGCAGGGGCCCTTCTTGAACTGTGAGTGGAGTTGTGCAATGATGGATGGTGCTACTTGTTTTGTGGCTTTTTGGTTTTGGGACTTACTTTATTTTAATATTATATTTCTTCCTTTTATCTGCCTCTGGGCTTTGTCAGTGTAAGCAGGTAGCTAGACTATAACTGCCAACAAATTTTAGTGCTTGTTTTTCAAAATACTGGTTTCCCTTGACTTAAATTCTCCAGGGGTAGAACTGTGGAGAAAGAATGTAATACCCAGCTTAAAGATATGAGTTTAGATATAAGGTAGTAAAAGGAAAGGTGAAGGCCAGCCTAGAAGAAATGTTTTGCAAGGTTAAGTAGTTGTGAGGAAAACTAGTAGGAAGTAGTGGTAGCTAACAGTGAAACAGGGTAGAGTGCAAGAGCAGGCAAAACTGCAGCAGGTGTCCAACTGAAATAAGCATCCATGGACACAGATGCTGGTGTAGAACCGGGGCACTAATTAACATTTAAAATTGAGATGTAATTAGTAGTGCTCTGCATATACATAATGCTTCATCTTTCACAGATACTGAATGTCTAAAGAAGATCGAGTGGTTTTGTGACTTTTTCTCCCACTTATTTGCACATCAGTGTTATGTAGCCTATTTAAAGAATAAATAGCCTTTTAAGAAATGAAATCACATTTTTTACATCTACAGAAGTTAACAAAAAATAAAACACTCAGGTTTTGTCTGCATGATATGAGGCACTTAAATGTAATAGAGAAGACTAGATTTGATTAGTAGATGCCTGTTCTTCTTGTTTCCTAATTAGTGTCAGGAAAACAGGATTTTTCTTTGTTTGGGTCAAATCAAACAGTCAGCTTTTTTTGTTCTTGTTATTGCTGAATGGTCATGGAGAAGGCCCAAAGATGAGTTTATGGCACTGTGTGCTCTCTGCTGCTAACTGCACCAGCAAGTCACGCTATGGAGTTGTTCTGTACAAGAAACAGTTTACACCAAGTTCACCAAAAATAACTTATCCTAATGCTCATTGAATCATGTGATTACAACAATTACTCAGATTGCTTCTGAAGACAAAGTGATCAACAAAATACTGGTACAAGAAACTGGGGAAAGAAGAAGAGAGTGATCTTTATTTCACTTATACAAACAAAAATGCTATTAAATAGCTAGTAGGTTGGGGGGGTTTCTATTTCATTTGATATTGTGCAGGCACAGCATGTATGTAAAAAGAATTTAGAAATCTGACTTTTTCCCTCAGGAGCACAAATAGTTGCCTATAATTTCTGAGAGACTTCTTCAGATTTCTGTTTTGTCAAGTGCCCTGAAATATGCATCTGACAAAGTATAGGATTATCTAAATGTCATCCATCTTCAAAAAATATAGTTAGGTGTTGTCTATTGTGTCATTATCTTTTTAGCTGTTTTATTTAGTTTTGTTTTCTCAGAACAAACTAATATTGGTAGAGTGTTCTGTACCCCATTTATGTCTGTAGTCATGCTTCTTGTTCCTTTTTGTTGAACACATGTCCCTTATTCTTTAATAAGCAGTTTGTGGTGTGATGGCCACAAGAACTGGTCATCTTACACTTGTCTATATTCAAAATTACACAGACCCTCAGTAACTTTGCAGCCAGGTCATAGGGAATAATTCTGAGCTGCATTTACTGAGTGATAGAAACCAATGCTGGGGACAGTTACCAAATTATATATGGTAGATATTTCTAAGAAGAGTTAGAAAAATACATTGGAATGGCTTACTACAGTTTTTCAAATTAGTATTATTTACTGAATGGTTCTATATCACTTAATCTTTTAAGGAGCCTGAAACATCTTTGTTTTCATTTAGATGTTTTTAATTATGTGAATAGCTGGGTGTACTAAGATAATGAGTTTATTCTACACAGCTGTAGAAATGGAGCAGAGGTGTATCAGAACTGTACGAATTAGAATAATTACCAGCATGAACTTCAAAATGAGGCTTGTATTCAGGTGTCAAAAAGCATACTTACATAGCTTCTAAAAAGAATTGAGATAAAAGTCATAAAAGAAATCAAGCTACAGTATATAATCCTGTTATTGATGGCTGATTTTGTTGATATTCTCTCTGTACTGTTTGAGTACATTTCCTAAATGACTGCACTTCGTAGTGCTCAGATCTCACTTGCACTGGGACTGCTCTTTTTTTCTTTGTCACTTTCATTAGGATATGAGGAAGTCCTGTCTTTTGCTTGTGTCTTGGTTTGTAAAGTGTAATTCTACTTAGAATATTTCTGGAAAATGATGACTGCAGTACCTAGAGAAGTTTTTTGAGGGTTCATGGGAAGATATGTTGAAGTATTCATAAATTTAAAAGGGCTGCTTTAAGAAGCATCTTAGAGTAGTACTGGCATTTAGAATTATTTTAGCCAATGGAAGATTCTCCTTTGAAAAGGGTATGCTTATTACCTTGTAGACTTTCACAGCACGTGCTTGATACTGCTTTCCAAAACTGGGTAGAAGTTGCTTTCTATTTAAAAATCCTTGCTGGACAATGATAGTAAATGTGGTAAGCCTCTTAAGTATTGCCTCAGTTTTTGCTTTGGTTTTACCTTTGTTTTCACTTGGGAGGGAAGAAGCTGGCTTTCTCAGAGTGTAGTGTATGATTTGTGTAGGAGGTTGTGTTTAGAATTAGAGGGCACTGTATTTTCTTTTCATGATAGCAAAAATCTGTTGTTGTTGTTGGGTTTTGGTTTTGATGTTAATGTGTGCACATAGGAATACTTAAGGGTGTTCCTATTTCTGGTCTCAGAGTCAAATACTGGTCTTATGGTTGCAGGCATTCCTTAATAGTTCTTTTGAATTGCCTGTAATCAGAAAATTCTGCCTCCAGTAATTGCATGTTGTGGCAATAACTTCAGTCTGTTACTACTGTACAAGGTTGCAGTTTACTCTAAATATGAGGACTCCTTATTACGTGTGTGATTTCTGTTTCCCCTCCACTTAGCAGGGGACTGTTCAGTAGAATAGGTGGAGGAAGGGAAGAAGACTGGGGTTTGTTTATTTTTTTTTGTGAAAGAGAGTGCTTTTTTTTTATGTTTCCCAGGTAACTTGGCATTTTATAAGTATGAGAGTTAGGAGCTGTCATGAAGACTGGACAGTAATTGCTAAATTAAAAAAAAAAAGTGAAATCACTAAGTGAAATAGTAAATACTCTTTATTTATAGACCTTTTCCAAGGTTTATACTGTAAAGAATAAAATTACTTTTAAGACTGTTTGCTAAGACCATAAGATAAATTTGCCATTTGTAAAATTTCCTCATGTTTTGTTTTAAAATTCAGTAAGGATGCATCTTAGCAAAATTGTCATGAGTACCTGTGATTTCCGTGTCACGCTGCTTGCAAGGGGAATACGTTTGGAGTTTAGTCTAATCTACAAGGCAAAGATCCATGAAAACTGCCTTGACCTATTCTGTTAATTCAGTGTAGATGTAAAATTCTCATGTTTCTTACAGACCTGTTTTGATATTGAATCACGTTTTTTAATGCATTTTGTATTTCTATGCTATTGCAATAGCCCTTGCCCTGATAACCCAACTTCATAATGTTCTCAGAGGCCTCTTTTGCTCCTCTCCTGTATTCATCTAAAAACTTCATCAGTTCTCAGATGAAGTGACTGCATCAAGGACAGCCCCTCTCCTTTCTAAAATGTACAGCTAGAAAATGGTTCTGCTCAGGAAGCTTCCACTGCTAGCATGTTGGTTTTGGATGCAGGGAGGTCTGTCTTGGAGCAGTGTACTACTGCTTCAGAACTAATAATGTTTAGGCATTCCTAAATTTGCATGTATATGGGCTTTTCAAAATAAGTTTCTTTTGCAAAGTGAGACTTTTGCCTCTTCTAAAAATCTTTACCATAATCCTATATTGTGTTTTGAAAGTGATAAAAAGCATTTAGATTTTGATAACTCAACTACAATTAAGTCTTTTATCACAGATGAAGGAGTTAGATGTCGTGTAGCTCCTTTCTGCATTTGACTATCAAATGGATTTATTCTAGCTTCATCTGTTCTACTGTCTGCTAGCAAATCAACTTTGCAAACTGATGTTGAACTCCAGTAATTTGACTCGGCAAGTTTCTGCATTAGTGAATGCAGTCAGAAGAAACTACCTTTACTTGCAGCACAACAAGCACATGAGTTTTAAAAAAGGCTGGATGTGTTAGAGGTGAGAGGATGCCTGTGATGCTGTCTTTGTGTAATGAGAATTTAACATCTTCTTCTATGAGGACTTCCACAGACAGTAGTATCACTAAAACACAGCTTCCCCAGAAGCCTGTGGCTGAGTCTCCTGCCCCTTTTCCTGGATTCATTCTGCATGTGGCTGAGGTCACCTTGTTGAGGGATCCATTCAGTGCAGGTGGGGAGAGCCCCAGGCAGGAGATGGGGAACTGCACAAAGGTCTCAGGTACCTGTGGGACTGGACACTCAGGAGCTGATGACTCCAAACTTTGCTGCACTTGGACTGTGAGGGTATAAAAGCCCAGGACTTTTTTGTTTAGGGTTGCTCCTCAGAGGCATCAGCTCGAGCTGTGATTTTATTATTGCACCATGATTAAATGATATTTGGGCATCTGAGACTGCTATGGGAAACCTGGTGTGACTCTGTGAGTGTGGGATGTGTAGCTGCAAAGGGTGCTGGCTCAGGTGCTGCCAGAGTGGCTCCTGGATGGTTGGACAGGGAAATTTCTTTAACAGCCTGAAGTCTTAAGGCTTCAATGATTGTTTTTTTGAACTGTCATTGAACACTTGTTGATATTTCCTCATAGACACTGAGTTACATTCATGCCATCCCTTTAACCACTCTTAAGCTCCATTTTGAAGGTGTTCTCTTCTTATTCTGTAGTGTACTCTTTAACATTTGGTATTATATATTTTTAGTTTATTGGATGCCTTTCCCTTTCAAAGCCTGTGCAGTTTCCTGTGTCAGCAAATATCTTATACTTTTCCCATTCATTCAGTGCTACCACAGTGAGTTATTTTAAATTTATTTTTCCAGAAGATTTCTTTTATATAGAAAATGCTCTCTGCAACTGTCATGTTCTCTGCTTTGTGCATCAATTTTTCTGTCTTCATAGAGAAAAAGAGAGAAATATGCCTATGTTTCTATTTGTGTTCTGCTCAGCCTGAAAGTATTTCAGAAGACTTTACTCGTTCTTAATTTAAATAAAAATAAGTATAAATTTATAAGTAGTTATTAACATAACACACGTGTTCTCTAAAACTTTGTAGTGTAAAAATTGTTTGTTTTATGTAAGAGGGCTGAAGATCCTTTGCCAGGTAAGTTCCCGCTTTAAGGAATGCAGCTTACAGGAATGTTCTGTGCATGAGAATGTGGGTTCTGTTTAACTGGTTGTAGTGTCTCTGAAAGAAATGCTCTAAGTACAAATAAGTATTTGAACTCACAAGTCATTGTTTCCTCTTTTTTCTCCTCTTTCTCCTGTTGAAATGGCTTGCACAGAGTATTCCACCATCCCAGAAACTCCGGAAGCTCAGAGGACAGTGAAAGGGTCTTGCTTCAAGCGCCGGCAGGGGCTGCAGTTCCTGGATGTGTCTGACAGCGAGGATGAGGAGCCAGGAGCCGTCGGCACTGCCAGACGAACCCGGGCCCCGAGGGGCGAGGTGGCCATAATGTACGCCTTGAGCCAGCCTTCTGTCCTGTCTCTGCTCCTCCCTGGGGTGTTCTAAGTTCAAACACTGCATTGAAAATCAGAGCCTAGCGTGGGTTCTGGTTTACTTCTTTGGGATTCAGCTGCCCCTGACTAAACTGGTTTTTCAGGGAAGAAGTATCCAGCTAAAACATATTCTCAGAGGGAGGAGTTCTGTGATGGTGAAACGTGCCACGTTTGTTCATTTATGCATATGTGCCTTTGCCCTTTTGAAATCCTTCTAGTGCAGCTTGAAAATTTTACCATAAGACACTTGCTTTACTAATTTTGAACTGTTGTTGATTTTTTTTTTTTTTTGGTATATGCAACTATAATTGAAGTAAATAGAGCTTCAGTGTGTAGTATGAGTCCCAAGGTAAACTTAAGTATAAGTTGCATGGTGTTGCCCATGCATAGTGAAAACAATTGGTTTCCTAAGTGATTTGGAAATATATGTTTTTGAATGTACTGGGAGGGAAGAGTGACTGTGCAGGAGTCACTTGTCTGTGCTAAAAAGGCATTGTTGAGAGAGCAGGTGAGATGATGTAGATAGACATCTGCAGCCATTTGGGACAGTTTAAAGGAACCCCTGTTAATTATATGTCTGTGTGGTAATTGTGCCCTCTATATGTTCTTGTGGTAAGCACAGCAAGATGGCTTAACCTGCTTTTTTGATAGTCTAGTTGAATTAATGGACAGAAAACTTTTGTGGGAATTGCAGCCTTAACAGGTGTAGTCTCTTGTCAGGTTTTCAGTCCTACACTGAGCATGGAGTTACTGGGGGTTTACAACAGAAGTGAAATAATGCATTTTCCTGCTGCTGTTACCTGGAATTCTGATGTTGTGTTGTTTGTTTTATTTTTTAGTGTTCCCCCCCCAGTATTTCAACTTCAGGCAGCTGCTTGAAAAGGAGAAAAAAAAAATTAGCAGTTACGAGTGTCCTCCTGCTTCTGCGTGTGATTTAAGTTGTGGATTGTGCAAGGAGACAGAGGTGGCCAGCTGGTTGCATGCATCAAATTGGCTCGTGTGTAGTGCTGTGTAATTGTAGTTACTCTGCTTCTGGGATCAATCCCACCTGGAAGCAGTTCAGGTGGTTTTGTACCATGTGGAACTGATGCTGATTTGCCGTGCTGGACACAACTTGCAGAGCCACTGCTTGCTCTTCCTGTACTGTGTTGTGATTGCTGGCAGTGAGAGATGGACAGCAAGGTGACTCCTAGTGGGATTGGTGAACATGAGGCTACATCCTCTTGTGCTCCTCAGTATTCCTGTGTAGCCACCAAGCACCTCTGTGCCCAACACTTTGTGTCCCAGTGTGCTGGCTCAGGTGCTGATGGATGTGCACAGAACCCATGGAGATGTCTCACAAGTGGCTGTTCTGGTCAAGCTAGCAAACAAATAGTGTGGCAGGAGTTAGCTGGGATCTGTCCAGGCTTAGGAGCTCTGGCTTGTGCTGAATTCTGCCTTTGCATAGAATCAGTCAATTCAGTGTCTGCATTGTGCATTTCAGTGCATGTGTTACCTAGTTTATGGGGTTTTTTTTTATTTTTACTTCCTTTTTGCAGAATATCCTAGCTTCCCTCTTTCTGAACAAGGTACAAAGCAGAAAGCAAAAAGTTTAGAGTAGAAAACACATCTTTCCTAAAGAAAGTGTGCCACAAGTTTTGCTAGTATAGAGTCATTGTCTGGACTCTGTTGGGAAAAAAAGCAGAATCTAGCACAAGGCTTTTGGGTCAGAGTTGCTTAGCAGTTAAATGAGTGTGTCTTTATGCTTGATAAGAATGTGATTATACACAGAGGACAAGATTTATGATGTAGGCAACTGTGGCTTTGTTGACAAGTGTCTAGATGTTATTCCCTGATAGGAAAGGATAGGATAATTGCAGCGTTACCATTTTTGTTTGGATGAATTTTCTTTTTTATGTGCACTTTTTAAAACAAACCTCCTTCCTTATCAAGGCAAAAAGATCAGAAGTATGCCAAAAGGTTTTTAATATGCTCTTTCATTAAGATTTTTTTTTTTTAAGTGAAAGTAGGATTTGTGTTTTGAGGCTTACAACTCAATGCCTTGATGGACTGAAGAATAACTTGGGTTCTCTCTTGTTATTTCCTTACTCCTAAGAGGCACAACCAGAGACTCCTGGTAGCTGTGTGTGCCTTTTGAAAATGGAGAAAAGGATTCTTTGATGAACAGTTACCTGTGTGTATCTTTTCTGTAAGTGGCATGCAGCAATTTTTTTTTCCAGAATTCTATTGCAAGCTGCCTGTTGTAACTGCTAAAGAAAGATATAGTGAGGAAAACCAGGTTTATTTTTAGTCTTTTACCTATATTTATGTACAAAGACTAGTAGGCAAGCCTTTCTGATGTTGAAATCCCTATAAAATGGCAAACTCTGTACAGTTCAATTAATTTTGCATTCCTGAAAGGATATTTTTTGTGTATAGGGAAGGAAGGAGGGTGGGAGACCTGTGCTTAGGTTCAGTCTTATCTGTGCAACTCAATATCCTGAAAGATACATAGGAGTTGTTTTTCCTGCAAATTAGCTCTAGTAATCAGTCTTTCAGTAAATTCAGAGCACTGTCGTTTTTCAGAAAGGCTCTTCCCATGTTTATCCATTGAAGATGCTGTACAAGGAGCTTTGAATTTTCTTTGTCAGTGAGCTGAGAACTAGGAAAGTGTTTACAGCTGCACCTGGAAAGTGTTTACAAAGAACTTAATCCACATCTCTTCATCTGTTGGGCAAATAAACACTAGCAAGGCTTTTTGAGATAGACTTGGAGTAGTCTGATGTAATTCAGGTAGCTGAAATGATGAACTGTATTAAGGTTGTTATTATTAAACTATCAGTAACCTTTCATAGCCTAGTATACGGGTAAGTCGTGATATTTCCCTGGCCTATTCTTCCTTTCTTCTTTCCTTTGCCAAGTTGGAATTGTTTAGTGCAAAGAGGAGACAGTATTTGATATGTGCCTGACTTTGTCCTGAATAGAGGTATCCCTTTACATACAAGTTGATTCAGTGTTACTGAATGCACCTAAATACATTTTGTGTTTAGTTTGCAGTAATGTTCTGATAGAGTAAAACATTCATAAGCAAAAATAACTTTTAATTCTTTTTTCCTTCCCCCATACATTGTAGCTCTGAACCATCTGATGATGATGATGACCAGTCTGAAGAGGAGATGCCCCAGCTGGGACTTGTAAATGGTGGGGAGCAGCAGCCAGCTGTGAAGGAGGATGTAGAGGAAGATACCAGAGATTCAAAGCTGCAAACAATGAAGGAACATTTTCCCCAAAGAAGTGACCAAGAATTATTAAAAGTAATAATCCTAAGTTCTTTGATTTATTTTGATGATTATTTTATGGGCATTTTTTCTTAGTTTCTGACTTCATTCCAGGGTAGTCTTGTGGTGAGTTAATGCTGTCTGGATGCCAGGTCCCCACTAAAGCTGCTTTGTCACTCTGCTTCTCAGCTGAACAGGGAAGAGAATAGAATGAAAGACTCATGGATCATGATAAAGACATAGAGAGATCACTCCCTAGTCACTGTCATGGGAAAAACAGTCCCCTTGGGAAAGAGATATAATTTATTACCAATCAGATCAGAGTAGGGTAATCAGAAATTAACCTAAATCTTAAAACACCTTTCCCCCACCCCTCGCTTATTTTGGGGTTTAAGTGTATTTGCGATTTTCTTTACCTGCTGCCCCTCCACACCAGCAGTGCCTGGGAATGGGATATGGGGCCTGCAGTCAGTTCATCTGCCCTCCTCAGCAGGAGGACTTCTCACACCCTTCCCTTGCTCCAGAGTTGGATCCCTTTCCATAGTGTGTAGTCCTTCAGGAGCAAGCTGCTCCATTGTGGATTCCTTCCACAGGGTCACCAGACCTGCCAGCAAACCTGCTCCACTGTGGGTCCTTCTCTCCATGGGTCCTGCCAGGAGCCTGCATTCAGGGGGGCTTCTCACGTGGTCACAGCCTCCTTCAGACATGCACCTGCTCTGCTGTGCTGTTCTCCATGGGCTGCAGGTGGATCTCTGCCCCACCCTGGATGTCCATGGGCTGCAGGTGGATCTCTGCCCCACCCTGGATGTCCATGGGCTGCAGGTGGATCTGTGCCCCATCCTGGATGTTCATGGGCTGCAGGTGGATCTATGCCCCACCCTGGATGTTCATGGGCTGCAGGTGGACCTCTGCCCCACCCTGGATGTCCATGGGCTGCAGGTGGACCTCTGCCCCACCCTGGATGTCCATGGGCTGCAGGGTCACAGCTGCCTCACCATGGCCTGCACCGTTGGCTGCAGCGGAATCTCTGCCCCAGTAGCTGGGGCACCTCCAGCCCCTCCTTCACTGGCCTTGGTGTCTGCAGGGTTGTTTTTCTCTCATGAATTCTCCTTACTCTCTCCTGCTGCAGGTGTGTTGTTCCTCCCCATTTCCCTGCCCACCTCCTTCTTAGCAGTTATCTACTGGTGCTGCCACTGTCACTGATGGACTTGGACTTGTCCTTGTGCAGCAGCAGGACAGTTTTGGAGCTGACTGGCATTGGCTTTCTTGAATATGAGGGAAGCTTCTGGTGGCTTCACAGTAGTAGCCCCTGCTACTGTCAAAGCTGGCCATGCAAACCCAGTACAGTTCTTAATTGTTTTGTTAATAGCAAAAGCATAAAAGTATCATTTTAGGGGAAGTACACCTAAAATGTAACACCTAAAGTGTAACATTTCCTCATACATGGGAACTTGAATATCAATAAAAATGAACATATAGACATATATTTCAAACAAACCTTTAGGGACGTTTAACAGTGAACTCCAGCATATGGAAAATTTTTCAAGTATTTCTTTGTTGTGACATTTAAGCTTAATTATGGCTGTCTCAGTTGATAACTATTGGTAACTGCTGTTACTGGAATGAGCTAGCTGGTGAAATGCAGAATGAGTAAAATCACTACCATCTTCCAGTAGATGAAACACTGCAAGCTTGCATTTATGACATTTAACATGCAAAGACTTTAGTACTTCTAGTGAGGCAGAGGGTAGGTTTGAACTTAATTTTGATTATGCTGACATATGAACATAAGAACCTTTGGCCATTGTCCAGTGTACAATACAAATCTACAGGTGACTCCTTGCAAGTGAGATATGGTAGCTCATTGCAGTAAAATACCTTTAGTACAGTACACAGTGTTTTTGGCAAGGTTACTTTTCAATGATAATATGTAAATAGGTTTTCATTAGCTTTAATTTATAAAGCTAAATGCATTTAAATTAATCTATAAAGATTTCTGGTTGTTGAGCTGGCATTGATGAAATACAGACTTTTTATTGGTGCTCCTTGCTGGGTATTTTGTTTCCCAGTGGATCAAGCTTTATGCTTAGGCTCCCTTTATTTTGGGAAGAACGAAAGGGTTGCAATTAGCAATTTTTGATTTTTTTCTCATGAACGTTGTAATTAAAATTTGTTGTGTATATCCAGAATGTATTTTTTTCAGTTTTTGACTGCATAGAATTTATTTGATTCAAAAACTGATAAAAGTTCATTGTAGCTTAGTAACTTGCTAGAAATGCTATGTGGTGTGTCTAACTGCTGTTTTATGACTTAACTACTAAGCAGCATGTGAGGCTGATGATGTTTGTTTTCAGGAGAATGCAAGATATCTCCTGTATCAGCCGAACTTTGTAGAAGATGGAGAATGTGCAGATTTTTTTCTGCAGTTACATAGCTGCAACATTTTTGAAGGAGGGCAGACGGATATCAGGCAAATCTGTTATTCCTTCATGAAGGATCTGGAGCAGGCTGTCCTGACAAACTTGACACAACTGATGAAGGCTATTAAAGAAAAAAAATAATGAGCCTTTTGCAAAGGAAATTGTACCATTGTAGCAAAATTGTTCGATGCTGTTTCCAAATGTGGACTGATATTTGGGAATAAAGGTTCCTCATAGCTTCATTTTTCATAGGGCTTTTTTCATGTTTGTAACATTTAGGCCATTTGCTTTTGTTGCTGCTACCTCATTTGCAGAAAACCTAAATCTCAGCATGCAGTTTGTAAAACAGATCTGTGTTGAGATTACATATAGATGGAGAAACAGTCTAGAGCTGCAAGGATGTGTTGATAAACCTTGAGGCACATTGTACATTACATGCATGTACTTACAGGAAATGGACCAGTGCATCACAATAGTATTCAGGTGCTTTATGAGTTAATAGATTAGGGGGGTTTATTATCTCATTTTGTGATACTAGCATTGAATAGTCTTTGAAAAAAAGCTTCTAAGTAAATCTTCAGGGTGTGTTTGTGAAGTAGGGAAGAAAGTGATAATAAATGACATTGTACTCAAAATGTTTCCAGTATATGTTTTAAAGTGTTCCCAAGTACAGCTTGGGTGATCAGTCCAGCTATTTTGATACCTTTTGGTTTTGCTCTTGGATATTATAATACATGTATGTTTGGAGATTTTTTTAAAAAGTGTTTTTCAGTCACAGCTCATCCAGGATTTGTCTTCCTCTTCAACTGGATTAAATTTCTCCACTTGCCTTTTTTTTGTTTTGCAGCTAATAGAATCAGCATGCACAATGGATGAAGCAATAGCTGCTGGTTTGAAGCTCAATGACAAAGGTATGTTTAACAAAAAAACCCCACAGAACAAAAACAAAACCCAAACTTCAGAAGCTGCAACTAATTCAGTGAATTTTGTTGGGAGGTATTTAAAATGTGCTACAAGTTACAGTGTTGTTAGTATATTGTAATAACACAAAACTGAATTTACAGGCTTTGCAGAGGGAAAGATGAAACGAGGATGTGGACCAAAATCCATAAATAAAACCAGAAAGGAGAATTTGCACTGTGAAGCTCAGGATTGCTTTGCTTGTGGATTCTTAAGTGATTCTGTTCTTGCTGTTTCCTTCTTTGTCCAGAACTTGAGTCAACTAGTAAGGGGTTAGCAGAAGTAATTCTAAATGTTCTAGGTGAGCAATCTGGAAGTATGGAAAAAATATATTGGGTATGTAGTCGCTAATAAGTGATTTGGTTTGTATCAAGGCCCATCACAGTTTTTTGTTCAGGTTATTTTCAAGACCTGCTTGTAATTCTGAATAAGAACTGTTAGTTTTAAACATCAGACAGATCCCCCTGGTCCTCTAGCAAAACATCACCCAAACCATGCTTTTGAACCCTCAGAGCTTATTTAGGGGTGTCTGTTCTGCACCTCAATTTGTGCAGTCTCACACTGTTACCAAAACAAAGAAAGCAAGCAAACAAAAAACAGTTTTTTTAGGAGTGTACTGTAAGTATTAGGTGTGTAAAAGGGTCATAATACTTGGCCTTTGGGTTTGTTTCTTTACCCAAGTCCAGGGTAAAGTCTTGTCTTATATTTTTGATTTATTGGAGTTGGTGAGGGAGGAGTGGAATGCTGATATTATAGAAAGCAGATCAACCATCTGTTTACAGTTCAGTTGTCCAAGGTTTTCCTGAGAGATCCTCATGGAAATGATGGAAAATGCTGTTTATGATCACTCTTGATTATTTAGTTGTTCTGAGTAGTTCATGCATCTTTTCATGCAATATCCTATGGATTTGGAGCAATACGCCTAAGAGGAAGTTTTTAAAGTACAAAATTTTTTGCATACTTAACACTCCCTGTTACTGTATTTTCATTTTCTTATTTTCATATAAAAGTACCAAGATTTTTAACAGTTTCCATTAAGCTTTAAGAACAGGCTAATCAGGCTAATTTAAGTGAAGGGTCTATTTTGTGTTTTGTGTTGTTTGATGGGGTTTTTTAACCAACCAAACCATTTTGAGTTTATCACTGTGTGCGTGGTCAGATTCTATAGATGGACATTCTTGGATACTGGCAGTGGGAAAAAAAGTTGGCATGTTTTGAGAAATACACTGAGTGCTGCTCTTCCTAGAAGACTTAATTAATTTTCAAGGGATAAATATTAATCTGGTTTAAGCTACTATATATCCTTAAACTTTGTTGCAGTTCAATGTTTTAACTAAATCACTTTGATTTCTGGTATGTAGACTCTGCCATTTGGCCGTTTTTGTGTTGATTTAAGAATCTTGTTTCACATCCTCTTAATATGAGCTGTAGAAAAATTTTCTTGGCAGCAAAATTCTCACTAATCACAGCTGTTGTATGAAATATTTAGTTAGGAGAAGGCATGCCTGACAGTGATGGTATAAATCACCTCATTTTGGACACATTTTTAACAAATGGAGACATTGCTGAACATCTGCTTTAACTGTGTCAGTTTCAGATATGCTTTACTTGTTGTGAGATGTTGGCTGTGTGATAGGTCAAGACAAGATACAGTTTTGCTAAGCACAGGTTTGTGAAAAAAGTGTGACCATGATACACTTTAATTTTTCTGTCTTTTCAAAACAACAAGAAGCTTGTATTTAGAGCTTGAATGCTAAAACAAGAAACAGTGCAGATTTTTTAAAGGTATGAAGATGTGACTCATTGGAAATATGTGTCTAAGATGTGAAGTCATTGTAAGACCTGTTGCTTGTGATTTTTCTGCTGGTGTTGTTTTCTGTACAACTTGAAAACCACGAAAGTGGTGGATGTGCTTCAGAGCTGAAGCCTCATGTAAATCTGTCAGGTACTCAGTGCTTTTTGAGCAGTCAGAAATTACTGTTTTCTTTTATCATGATGAAGGAAGTCACAGAAATAAAGGGTTTGGGTTTTTTGTTAGAGGTAGCAGTAAGTGACGGGAAATAATTACAGATGCTCCTCTGAAGTCTGAGACCTTGGAGCTGCTGTTTTCATTGGTTATTTGTTGTAACATTTATGGGGAGAACAAAAATTCCTCTAGAAGGCCTGGTGTTCCCTGCCCACTCTCCAAGCCTGATTCCTATCCTAAATTAAGAGTTTCTTTATCCCTTCAGCCATATATTCCCTTAGCACAGGAAGGAAAAATTAAATGTACTTTGTAAAGCAGATGTCTTCAGAAAGCTGGGATTTTTTATGTCATTTGTAAATGTGATGGGTTTCCAAAGACCTCAGGTCTATTTTTTAAATGATTCTGTGTTTGTAGGTTCCTGAGACCATGGTTTTCCAGAGCCTTTGTTTCAGTTCAATTGCCTCTAAAATCACTCATGATGAGGCTTCTTTCAAAGGCTATTGAGTGCTCAGCCCATGACCTGAAAGCAGGAAAATTTTTGAAATACTCCTATATCCAGCCCACGTACTTTGGTGGCAAAGAGGTTTGCAGGGTCACTGTTCACATTTAGAATGACCCATCCTGAATGTTAATGTTACAATGTTAATTGAGCTTAAGAAATAATAGCATGAGGCCTCCAGTGACTTACAGTGCTCAACCCAGCAGCAGCCTGACAGCCCCTAGTTTGGATATCAGAACAACCACACATTTCTCTGACTTAAGCTAGTAGCAGGCATTTTCCTGGCAATGTTCTTTCAATTGGGTCTTGGGCAAAAAGGTCAAGGTCTGAATAGTGAAGGAGAGCCTCCACTGGATACTTTGAGCTGTGCCTCTTGTATTTATTGTGGCCTTCCAGTGCAAGAAAGATGGAGAGGGGCTATTTACAAGAGCATGTAGTGACAGAAAAAGGGGAATGGCTTCAAATTGAGAGGGTAGGTTTAGATTAGAAATCAAGAAGAATTTCTTTACTCTGAGGGAGGCACTGGACCAGGCTGCCCAGAGAAGTTGTAGATGTCCCATTATTGGAAATGTTCAAGGCCAGGTTGGATGGGGCTCTGAGCAACCTGATCTAGTAGAAGATGTCCCTGACTACAGCAGGGGTTTGGAACTAAGTGATTTCTAATGTCCTTTCCAACCCTTATATGTATTTATATTTATGTTGTTTTTTTTTACCTAAATATATAAATACATAGACTTAAGAAAAATCTTTATACTTTCTGATATCTCTTACTAGATCCATAAATTAAGGAAGAGTTGCTAGTACTTTGCTTTTCTTCAGGATGTTTTAGTAGTTTGTTTTTTTTCAATATTTATATGCCACTTCTCTGATGTCAGAGTGAATGACTGTAGTAGAAAATTTGTTTAGAAGTATTTCCACACAAAATATCTTGTACAAAATTTGGCCACTTAATATTCCGGAGTTAAAACTTTTGATCATCCAGACAGTCTTCTGTATTGGAAAGGAAATGTGCTTTTTGTGTGTGTGTGTGTGTGCTTATTCATTGGTCTGCCAGGGCAGGCTGGTAGGGAAGGTTGGCCACAGATGCTGGTAGCAGCCACCAAAGCTCTGCAGGCACTTACTGTTCCAAAGAAGGTTTAACTTCCAGTACTATTTAAGATCATGAACAAGGATTTTTTACAAGAATTTGTTTTTGTTGGTAATGCTGCTGCAAGCCAAGCTGGTGTGCAGAAATACTTGTAATGTCTTCTTGCCTTCATGAGCCATGCACTGCAGCAGTCTGGAGGTGCACCTGGCTGGGCAGGCCTTAATGCTGAGATGATAATCTCTTGATAATCACCAGGGCCCAAAGATAGTCAGGAAGTTATGGCTCATGAGGACTATTTATGTGATAAGGTTATCACAGACTTAATATGCATAGTTTTATTTGAGACGTCTGGATTTAATGTTGCAGAGCATTTGGTAACTGCTGCAGCGTGCACCTGAGCCAGAGATCAGTCATCAGCACTTCCAGATTGGCAGTGACGTACATGTTCCAACACACAGATGGGCTTCAGCCTGGAAGAGACACTGGCTTGAATAAAACCAGGCACAGATACACCTTTATGCAACTTGTGTGCAATAATGTGGCAATTATAAAAAAAGAGTAATAAATTCCTGTTTCAGTTGTTATATATGAGAGGTAATTACTTGATTAATTGCTAGACTGCTGAGATGACTTAGAGGTAAATAGACGTGTACCTTCAAGCAGCTGCTTTGCTTCAAGTTTCAGTGTATCTGTGGTCTGTAGCAGGAAGCTGTTATGGAGACAGGTAAAAAGTAGCTACTACATTGTTGAAGTAATTAAAATATCCTACTGTTTTGGGGTGAACTTAATGAAAGGAACTAATTCTTCCTTTCCATCTCAATTCTTTTTGAAGCTGCTTCTAGTAAAAGGAAACGAAGAGATTCTCCCACAAATTGCAAAACCAAAAATGAACGAGTTGCAAAAAAGTCAAAAGCTAGTTATGTAAGTACTGTGCTTTTCTCTTTGTGCATTGTGAAATAAATGGAATTACCTGACTTGGTCAATGACAACGGTGTGTTTTATCAGAAAATTAAGTCATATCATCTGGATGAACTTTTTGTATTTTTGTTTTTGATATTCTGAAAGGAATTACCTGCTTTTTCTTTGGTGCTTGTGGATTTGTATCACACCAGCCAGTCACTGCTCTGGTGGAAGTAGTTGATGGCAGGTAGCAGTGTGTGAGGCTCTGAGTACCATTCACTTTTTGTGAGCATCAGGGCTTTGTATCACTTTTTCTCCCCAGGTCATTCCTTGTATTTCCTCAAGCAGGTGAAGTTAACATCTTTTGCTGTATCTACTGTTATAAGATGTTGCTTATATATTTGAAACTATGACTCAGGAAAATCTTTAAAAATAATGAATTGGTTACATTTAAAGGAATGACTACTTTGGGTTCTGCTAGTAAATGGGAGCTATGATCCTGGTGCATTCAGGATGGTATTTGGCAGATTTGCACAGTCCTACAGTGTTGTCATGAGGCCATCTCCCAGGCATCCCAGCAGACATCCTTGAAAAACACTTAGGTAGAGAAAGGGAATTCTACATATATTCTGGAGGCTGGATGAAGGAGGGTAACTGTTGAAATTATTGTCCTCAGACAGAACTAAAAAAGGAAAATACAGTTTTCTGTTAAGGCAAAAATATTACAACTCATTTGCAATTCCTTCTTCCTGAAAGAGAGATGTGAACAGGGTTTGTTCCTCCTCACCAAACCCCTGAACTTGGTTATGAAAGGAGGCTTTAGTTAATTATTGAACAGACAGCCTAGCCAACAGTGCTCCACTGGTTTTATACGTCAGCTTGATTTCTGTTCTTAACAGTTTCATTGCAGGGGGAAGGATTGGAGAAAAACAAACATGGAATATGGCTTTTTAGAACTCAGTATAGAGAACTATAGTGAGAACTTGCAGAGTTTTTTTTCATAGTCTTGCCTTTCCTTGTGGTTCCTAAGACCAGAGCATTCTTGGGCAGCCTTCTATGGACTGAAGCTGCTCTCTTGGTGACATTGTAGTCTCACTGAGGAAAGGAATAATGTCCTCTGTTACTCAGAGTGCCTCTGGGTGATGTTCAGCAAAATAAATGTTGATCCAGCCTGTTGGTACATCTGCTGTAGACAAGTAGCTGTGTAACCACTTTGCATTCAAAGCTCTAGGAAGAAACTCGTGTAGTTCTTTGTGATGAATACAAAGCAGAGCAGCTTGTGGCCTGTGGAAGTTTTGGCACCTGTCAACTTCCATTTTTCAGGCTGGTAGTAGCTGTTAGTGAAGCTATTGTTGATGAAAAGTTTTACCAGTTTTTGATGTGACTCCATGATGCTATGACATATTTATGGATTTTTTTTTTACCCATAAATCTTAATATAAACACACAATTCGACATGTTTGTAGACTGCTGGGTTAAACACTGCATGCTTAGTAAGAAAATCAGATTACTAACCATGACGTCTTCTGCTTAAATGTCATTCAGAATTGCTAGTAACTTTTGATTTCAAAGCAAAATAAATTAGGCTGCTCTAAATTATTTATATTTTGGTATATAACTTTGTTACCAAAGACATTTTCCATTTTGTGAAAGTTTTGGTCTTCCTTTGGTCATTGACTATGTATGAGGAATCACTTCAGCTTGAATTTGTCTTAAGTGCTTTTTTCATTTAGACTAGCTCTTTAAGGATAAGCAATACTGATGAGGTTTTCTTCTGTTTCTATAGTTGTAATTAATGTTAAACCTAATAGGTAACTTTTTTTAACATAGCTGGATGACTCAGAACCCAAAAGACAGTGGGAGAGGCAAGAGATGCTTGTGAAGAAGTTGCAAGGTACATTCCCTGGATTGGATAAGGAGGTGAGCTGATATCTCCTATGGCACATCAGGGTTTGTGTTCTCGAGAATACTGCAGCTGTTGATCGTCCATATGAAGCAGTTCTTACACCAACAGTGCTTTTGGAAAGAGCCAAAGGGAAGGCTTTTGCTGTTTCTGCTTTTAGAATGTAGCTTGCCCTGGTCTGAGAGCTGTGGGATGTAGTTAGGACTACATGGACCTTCTCTTCCTACATTTCTGGCCCTATGACGAGCCTAGCATAGTGAAATGTGATGATTTATTGTAAAAATTCAAGGAAAAAATGATACCTCTGTCTCTCACTCTCCTCCCCCAGACTGCTAAATATATTTTGCACTTTGTGTTACTTTTAGTACCTGATGATCCTCAGTGACTGCTTGAGCTCTTTCAGTACTGTGCTTGAAATTTTTGAAAGCAAACTTGTTTGTGTGTGTTCTTACACTTTTGAAAAGTGGAGTGCAGCTCTGTCTAAACTGAGTGTACAAAGAAATGGAAACATTTTCTCATTTTGATTTCCATTTATTTTGAATCATCTGATTTACAGAGGTTTTCTTAGTTATTAGGCACAGAAATTTAGCTTGTGCTTATCTCACCACCATGCAAAATGTCTTATTTTTTACTAGGAGCTGAGAGAGGTACTTGAGAAACATAACTGGGTGTTTCATGATGCACTGGAGGCCCTGAAAATATTTGCAGACGACGAGGAGGGTAAAGACAGATTTATAAATCATTTTATCCAAAGACAAACCAGATTTGTGATGCAAATATTTTTGGATGTCCAGCAATGAGAGTCCTGACAGCACCATGCCTAGAAACTTGCACTTGTACTTGAAATTAGTATTACAGGGAGGATAAAAAAAGGAAGCTCAATTTTTCTGTGTTTTTATTTTTGTTCTCTAACTTAGAATAAATATTTTATCCCTGCTAATACAGATAGGCATAAAAAGTTGTAATTACCTATGGGTATCTCTTAAAATATATTTTGGTACATGTCAAAGCTGGCACCTGCTCCCTTCCTGCTTGAGTTAAAAAAAGTTTGTTTTTTACGGCACTATTTGTAAATTACTGGTTTCTAAACCAGTAATTGCAAATAACTGCATAGGTAACAAGTGATATATGCTATTTTGAAAATGTATTCTAGGAGAGGGACACATTAGAAACAGGCCTTGAATCATGCAACCTGTCTTTAAATACTAGTACTTTAAACGGGGCAGGAAGCAAACCCAGTGATTACAAGTAAATCTACAAGTTATAACTTAAGTCCTTTTTAATGAGTTGATTACTTTTCAGTGTGTTACACAGCTGTCAGATATATACATGTTTTGCTATATCAGCTATTTAAGTGTTCTTGGGCTAGGGTAGTGTTCTTAAATGGATTCTTAGCAAGCGGAGAGAGCCATCAGTGCTCAGGAAATTGTGTCCTTGCTGCTTCTGAGAAGGCAGAAGTCAGGGTTGGACTCAACACAAGCTGGGATTGGGCAGAAGAGAAACTTCTGCACTTAAAGTGCTCTCTTGCAATGAAGGAATCAAAACCCTTACAAGACACTTCTGAAAATTACTTGCTTGTGTTGTGTTTAATAACTTCTTATTTTAAAGCAGCTGAGTTATTTTGGTTGGAGATGCCTCATTCTTTGAGGGTTTTTGACAAGTGCATGTTTTCATTGTCCCACCCTGAACACTGTACTACAATGCATTAAAATGGAAAAAGTGCATCATTTTCTTGGTGAAAAAAGGCTTGTTTTCTCAAGTCAGCAGAATTAATATCTCTGCAGTCAGGTGCAGTGGGATCAGTATCTCGTTTTAAGGATACATCAGAGTTCTTTACTGTTTGCTCTTACCTCAGAGCCTCTGCAGCCCACAAATGTTATGCTATGTTGATCATCTCTGTTTTAAGATACTTAAAACCTTCTGCTATTGTACAAATAAGCTTTGCTCATATTGTACTCACAGTTGGAGCTATTTATGCATTTTATACAGATTTGCTTTTCTGTTCTCTTAGTAACACCTGCTGTTGAGTTCTTGTGTATTAAATACTAGAGCTGTATTTTACAGATCTGTAGGTTTTACTTTGGAAGAGCAACTTGTGTTTTCATCAGTCCCATACCAATATGCATTGACTTGCTGCCTTTTGTGTTGCATGCATAGGTTTTGAATTTCCTCCAAAAAGGCAAGTTGCTGGCTGGGCCGAATCCTCCCCTGAGAGCCCAAGTGAGGAGAGTAAGGATAAGAGGAAGCAGAAAGCTTCTGAGAAAGAGCAGAATGGCTTTCAGAAAAAGGACAAAGGCAAAAGGAGCATTTGGAGTGCTGAAAGAGAAGCAGAACACATGGAGGACGAGTCTGCTTCCGAAGACGGCGGAAGCTCCCTGGATGAGGACTACAGCAGCGGTGACGAAGTGATGGAGGATGGCTACAAAGCGAAAATCCTCAGCTTCCTGCAGGATGCTTCCCTGAGTGAACTGACTCTGATCCCCCAGTGCTCTCAGAAAAAGGCTCAGAAGATAATAGCGCTCCGGCCCTTTAACAACTGGGAGGCTCTGGTAGGTCTGCATTCTTCCTTTCCTATCCCCAGCCTGCCTAGAGTCAAGGTGGCTTCAGCCTAGGGAGGCTTAGATGGGTGGCCTTATCCTCATTAGGCTAAAATGCTATGTTCCTCCTAAGCCAATAGCATTTCAAATAGTGTCATATGACCTGATTTTGAATGAATTAAGGGGTGATTTTTCTGGAAAACTCAAGCTGATTGGCTGGCATTACTGTCACTCACTCTGTAGCACAGAAAGTTGGTTGATTTCACTGCAGAAGGAGAAATTAGAGCTTTCACTTGAGAAGGAGGTGTTTGCTAGCCTGTTCTGAGCCAGCTGAAAACCCATGCAGGAGGGAAGAATGTGGCAGGATCTTTACTGCAGACACTTGGATAGCAACAGCAACTTCCAGGGTAGCTCCATGATTGAAGAAGCCAGCAGGGATATTTTCAGTTTCAGGCAAGAAATGGTCGTACTCTTTTTTTT
>VZTB01010723.1:804924-945194 GCA_013397245.1 Thryothorus ludovicianus
TTTTTTCTTCTTTTGTGCCTTTATTCTACTGCAGCTTAGTGTCTAGCATGGTTTTGCTAGCTAAGCAATGCAGCCATTTTTATTGGAGTGAGCTGCTGTGTTTTTATTAATGAAAGGTAAAGCATCAGAAGACTAAGCCCCAATCCACCACGGAAGGGAAAACAGTATCTCGTGGTAAGTACATTATCTACTGTCGCTTCATTGTTGCTTTCAGATGTTTTCCCCTGGCTTGTTTGTAGACTACACATATCATACAGTTTCAGTTAACTGCAAGACCTCAGACCTGCTAAGAGCAATGTCCTGGTAAGAATTAATTTAAAGTGCATTACAGCAGATTGTCATGATTTACATTATTAGTGCTTTGGATTTTAAAGCAGTAACCGTGCACAGGCCTTTTTACAGAGGAATGGCTGTTTTTCATCAGTGTGCATTCTGAACCCCCCCACTGATATATGCAAGAACTTCTTCAATATGTGTAAAACAATAACATTTATTATTCAGTGTGTGAAATATATTACCACAAAACAGTAAGAGATACTAAACAGAATTTTAAAGAAAACAAAATGATCTTTGTGTGCTGTGTGGTAAGGGGAGGGGGAGAGACAAGAGGACGATACTTGAAAAAAAATACAAGGTACTGGTGTGCTGCAAAAGAAATCCGTTTTGCCCCAAGCCTTTGGCTTCTCGCAGAACATCTGTCATACAGCTATTTCTAGACTTGTTGGATTTTGCCTGAGCTTAAGTCTTTGCAGAAGTATTTGCTACAGGGCTCTTCTCCTTTTCTCTGTGTAAAATACTTTCCAGTAAAAGAAAGCTGCATGGGCCTGTTTGCATTCAAAATTTGTCTTTCATGAAGATTGCTGCTGTCAGCAGCCACATGCCACATGTAGAATTGTGAATACTTGCCCAGAGTAGAAGTGGCTTGCAGCAGATTTTAGCAGATGTTTTGTATATGTGTGGATTTAATTGTTTATAAAGATCAAGTAGCTCAGTAACCCAGCGTTTTTCCTACCAATTAATAAGGGTGGTTAGAATAATGGAGAGAGCTGATTCAGTTAGAGCATTAAAGAAATTGGCTGTTTTAAGGTCCCTTTTTACTGTAATGATATCTTATGCAACACAATGTAAAGTACTACAAGTTTTTACCACTTGTTCATTATTAGAATTGAGGAAGATATTAGGGCTCTTAATCTGAGATTAAAACTAAAGCCTACTTATTTGTAAATGGAATATTTTATTCCAGGAAAACATAAATGAGAATGTCTTATTTAATTCTAGACAGTTTTCTTAAGTCGGACTAAGCTATTTTGTTTCCAAGAGGATTTAAATTAATTTCATAAGCTTATAAGGTTAATAAGAGCACTTGGAAATACTTACTCTTTGGAGTAGATATTTCCAGTGTTTAACTTGATCTAGTAATGCTTAAAACACATAGAAAAAATTTAGTAGATGTGGTTCTCAAAATAAATGGAGAGAGATGCAATTGTCCTTGCTCACAAAGATTAATTCATTTGGCAGTTTAGAAATGCCTGCTCTGTAAGTCAAGTACATTTTCCAGGAGGATAGTTTTATCCAGTCTTTAGTGCTGGATATGACTTGCTCCAACTCCAGCTTTCATAAAGAGTACTCAGGTATGTCCTTGAGACCTTAGATGTCTGTCTCCTTGGAGAAGTGAGCAAGATGTATAAGGACTGGTGGCCTCTCTCCAGAATACATTGTATGCACAGGGAAAGTAGTAGGTAACAAAAGAAATTGGGATGTGTTTTCTGAGAGCACCTCTCTGTGCCCATATTCACAACCAAAAATTGCACGCTGCTTTCTGAGGCAGAGATTTTGGAAGGGTGGGCCCAGCTGCTTCTGCAAAGCCCAAGCATGGAGCTGAGACTTACGAGGAGGTGTGATGGGCAAATGGGAGATAATGAGGAGCAGCTCTGCACAGCTGAGGATTAAGGATTAGAATACAAGGGGAACAGATGAGTGGTAGACTGGTAGACAAACTAAATGATCAGCAGAAAGCATGGCTGTGAGAGCTACAAGGAGAGGCAGAGACAAGCTCCAAGAGTGTTGTCATGTGTGGAGGGTCTGACCAGGCTGCAGGACAGTTTGGAGAGGAAAGCTGACCTCCCTGTGTCTTGGTCTGATGTCATTCATATGTTAGGTAGGTCTTGTGCCAAGGGCCTGTGTTCAGTGATGTTTCTCAGTGCAGGCCTGCTCTGTGCTGGGTTCATGCTGTATGCCTGCTCCAGAGAGACATGAGGTAGTAAACCAACAGCTGTTGAGAGACCTTCTTGTCACAGAGTCTTAGAAATCCTGAGTTAGAAGGGATGATCTCAAAGCGCAACTCCCACTCCTGTGCCCTTTGCCTGGCACAGGACAGTGTCAGGTCTCACACTTGTGCCTGAGAATATTGTTGAAACAATTCTAGAACTCTGTCAGGCTTGATGCTGTGACCACATCCCTGGGGAGCCTATTCTGGTGCCCAACCACCCTCTGAATGAAGAACCTTTTCCTCAAATCCAACCTAAACCTCCCCGGCACAGCTACAGGCCATTCCCTCAGTTCCTGTCCCTTGTCACTGCAGAGAAAAGATCTGTGCCTGCATCTCTGGTTCCTTGTGAGGAACTTGTAACTGCAGTGAGGTGTCCCCTCAGTCTCCTGTGTTGGCTTCTGACCTCTCTCTCCTGTTTGCTTTGAGGTCCTGATGATACCCCTCTGAGACACATTGTGGACCAGCAGGCAGCTGGTTTCTTTCCTTGATGGAAGCATTTCTGAGCACCAATTGCCCTTCCTCCCCATCCTCACTCCTCTAAAAGACTTGTTGGTGCTTAATTATATTTTGACAGCCCTCTCGTTTCCAAACTGTGGAATTGCCCAGTGTTGGAAACTGCAGCGCTCAGCGCCATTCCTCAGCAGAGAGTGTGCACAGTCCTGTAAGGGCAGTACCTGTTTGAGTTCACTGTGTGCCAAGAAACAAAAGCAGGCTCCCAGAGGAGCTCAGCTGAGGTTTTGGGGTTGGTGGTCTTGCAATTTTCTGCTTCCTCTGGTAAATGTTGGACAGGAACTGGAGAGGGTTTAATGCTATTCAGTTTCTTATTTTTAAAGTGTATAACTGTTACCTGTTTGAAATTCCTTTTGTAAAAAAATACGTATCTGTGTGAGACTTGCTGTACCATCTCATTTTTGTCACAGTATTATTCTATCACAAAATAATCTGTCTTGTTTAGCATTTAAAGACGTTGTGGTCTATAGAAATTATTACACTATACACACAAATTAAGCTGATGGAAAATGTTGCATTGAAATGCCGTCAGAGATGGATGTACTCGTCCATCATATTCTGTACACTGCAGCAGTATATGAGCTAGGAGTTACAGACTCAGGGGACAGTAGCTCCACCTTTTTTGTTATCTCGTTTTGTTTGGCTGCACAAGTACAAACTGCCCCAAAAACCACAGAACACCTTGCACCAAAGCCAGTAGAAGGGAAGCAGCATATGCATCAGGTTAGCAATGGGAAACTGCTTGCAGTGGAACTGGTGTTTGTTGATGGAGGCTCAGTTTCCCTTTAGGCATTAAAGGGAAAGCCTTCATCATCTTGAAAGTGGTGTAAAGTAAGCCCAGGCAGAGTGTGCTGGTGTGGCAATTCCAAGTGTGCTGGGAAAGCTCATGGGTTCAGTTTCCACGATGGTCTTGCATTTTTGGGCCTCATTCGAAAAAAGCTGAACTTGGGAGAGTGTCAGAACCTTCTAGAAAGCAAAGGCCACCTGTGGATCTGCTTTATGTTCTGAGCTGGGTAACACCCTGTGTTTCACATGCAAACCAGTGGCTAAAGTATTTCTTGTTACAACTTGGACGTGGGTATTAATGTGCTGACATGAAACAATACAATTTCTGTTAATAACAGATGGCTCAATTCTCCACACCTTTATTTATGGATTACAGGATTTCTATTCATGCCAAGCAAAGCTTTAGTCATCAAAACAAATGTTGAAATTTTGTAGGCTCCTATTAAAAACAATGTTCTTTTTTATTTCTACATAGAGATGTCTGTTTAGAAAACTTCTTTACAGGTGTTGACATGTGCGCCTTAGCCTGGTCTGACCTATGAATGTTGGTAAACTTTCTGGGGTTTGTTTAAATACAAAAAAATACAAACAGAAACAATTACCTGCAAACTGTAATTGCCTCACTCCATTTATTTTTAAATTATTTTTCTAATGAAAGCTGTTTTTTAAATTCTATTTTAGTTTAATCTGGTTATACTCTTTACCTTTACAAAACTTGCTTTTACTCTGCAGTGTGGCAATATTGGTGAGTTGCTTAACCCATAGTAGCTGGATCATATGACTCCTTTTTTATGGAAGGCATTCTTGGAGGTTATATACATATGAAGTCTTGTGCTGAATTTTAACAGATCTGTGGTCTAAAATTGAGAAAAAAATGTGTGAAAGCCACTTCTGTTTTAATACAAGAATGATGAATCCAAAGCACCTTTTATTCTTCAATTCTTTAAATCCATTCATTAAAAAAAGCCTGTCCTTTACAGTGAAATATGCATAACTACTTGAGAAAATACTATCATTACAAATATGACTCCAGTTACTGCAGAAACATGTTTAGTGATAGGCTTTACACTTTCTGCAGTTGACTCTACATGAAATTTAGGAGAAATCAGTGGACCTGAAGGGTCTGATACAACTTCAGGCCACTTGTCTCAGACATGTGAAATATTCATACTGTGATGAAGATCTGAAATTTAAAGGAAGGAAATACACTGTAACAAGTGTGGGCTTGAGGAAGCAAGTGGTTTGTACTGACAGTACTTGGTGACCACAGAAAACCTGGCACAATGCCCAAGCCCAGTTTGACTATCTTTGTGTTAGAGTTAGAACTGGAACCAAGTAATGCTGAACCTCAGACAGACCCATAACAAAATGTAGTAACCTTCATTATAGGTTCATTTGTTTGCCTTGATGCCTAACTGTGCTTACATCTTACACCTTTAGTATCTAATAGGGTTTGTTTAAAAGGGCATCTTAATGAGAATCAGTGCTTTTTTTTTCTTCCTTAGGGGGTTTTGTTTTGTTAGTGCACCTGGCCTTCAAAGCTTGTTTTTACATTGTATGTTGCCTCCTCTTGAGGGTTTTGAGTTTAAACCGCTTGTCTTTTATTTTAGAAACTCTTCAGAGAATTTGTATCTCTCAAGATTTCAAGTTTCCCAGTGTGAGGAGCTGCAATGACAATGTTCCCTGTGGATTCACAGTTTGCAGTGGGCCAAGTGTTAGGAGTATTTGGAATTTTGAAAGATTGGGATGCTGTTGCTGTCTCCTACTTGAATTACTGCCTGCAGCATATGTGGATTTTCACTACAGTTGCTATTGCCAATGTTCATAGATTTTTTTAGATTTTTTACTATTATTATTATTACTATTTTGCAGTTTACGAAAATGACAAATACTCCTGGTTTGTCGGAAGATATAATGTGGAACAGCAAGATACTGCTGAAGGAGAGGGACGTGGTTCTAAAGCTCATGAATAAATGTGAAGACATTTCCAATAAACTGACAAAGCAGGTAACCAGAATTACTAGAGATGGAGGATGTGGATGGAACATAGAGCAACCCTCCATTCTGAATCGCAGGTATCTTTCGTTTTTATACTTTAGACTGCGATTTTCAGAGCTGAAGTCTCTGAAAGCAGAGTTGCAGATTTTTGATACTTAGCTCTCAGTGAGCTAGATAGAGATGTGCAACACTTGAGAGTCTAACAGATTTTTTTAAGTGTACCAGGAAAGCTGATGGACAGGATAACAGCATAAAAAATTATAATGGTGTTTTGTTTTGTAACAGCCAGCTGTAAGCAGTGGAATCATGAGTTGTCAGCTTATTTCAAATGAAAGCCCAAGCAAATGTGCTTCTGTATTGGGGGACAAATTTCAAATAGGATTCTATTTCAAAAACGCTAAGTTGGAACAAATCTGGGCAAACTGGGCAGGTTTAGCAGCTGGATGAAAGACCTTGGTCAGGAAGTTCAGATGTACAAAGTAATCTGAAACTGTATCCAGTCAGAGGGGCAGCGGGGAAGTGTTGTAGGGAAGGATTTCTTTCAGAGAGGTAAATTGGTAAGGATCTCCAAATGGACTTTTAGGAGAACTGGAAATGGATATGGTGGAGGCCATTATCCTAGGGGTAATCCTAGGGGTATAGTGAGAATGGCCAGAGTAGCAGCTTGAATTCCAGTTGGATGCTGTTACAAGTAGATAGCAAAAGGATTCTCAGCTATGTGAAAATAAAACCTGGGAGGAAGCAGGAGGTCTTTGGAGGAGGGATGTCAGTGATGTTTTTTTCTTTGGAAAAAGTGCTGAACTGGCTGACGTGCTGTTGAGTGTGTTTAGTGGGTTGTGTGTTTGGGATTTTCTTTGGTGCTGACACAAACTAATTGTACAACAGAGCAAAATTAGGGATGCAGCTGCAAAATGCCACTCAATTCATTGTGTATTTTAAGAATGAGTGGTTCTGTAACTGCATTTATCTGGTTGTGTATCAATGATTGTAGAAGAGAAGTATTTCTTGTGTCACTCTGATCATTTTAGGTCTACGAAAATGCAGATAAGCAGTTCAGTTTATATACATGTGATTGATTAAGAAAGTTTTTGGTTTTTACTACACAAAGAGGTCTGGAGTGCTTTAAAATAAAGGCAGTATTAAACCTTCCAGTCTGTGATTATCATAAGTGTAAAGTTGTGTTTCATGGAGACACAAATAAAGGGTGGTAATAAGCTTGATTGTTTGTTTCTAACAGTTTGAAACTGAAGCCATATCAGAAGATTGGTTTGAACTGGTTAGCACTGCTGTATAAGCATGGATTGAATGGCATCTTGGCTGATGAAATGGTGAGTGTGAAACTGCTTATTTAAGAATCATTAAAGACTTTGTTAAATCCTTGCCTGGAAGCTTCAAGCAGATTATAAGTAACCTTATATTGCAAACAATTCTCCAAGATCTTAGAAGCTGCTGAACTCCTTTCCATTTGAAAATCAAAGGTTGCCTAAGATTCATGGACACTGACAATTACAAGTCACATGGTGTCTTCTGATGCAGTGGAACCAGTTTTTACCAAAACAGGTTCTTTTCAAAGCATTGAGTTTAACAGGTCCTTGCCCCAAATTATAAATCATCCTAGTTGTCCAGCATTTAGTGTAGTGTGCCCCTATTTTCTCCATTTCTTCATCAGTTTCAAAACAGGCAGATAAAAATACAGGAAAAATCAAGTGGGTAGAAACCTCTGCTTCTCCAGAAGCAGCATTTCCACTATCTCTTGTCATGACACTCCCCATCAACTTTGAACTGAGACAAGCTTATGGGTTTGAGGTTTTGTTAAATGCCGGCACCACCTGTAGTTGTACAACAGAAAACACTGATGCAGCTGCTGAATTTGTGGTCTGTTGTTAATCCTGGCTGCTGTTCATCTTCTGATGAACCATGAATGAAAGCACTGCTTTGCTTTGCTGTTATGACCTAAGCAGTGTTCCTCCACTTCTGTATGTTTCCTGTTAGTGAGAATGTGTGTGTTTCATGGTAGATACATGGAATTTTTAAATTCACGATGCAGAAAACAGGAAAAGTGTATGTTGCTGGACATGTAGGCTTTTCTTAAATCTAATTCCCATATTAGATTCCACTTCAGAAATACCTGGAATACTCTTTGTACAATTGGCTCAAATGGGAATAAACATTTAGTTTCCAAGTAATTATTTTTAAGCACCATTGGTTCAGAAAAGTAATTTTTTGAAGATTTTTTGAGGGATGAGCTTGAACTAAAATGCAAAACTTCATAAATTGAAAATGTGAATCTTTGTTCTAATATTGAGGTGAAATGATAATGAAGTTTGATTGAGATTGTACTGAAGAAGGAATTATCTTCTGTAGAATTGCTTAAACAGAACAAATTTTCTAATTAGATTTCTAATCTTTTCTTGGCCATCACTACACTGTAATTGTCTTTTGAGTGCAAAACACTTATGTCGCACAGATTGTAAATTTTGTTTAAATGGTTTTCTGTTCTCTAGGGCCTAGGAAAAACAATTCAAGCTATTGCATTTCTGGCTTATCTCTACCAGGAGGGCAATAGAGGTCCCCATTTGATAGTTGTGCCAGCTTCAACGATAGGTAAGTTACAAGCTCCAAAAATGTTTTTGGTAGGAAAAAACCCTAAACCAATCATGGATATACTGCAATGCAAAGATAATTTAATGAAAGAAAATCTGGTTTTATTATGGTGGTACTCCTTAAGTAATTTGAATTGGAATGCAGACCATACTGCAGGCATGCTTGCTCTGAATTAATTAGACTTAGCATGGAACTTTTTTAGTTGATCTGTCTGCTTCAAAAAAAATGAAGCGGCTTGTTATAATTTGAACTTGTCTAGTAATATAGTCTTTTCACTTACTGAATATTGGCTGAACTTCCTAGTCTTCAGGCTGTGCTTAGGGTTAGGTTTCATGACATTTTAAACATTCACTGTCTTTTTTCCTCTTTGCTGCACAGCATCTGTCAAAGCAGATGAAAATACTAAAATGATGAGGCTAACTGTCTTTTACTTGTGTGTTCTCATTGTTTTATGGCCTTAGTTGAAATTGGAAGAGTGTGGTGGAATGAAATGTCAGCAAAGATGATGAGATTGAGCAGAAAATGGTTCCTTGATGGAGTTAAATTTGGATTTATTGAATGACGAGGGAAGTAACAACTTGAATTTAGGAAGTTAATGCTGCTTTTAATATAAAATAATTATTTGGGCTTCAAAAATTTCTCTTGATGCATCAGAAAATTTTCCAGTTGTTCACCTTAAGTTTGAAGTCATCATTTTTAGTGTGCTTTCAGACTCCACTGGAACCCACTTCTTAAAACAACTCTTAATAATGCATATATTACTTAAAACCTGAGGTGTATATAAGTAGCTGAGCCAAGGTGCTTTTGTCAAGTCACTCTTAGAGTCCGAACTGTAGAGGCAGGTTGGCAATGCCTGGGCAGTGCAGTCAGCTGGCAGCTCTCCTGGCACTTTCCCAGAGGTGTCTTCTCATCCCTGATCTGGTCCAGCCCCTTCCCAAGTGGCAGAGTCTCCCCTCTGCTGTGGTTTGGGGTCAGCACTTGAGTTGGCTGTCAAGCAGCTTCCCCTTGGGCACAGCAGCATTGCCTGTGGCCGCTGTGCTGCTGCACACCTGGAGCTGCACAGCTGGGGTGTCAGGCCTCTGCCTGCTCCCAGAGGCACTGTCTCTCCTGGTGACATACTTTTGGAGGCAAGTACTGACAGATGAAGTGATTTGCTTCCTGGGGATTTAACTGTCTGGGGAAGAAACCAAGCTGCAAAGTTACACATTGTATTTATTTCACACAGTGGTTACAGACCGTGCAGGGCCTGTTCCTGCAGGAGTTTCAAGCGCAAACTGGTTGAGTTACTGAAAAGCCCAGTTGGGGTTTGTTCAGTTTCTTATGTATGAGTTTTCCAGTTTTAAGACAGAATGTTTTTTAATCTTCAGGAGAATTTAAAGGGATTTTCATTAAAATTAGATGTTTGGTTTGATGTTGAAGTGTGAAATAGTAAGACTTAATAAAGTATAAATGACTTGAGTTTTGTTTTAATGTTGACTTACAGATAACTGGATAAGAGAAGTTCATCTGTGGTGTCCTGAACTGAATGTCCTCTTTTACTATGGTGAGAAATCCAGTTAAGAAATGAATCCAATAATACAGTTGCTTGCATGGCCAGTGTAAGAAAAGATTAATCACTCATGACCGTATTGTTTTAAGATAGTTGTTTAAGTACATGGATTTATAGATGTGTCTTTAATTGTTACATGTATATAAATATATTTATTTGTACTTATTTTATGTTTTGTCCTTCTTTAGGATCCCAAGAAGATAGGAAACATCTCAGGGTGGACATTCATAATAAAGTTGTTGATTTCAATGTGATTGTGACCACGTAAGTACAGTTAAAACACTGCAGCCAGGGAGCTTTAGTGAGGTCCTGCTGACCTCTAGTGGTACAAGAAACCAGACAATCTTGGGTTTCCTGTGATGGTAAACTAGGGTTTTATAATTGTATAAGAGATACTGTGTCATAGATGCTTTAGATATATGTCTATCAGTATATATATTACAGACAATATTACATTGTAATAGACTTTAGCAGATTTTTAGGTAGTGTTACTAAGAGCATTGGCTCATCAAGTAAACTGAAATCATTTGCCAGTAATAAGCTGTGTTGTGGTTGGTTACTTCCAGGCAGTTCTACTGCCCCTCATGTACTTTCCCCATAACTCTTAACAATATTAGAGAATTAATGTGATTGTGATAACAGTACATTTGTTTTCAGAGAGGGACTAAGAGCAGATGGTGTTTGTCTCTGACAGATACAACTCTGCAATCAGCAGCTCAGAAGATCGAGGACTGTTCCGCAGGCTGAAGCTTAACTATGCAATTTTTGATGAAGGTCATATGCTCAAGAACATGAGCTCTGTCCGCTACCAGCACCTCATGACGATTAATGTAAGAGGTTTAATTATTGCTGGGGTAGAGGGGACAGCTCCTGGGTTTTCTGTTTTGTAGCTACAAGCAGGGGGAAAATGGAATATTAACTGTAAAGTTCAAATTCATGTAACTTGTGAGAAACTACAGTACACGAATGGATTTAAGTGTTGGTGTGGTCTGAGGAGTGGATCCTGCACAGTGATCTCTCTCAGGGACATAAGCTCCCAAAGAAATTTATTGGATTTCCTGTACCATCATTGCAATGATGGTAGTGCTTGAGTTTCAATATTAAACAAATTCCCTGTTACATCTATAGATATATCCCAATTATATCTCTATATATATAGTATATATATAGTAGGAAAGATTTTAAAGATGTCATTCTGATTGCTGGTGCTGAAACCTTTTAGTATTTAAGGACCTGCTCTGATAGGGCTATATAAGAAGAGCCAGCTTCAAAATACATTCTTGTGGCTTGCAGCCTGAGTAAGCAGAGTTTTGAAAAAGATTCCAGTACAGCTCTTTCTCTCAATATTATGATCTAGCACTGTAGTATTTGTACAATAATAATAAACCTAAGATCACTTACTGCAACTTATTTTTCAAGATTGTTTTCAACAGTGGCCTTTTAAAAAGCTGATCTTCAAGCAATAAAACTTGCTTGTATTTGCAGTTCAAGAGTTATGCTTCAGTACTGTAGGATATTAGAGAACTTGATAGGGTAGCAGCAATTAACACAGTCATCAGGAGGAAGAAAAAATGCCCCAAACAACAAAAAAACAACAAAACAAAAACCCCAAACCAACAACGACACTCAAAATAAACCCCAAACAGAACAATCTTGAAGAAGCTTAAAAAATCCAGGAATGCTTTTCTAATTGTCTTAAATGGGTGCAGTGTTCCCCACCAGTCTGTAAACGGTTTTATTCACTTAACATGGAAATTATTCCATGAGTTTCCAAATATATAAGTTTAAATAGTTATAATTTAAACCAAGCTCATTTTCTCACTTCTCTATAGCTCTGGGTTTTTTTGCCAGTAATATTGTTTAGCCTGTTTGACAAGTGTTTCTCATTGCTCTTTCTACTTTGGACAAACAGGCCAAGAATCGCCTGCTGCTAACAGGGACTCCGGTTCAAAATAATCTGTTAGAATTGATGTCCCTCTTAAATTTTGTCATGCCCCATATGTTCAGCAGTAGCACAAGTGAAATTCGAAGGATGTTCTCTTCAAAAACAGTGAGTACCATGAATTCTCTTCTTCTTTGTTCTTTTTGCTAGAAGACTGCTATTGCTGCATAACTTCTGTTTTATTGGTATCTTATGGAAACCAGGTGATGTGATTGTGAAAATCTAGAAAATGAAACAATTGAGTAAACCTTTTAAATTAAAATATCCTGTAACAGGGTATCTTGGAATGGTCAGGTCAAGGATGTTTGTTTTGGCTGGAATTTTCATCAAGTTAGAGAAGTTAAGGTGGTGATGTTACAACTGAAAACTTCACACTGTGATTGAGTTCTTTCAATATTTTCCTTAGAAGAGTGCTGAAGAACAAAGCATTTATGAGAAGGAGAGAATTGCACATGCAAAGCAGATAATAAAACCATTCATCTTGAGAAGAGTGAAAGATGAGGTAACATTTTCTCTTGAAAATGATGGGTTTGTGTTATCAAAAAGCCTGATGATCTGAGACCAACACTATAATATGAGGTGAAATTACTCACTGATCTTAAAAAATATTAATAAGTGCTTGCAGATGTCAGTGATGTGAAGGGGGAAATGCTGATTAGCAGGGGAGTAGATCCCAGTAATTGCATATAATATTATTTCATGCAGTTCTGGGATGTATTGACCATGATACTTGATGAGGAATTTTGATGCATAATCCAGGTCAAGACCTGAGTTGAATTGCTGCCCCACTTTAATGATACTGTAAGCAGTGAAAGGAGCTGGGATGAGGAGAATGAACAGCTATAAGACAGTGCAGGATTGCTGGTGGTTCACAACAGTACAGGTTTTATCTGGTATAATTTTGTTTTATCAGGTCCTTAAACAACTACCTCCCAAAAAAGATCTCATTGAACTGTGTGCCATGTCTGAGAAACAGGAGCAACTCTACCTGGCTCTCTTAAACAAGCTCAAGAAAACTATTAACAATAATGGTATGTAAGGGTCTTGTTTCCTTTTGGTGGATTTTTTTCATGCTGAGACATGTGTTGAACATGAGTAGTCTTTGCTTTGTAGAAATGTCTATAATGCTCCTAAACTGTCTATATACCTTCAATGAATTTTTTTTTTTGAAGTTCAGGTAATAGGTGAATCTTCAAACAGTTCTTGCAAACAAAGCTCTGCTGAGAGGTAAAGGTGTTTCAGATGCTTATTTTAAGTAGTAGTACAAAAACGCCTTCTCTTTTTACAGAGAAAAACTCTGATATGGGAAATGCAATGATGCAACTCAGAAAAATGGCCAATCATCCTCTTTTGCATCGTCAATATTACACGAATGACAAGCTCAGGACAATGTCCACTCTCATGCTCAAGGTAAGGGCATGAGACTCAAAAGCAGTCCTTCATTTCTCAGAATTTCTAATGCAAACTTGTTTCTTTGTTTTGTTGCCAGACTTCTGACAAAAAAAACGTGTCTTTGCCAAACTTAATTCATTGTTGGTGCTTTTTATTTCTCTGCTTCTATGCAGTGCTCTAATCGAGCTCTGTAGGTATTTAATACTGATTTTTGTATCATTAGAACAGAGTGAACAGTTGCAGGTCTGCAGTCATCTCCTTTTTATAAGCTCTCCCTTAGCACCTCTTCCCTCCACCCCAGAATTTAAAACCAGTGTTTATGGAAAAAATCTTAGGTGGGCACTTGAGTTTAGTAGCTTTCTAAGTAGCAAGAATTGAGTAGTACAAAACTAAAACAGAAAAGGCATAAGTACTGATCTGTTAAGGATTTATTTAAAATTTGTATGAGGTTTAATGCCTGAGGAGCTTGGGGAAAATTGTTGCTTATTTCTAAAATATTAAAAAAAAATATCTCAGTGTTCTCTGAAAAAGCTGTATCTGGCTTTGAATATTCTTCAGCTTTGTTTTAAAGTGAAGTCAGACAAGGCTGGGGAGAAGTAACAAGTGACTCGTTGGTTTATGAAGGATTTTTGTCCCTTTTTAATTCCCATACCATCATACTCATCAGATGGGGTTTTTGTTTTCCTCTTTTTTGCAGCCATGACATCCCTCTACCCACCCTGCATCTTGGGTTGGGCTTTCCATATCTTCTAGCATCTATACAAAGATTGAACCTCTCTTTTAGGGAATGTCTTCAGGGGAGGCAGTCTGATAAAGGGGTAAAAGGTTGTAGGGCTTGATGGGAAGTAGGTGATTGCTATGAAGGTTGAGCATATCCTTCTTAAGTTTTTGACAGTACAAGTGCTTGTAAGAGATAAATTGTGTAGTAATTATCTTCTCCTATAAACGTGAAGTTGATAGCTCATCTTTGGTTGCTTGCATGAGCCATTCCCTAGCATTTCTCCATGTCTAGGTGTTACTTTTTTCTTTCAGAGATTATGGATGTTTCTGTGTGCTGGTTTTGGTTTTTGTTCTCTGATGTGATTGTGTATTGCATTATTTCCCTTCATTTTTGCTAACAGGAACCCACGCATTGTGATGCTAACCCTGATCTTATCTTTGAAGATATGACAGTAATGACAGATTTTGAGCTGAATGTGCTTTGTAAGCAATATTCTCACATCAATGACTTCATGTTAGACATGGATCAGATCCTGGATTCTGGAAAGTTTAGAGCACTGGAACACATTCTCTCCAACCTTAAAGAGAAGGTATTACAGATGGCTGAAGCTTTTTCCTGTCTAAAGAGTGACTCCAAATAACTGGCTAAGTTAATACCTGCCAGCTCTGCATGCAACCCAGTTTGCTGTGGAGTTTTACAATGTAATTTAGTGCACGTGCAGAATTGCAAAGCAACACTTACAGCTTTTAATGTGCAGCCCTGAGTATGCACGTCACTTTAGAGACAGATGCAATAAACCTTCTCAGTTTTCTAAGTTTCAGAGTATTCAGCTTAACTACTCTATTAATATATGGGATCTTGTATAATTTTCACACCTCATGGACTTGGACCTTCTCTTGGCAGTTGAATAAGACTGTATTACTTTAAAATAATCAGTGTGTATTAAGCCAGTAAGAAGAGGTCCCTACTTGAAGTCCTGCCCTGAGATTGAAACCCTGAGATTCATTTTGCAAGTAAGCATGTACCATATAATGCTTCAGAGTGTCCTGAATTTGCACAGGTGCATGCTGTGGATCTGGCTGTTTCAGAAAAAACAGGGCTGCTCTCTCTATTACATGAAATTTTTAAATTTAAGGTTTGAATGAAAGTATTTTGATGTTTATTGATGAAGTAATCTGTCATTTATGTATTTGATATGTGATTTTTTTAAGCCACTTAAGTACAAAATAATCTAAATATTACTGCAATGACAGACAGTGAGTTAATGCAGCAGAACTACTGGATATGGAATCTTCACTGAAAGTCTATCCTGACTTGATAATTTTCAGCTTAGTCTTTTATTTCAGAAAACAGGGGTTCTGTGAAAATCATATATTTGCATCAATAAAGAACTTTTCTAGTTCATAGTTGACACATTTCAAAATGTTTGCTTTGTTTTATCCTTTCCAGGGTGACAGAGTTGTGTTGTTTAGCCAGTTCACTATGATGCTGGACATCTTGGAAGTTTTCCTGAAACACTGGCAACATAGATACATTAGGCTGGATGGAAAAACACAGATTTCTGAGCGGTATGTGATTCTTGCCAAAAATTAAAGAGGGAAAGTGAGCATGTTGGAGAGGGGGAGGTGACTGCAGACCCTGACCTTTGTTTTCCAGTGTATAGAAAGAAGTCTGTGCTTCTTGGACAGTGACCATGGAAGGCATTTAATGTTGACTTTCAGATCACCTTAGTAAGGGTGAGGCTGAAAGATGAGGTTTTGATGGTGAAATTAGAGTCTTAGCCATGGCAATGAAAAATGTATGTCTTCAGCAGTTCTGATGTGTTTGATTTGTGTGTTAGCCTGTCATGAGACCTGTAGCTATTCCTTGGAAGTAGAGTGTATCTTTTTTACAAAAGGGAAAAAACACCTCTTTATTTATCTTGGACAAACCATTCTGTCTGCCCCTGCAGTTGAAAATGTTGCAATGGTTTTCTTCTCTTTGACCTGAGCTGGTTTTCTGTCTCAAGAATTTTTGAATTTTTTTTTTTTTGGAGTGCTTCTTCCTTCATTTCAAAACACTGTCATTCTTGCTGTGGTGTTATTTCCCATGCAGATCTGATGTGTGTTTCTGCCCTTGCATGTGCTGTTAGTGTATAAGATTGTTATGAAGCGAAATTTTTTTCCCTGCCTCCCCATTTGTTTCATGTGTTTCAGTCTTCCATTGTCCTCCAACTGACTCTTTGTGTTCTGTGATCATCAGAAATCTTTTTCTAACCTTGTTTTCACTCTTTGCCATCCATCTGTCACTCAGTATGTTTCTCTGGTCACTGCAGAGGACTACTGGTACCTGCTGCATAGCATCTGTACTTTGAAGCTGCTGTGCAACGCCACTGTCCTGTCTTCCAAAAGATCATCCCAACTTCTGTGTTTAGCTCTGGAGCCACTGTGGAGTGTTTTCCAAGGCCTGATGCATGTTGTCTTGTGTTCTGCAGGATACATCTGATAGATGAGTTCAATACAGATATGGGTATATTTGTATTCCTTCTGTCCACCAAAGCTGGTGGCTTGGGCATTAATCTGACCTCGGCCAATGTTGTTATCCTCCATGACATTGACTGCAACCCTTACAATGATAAGCAGGCAGAAGACCGGTGCCACAGAGTGGGTCAGACACGGTAAGACTTTTTAAAATTCTGGTGCTTGGGTTTTCTTGGAGGTGAGCTCTCAAAGGAGGCTAAAAGGACAGGACTTATGGTTAAAAGTTTTAAGTAGAGACTTGTGTAGAACAGCTCTAGGTTGTGTAGGAGCTAGGAGCTGTTATTGTCTTACTCCAGGCTGCTGGCAGAACAAACATTTATTTACACTTTCCTCCTTTTCCTAGTTCACTATATCTCTCAAGTTGTGTATAATTCTCAAGTTTCTGGTACTGGGAACTATTTCAAGTTAGATCTGAAGTCTTTGGGACTGTCTGGCCAAGCTGTTTATTCTCTACAGGAGACTTTTAAGCTTTTAAGTGGCACCTGATCATAAAGAGTGAAACCATAGAACGTGTTATTTCAACTGTATTCAACAGTAAAATGGAATTTGACTTGTTTATATTAATGGAGATTTTTGTGACTGTCCTGACATTTGCAGTGGCTGGGAGTGTAGGAGAAAATGTGTTTAAATGTGTTTTCTGGCAACACAGAGTACAATTGTTCCAAATAAAAATCCACAGGCTCTTTGTATTACCCTCTCATTCATTTCCTCATCCTTGCTTTACACCCCAGCTAGCTGAGCCAAGGCATAGAATCCTCCCCTTCTGCAATAATCCAAACTATGAAAATTATTTCGTTTCTGGTTTTCAGAGAAGTACAAGTCATAAAGCTCATCAGTAAAGGGACTATCGAAGAAACCATGCTCAAAATCAGCCAACAGAAATTGAAGTTAGAACAAGATATGACTGCAGCAGAATCAGGTAGGTGTCTTGCACATAATGGTGGCACTTTAGTTTACTTAAGTAAGTTAAAGCTGCAATATATTACTCTGAAAAAACGAAGGTTCTTGATGGAGACAAGCCTTTTGTTGTTTGAGTTATTTTATATTAAACTAGAAAGATGTATTTTTCCTGGTTCTTGGATTTAACAGGAAGTGCCCTCTGAGTCTGACCCAGAAATCAGTGACCAAGTCCTAAAAGCAGAGAATTTTCATACTGTTTTGGGGACGTAGGCTTTTATTTGTTTATGTGAAATATTTTAAGCTGTACTAATGCTTGTCTTTATTTCTCAGGAGAAGAAGGAACCATTCCAGCAGACATAGCCACGCTATTAAAAGCTTCACTGGGTCTCTAAAATGTAAATATGTTGTGAAATTAAAGGAAGAAAGGTGATGATGTACCCCAAGGACTCTTACATTACTGTTGACCAGGAGTTTTATGAATGTTTATAACTTTTTGTAGTTTCTTTATTGTATTGCTCATGGTATTGGAAATTTTTAACACCAATAGCATTCTTTTGATGCTTAAGAGCATAGATGGCCCAAATGTGCCAACCTCTGATGCTGAATAAAGATTTTACAGATCACTTTTAAAAATGGGGACCTAAGTAGTAATTGTTTTAACAGATCTGCTACTGCTTAAGATTTGTCAGTATTTTTGTAATTATTTCTACCTCCAAATATATATATATATATATAAAAGCTATCTGTTTCACTGGATTCCGCGTGTAGATTTTTTTACATGTGCCTTATTTGACAATGCTTGAGTCTGTTTCTGCTTGTTTTGGTTCATTGATGTTCCGTACTGGTTTTGTATCAACTTGTTCCAATAAAATTCCATAGATTGGCAGAATGTTTTTGTGGTTGCGGTGATTTGGGGCAGGTGAGGGGAAGGTAATGTGCATGTTACAAATCAATTAGGCAGCTCTCAAACCAGCTGGAATGTTCCAATTGAACTGACTTGGCTTTGTCGGGCGGTAGTTAATTAACAGTGAGTCATTATACTCTAATTACAGTGGTGTGAGGATATGGATTGTAAAAACAGAACTCCTGCCAAATGGCTTGGTCAAGTCTGTGGTCAACTGTACATGACTTCTGCAAATTCAAAATGGGTGAGAAATAAAAGCTTTCCCAAAACTTGTTTTCCAAGTGTGGACTAAACTGCTTGGCTTTTCCTAGAAATGTTCTGTGGCTGTGCTGCCTGTTCCAAAATGCACAACTGAAATAAGGTGAAGTTGTACTGTACTGTTTGAGACGTGATCTGGGTAAGAATCAGTTTTCTGTGCTTCTTTAATTCCACTGGTTCTGCTGGATTAAATAATGAGATTTAACAGAGGTATGAAATGCTGCATAAACACAGGTGTTTAATGCTACAGCTAATTAGCTTGTGTGTTTCTGTTGAGTATGATGCTAACCCAAGTCTTAACCCATTGTACCTGCGTGTGCTCTCCTGCTTGGTTCAAATGTGGGTTGAAACAAAATCCCTGCCCTTCAGGATGGGTGGGGTGTGTGGTGTTCTGTATGTGTGTGGGATCAGTTAACGTAGTCTGAAGGAGGAGTGGTTACCCCTGGGGTCAGCATCTGTCTTTAGGTGCTGTGAACCTCCTTTGTGTTTCTGCCTTTCTTCCTTGTAACTGTTTCTACTCTTTTAAGCTCTTTTTAAGAGATTGCAGGGCCACCATCTTTGGGGATAACCAAAGACTAGCTGGATGCAGTCCTGGGCAGCTGGCTCTAGCTGACCCTGTGTGAGGAGGGACTTTGACCAGAGGTACCTTCAACTGTTCTATGATTCTATTTTTCCCATTGGGAGAGATGTACAGAGGGGGAAAAACACAAAGCCGCTCTCTGAAGTCAGTTGCTGAAGAGAGGAGTTTTGGGAGGTAAAGAAGGAAAAATGTGTGAAGAGCCAGAGCAAAGCATGCAAGGAGTTGCAAAGCAGGTGAAGATGGGAATGAGTAAAGGTTTCTGTTCTGACAGTACTTAACTTGTCTCTCTTAGGGGTTGTTTGGTGTCATCATGGTTCAGTGAAGTAATACTTGAGGTTGGAGGGGAAGGTAAATGTGAAGGGAAATACTTTCCCAAGAGTGGCAATTTCCAGCACAGAGTGTTGCCCAAGTTTGTTGTGGTTTATCTGCTTACACCACACAATGGAGACCTCTCACAAGCACTTGTCTCCCCTTGAGTTTATGTAAACCACTTTCTTCCACAGCTGTCCACATTGCCAGGATTTCCACCTGCCTTTTCTCCAGTCCTGGAAGAGCAAAACCCTTTGCTTGTTCTAAACCTGGTTGCCACCATTGACCCCCAGTTTGTGTCTCCTCCTTACTGGCATAGATACTGAGCTGCTGAATGTTTTTGCAGCTGGTGCATTTATGGAGAGCTGGTGCTGGTGCGGGCACCAGCTCAGCTGTGCAACTACCTTTTGGCTTGTTTTGGAGATTTTTGTTTGGTTTTTTTCAGGGGCACAGCATAACCCTCAAGCTTCTCAAGCACTTTTTCAGGCCCTTGGATTTTATTGGCTAAGTGAGTCTTCTTTATTTTCTTTCTTTTTTTTTTTTTTTTTTTGCTAAGTGTCCAACACATTTGCTTTCTCCATTTCCTCCAAACTGAAAGATTGCAATAGGCAAAATATTGAGATTGCACCTCTCCAGGAAGGTGTATTCACCTTTTCTCCCTTTGAGAGTGCACAAAACATTAATTGGTTTGATCAAGCACTGTGTTAGTAGTGGGGGACTGTGATTGAAACCACACTTGTGTGAATCAGTATTTATTACTCTACTAAATCAGTATTTTAGATTCTCTTGCAAGTGGATACAAGCGGTGGATTTTGATTTGATACAGCATAGCCACCTGAGCTAAATTTAGATGATTCAGAAGCTAATAACTTAGGATGCTTGTCACATTGAGAACTAAAGAAGAATTTGTTTTTCTGAGCAGCTGATCTACATTACAGTCTTCGGCCTTTTCTGGATCCAGGCTGCAATAGCTGGCAGTGCTTGGACTCTCTCCCTGAGAGCCAAAAGCCTGGGATATTTGTCTGCCAGGTCAGGTTTACAGGACAGAAGTGTCGTACTGCACACGTCCCAGTAGAAATCAGCCCATGTTACCTAGTGGAAATGGGACAGAAAGCAGTAAATGTTAGTTGGTAATCTCAAAAGCCAAGACTACTAATACTCTCAAAAAAAAGTGAATTTATCTGTTTTAAATTTTCATTTTGGGGTTGGGTTTTTTTTTAAGCCTGTTATTGCAGAGCTAGTAAGTTAAGTTGCAATGCAAAGCTTGACTTCAGTAAATATTGGTTAAAATAAGGTCCTGGCTACAAATGTTGGTTGTGTTTACAATATTAGTCTTTCTTGCTGGAACTGTGCTGCAGACAACAGTTTGGTGTAAAAAGGGTACTATGTTTTTATAGAGGTTTTTTTTGTATTGCCTTACTTAAAAGTCAGTGATGATAAACAAGGTTCTGTGTAGTCATGAATTTGTGTTCACAAGTGCCAAGGCCTTTAAAATGTTCTGTGTCAACATATTTATGAACTGCTTTAGAAAATGCAGATCCTAGTCCTGATTTACCTGACTTCTAATATTGTGGAAAACAGTTTTCACTTTGCAATTGAGTGACCAGTTGTGTATTGGTAAGAACAAAAGGCTCAAAGTGTTGTGAGAGTTCCTTCATGGCCTGATATGAAAACCTGGAATTCAACAGTAGTCCATTACTTATTTTTTTCTGGCAACCTGATGGGAATGGGAAAAACAAAAATTATACTTACGGAATTCCCTACCAGCCACTTCTTATCCCCTAAGAAAGTATCCAAATCCTTCAGTAGCTCAGGTGCTTTGTTGGTGAGGATATCATCAAATGCTTTTTTCTGGTGGAAGAACAAAACACAGAGATGCACAGCAGTCAGCAAAACTGAATTTTTGAGGTTTTAGTATTTATGCAAAAGAAAGATGAAATATGAAAAAGATTAGGGTCAGATACCAAAACATGGCATACACAGCATCCTGAGCCATGACTTAAAGCCAATTCCTCCCTTAATGAACACCTGATGTCAGCTCCTTGATGCTGACATGATGTCTGTGGTGAAGCTGCTCCTTCTTCTGTGTAAATAGAGCACCCAGCCATGGCAAGACAGGAGATCAGCCTCAGATTTGGGAAGAATCCTGCTACAATGTCTCATAGCAATTCTGGGGGAACTCTTTTGAATGTCATCTTTTTTAGTGTGCAGAGTCTGAGATTTCCAGAATCTCTTGTGCTCAGTCTTTCCATGCTGTCAGTCAGATGCTGGTCAGTTATCTTTGCTTATCAGCCCTTCTTATATGAGACATTGAACTTGGGTTTTGAGCTTTTGGTGGGGTTGATTTATCATTGAACTGTAACGTTCATGTTATTTTGCTTTTTTGTTTCCACAGCAGTAAGATTTGAGGTGGCTATAACAGGTTTTTAAAGGATGATCAAGAGGCTCAGGCCTTAGTGTTTGTATGTTAACAGCTGAAACATGAGGTTAAAGTGGTGATTCTCCACTCGCTGTTCCCCACAGCAGAACATCTTAAGGCTTTTTTTAAAAGGGCTGTTTCCTTTGCTGAGGAAAACTGCTTCTGGTTTTCTCTTCTCACCTGCATGGAAACTTAATTAAGACTGCACACAGTTGTGATCAGCTGGTCAACCCATGTACAATTATTGTGCTTGGCTAATTTTGGAGGAACACACTCAGGCTTGGGTAAAGAAGCACTGATGCACAGGAATGGAATTATTTCTACAGCTTAAACTGAGGTTAATGTGAAAAAGAAAAATAAGAGGCAGAAACCTAAATGCAGGCTGAAATCACATCAGTGTTTCTACAGACACGATCAAAGATTTGACATAATTTTCTGCTTTGTTAAGAGCTTTGTAACTGGATGAGGTGACTGCAAATAACAGCCAGGAAGTTTGCAGTCCAGAAATCTCACTTCTGTGCCCTGGGTTGTATTTCCTTTCTTTTTGGTAAGTGATCCCCTGACCACCATTTTACCCTGCAAATAAAATTCCAAACTATTGTGTGATCATGATGGTAACAACATTTCCCAGGAGCAGGAGTGCACAGCCAAGTTGAAGAGCCAGTGGGGACAACCGGGATCCCTCTTCTGGAGTGGCACAAGCTGCTCTTCTCAGCCCTGGAGCCCTGCAGCAGTGGGTGCAAAGCTGTTTGCAATGCCAGCTGTGTTTTGGGCAACATGGGCTGATGGGGGTGTCTGTGCCTGGCACGGAGGGAGCTTCCACAGGCAGCTTCCAGCTCTGCTTCTTTGCTTTGCTTTGCTTTCTCTTTGCTGCGTAACACATCCTCTCCCCATTCCCGGAGTGTGTGTTCCTGTGAGCTCTGGTCAGGCCTGGGAAGGTGTTTTGGCTTCAGCGTGTGTAACCGGCTTAACTCTGACCTGGTGAGACCGTGAGGCGGCGCTCCCGCCACGAGGTGGTGGCAGCGGGAGGAGAGAGGGAGGATAATGTTGGGAGAGTGGCAAAGTCAGATTGCGACCATCCTTGGCCCCAGCACAAACTTAGCATGCATACGTGCAGACGGGCACATGGGGGTTGGCTGCCAGCTCTTCCCGTTTAAATCAGTCACTGGTGACACGGTCCAGGCCCTTTTTTGGGGAAGTGCCTGGGTACGAGCTGGGGCACATGCAGATGTACAATAGGAGCTTCCCCATGGAGGGGCAGCAGTGCTGCCTCTGCACCAGCACATCAGGGGTATGGCTATTCTGAAATGATTGAAGCTCCTCAATCAACTTACCCTCCCCAAACTAGGGAACTTCAGGAGATCACCAGGAAATGTAAGTAATTCACTCTTTGAAGTACTAAACCTCCAAATTTCAGATTTTCCCCTGCAAGATTTCAGAGCACTTTAAAATTATTTATTATGGGTTTGGAGAACCATTTTTTACTCTGGTTTCTACAGTAAGACACCCTAAATGATCTGAAATGTTGCCTTTGAATAAATGGCAAGTGGCTGCACTGGCAGTTTATGGTGAGAGCTGTTGTTACATCTCCCCTTCCCTAAGAGGGTCAGATTATCTGCTCAGGTCAGAGCTGTGCAGAGCCTTAACAACACTGGAGTGAACTCATCCATCACCACCTTCCCCCAGCAATGGATCTGTGTGCTTGCTCTTAGGATTCTGCTGAGCAGCGCTGGCCTGATGCCAAAAGAACCCCCAAATGCTGTAGGACAAGCCTGTGTGTTCAGGTAGCCATGGCACCATAGCCTGGTGTCAGAAGCACTGCAGAGGACCAAGGTGGGCTGTGACATCTGAAAAGCACAGCGAGGGCTCTACCTGCCCACATTAGTGCCCACTGTTCTACACCGCTGACAAGAAGTCATCCCTAGCAGCTGATGTTGTTGAACACTGATACTTACTGACCACTGAGAAGAAATCAAAATGCAAAACACTAAAAACACTAAAGGATGGGATGGGGCTATTTATCTTCTTGAGCTGGCAGAACGATTTGAGCACAGGTTTCTTGTGACAAGAGAGACGAATTCCACAGCACCAGCTGGGGTGGAAGTGTCCTGTCCTGGCCCTTCTGAAGAGCAGTTTGGTGTAGGCCTATCCTTGGTTCAAGCTGAAATAGTGAGGGGCAGCTCATGATGGCCTCAGAGTTTCTACCAACGTTGAAAACAACTTGGTGAAGGAGGAAGCAGGATCTGCCTCAAGGAAGAGCCAGAGCTCTACTAGCTCAGCTTTGCTGAGCAGAGGTGATGAACCCAGCAGCTGACACCAATTAGAGTCTCCAGAGCAGATGCTCAGATACAGGATCGTGGCTTCCATGCTATCTTTGTTTGATTTAGTGATTCACTTACTCTCACGTCCTGGTTTTTCTCTGCCCAAGGGAACAGTGTCATGAAATCATCGATGGTATCCACAATGGCATCAGCTAAAGCCTGTTCCACAGGCGTCTGGCCTGCCAGACCTGTGGGAAGCAACCACATGAAGGGATGTTAGAGATAGCATCAGAAGGAATTTTTGATACCCCAAAGGTAAACTCTTTATTTTCATAAAAATACTTCTTTTCCAGGTCTTTTTGATGCTAACAATGTGGATCTACCCTTGCTTTTTTCCTCTTCTGGCCCTGTACAGCCATCCAAGGTAGTGAGTTGTTCTATCTGTTACCTGAGCCTCCAGTCTGAACATTTCTTTATCCTCTCTGCTTTCCACCACACGTTCAGTGAGGATCAGCACAAATTCCTTTCCTTTAATCTTTGCCCATCCTACTTTTCAATGCCCTTCTCCATCTCATGGTGTTTTCATTTTGGTCAACATGTTTCCAAAGGTGCACCTTTGAAAGTCTGCTTCTCTTTCCCTGTATCCTGCCCACTTAGCCCCATTCAGAACATTTCATGACATTCCACTTGCTTTTTATTCTTTCATCGTAATCAGGGATCTCAGCCAAACTTTGTCTTGTTTACAAATCTGCTTTTCTTCCCTATAGTTCTTTGGCTTTCCTGCAGTTCTCTTAATGCCTTTACTTTTTCTCCCTAGCTGTCACTTCACAGACATGTGTTTATGTTTTCACCTCCATGCAGGTTCAGATCACAAACTGCAAGCCCTACCTCTGTCAGGTCATGTCCCTTACTGAAACTTTGATCTTTTGAAGGTGAGGGTTGTGCCTCTCCTCCTGGGCCTCAAGTTCTGTGATCCTTCTGCTATGAATTGTTGGTGTGGGGCACCTAAAAATGCCATTTCTTAATTTTAAAGGATTAGTGACGTGTATGCAGCCTTAATGGCAGAACTAGCAAGTTTTCAATATGAAGTTGAAAAGATATCTTTCCCCTTCTATTCCTGCTGTAGCTGGCAGCATGACTAATTCTGGGAAGAGCACAGCCTGGTCTGAGTGTGCTCCAGATCCCAAGCCTTTGTCACTGGTGCAAGTCAGTCAAAAAACATCCCAACTTGAGACTGCAAAAGGAGCATGGCTCCAGATCAGCCTCCCAACAGGAGCCAGGGAGGGAGGAATCTTGGGTGGAAGGCAGGCTTTCCCACTGTTTCTCATCACCAGATGGGCTTCCCTCATTCTCCTCTCTTGCAAGGAGTGGATTGTACCAAAGCTGGAGGAAATGGGCAGGAACAGAGTATTGCAGACACACTTGAAAATGTTAATGCCTTGAAGAATAATGCTGTGAACTTCTGCTTCCTCCCTCAGCTGGAAAACAGGAGATATGTTGAAAGGCTACATCTGTTAGCTCACAGTGTAAAAAAGTAGGATAGTACTTGCTTCCCAGCCCCCTCTTCAATTTGCTGATGTCCAGCATGCCGTGGGCACATCTGCCTTCAGCCAGACCAATTTTGCAGATGCTGTTTAATGACAGCTCGTCGACCTAAAGCAAAGCCTGGCCACTCTCTTTGATTACTTGCATTACTAAGTCTCCTATCATTTTATCTAACTGGTGTGTGCTTCCACAGCATGTTAGTATTTAAAGATGCAAGTGATGTCAACATCTCCTCTAATCTCTCTGCTAGCCCAGAATTGTTGCCTAAATCTGCTTCAGAGTTCTCTGCCTGTTGTGATAATCTCTAAAGCTTCCAAAACCTCTTCCTCCTGGTCATCTCTCTGGTTAGCCTGGCAGCTCAAAGTTGAGCTTTAGGGGGAAGTGTCCTGGCAGCCTTAGGGAAAGCGCAGGTGAATAAAGTGTGCTGCCTGGAGAAGTCAGCCCAAACCCCAGGCACTGCTTTCGTTTTTGCTATGCTGGCATTGACTTCTGTGTGCCTAGGCTTGCCAAACTGTTGGTTTCTTTCTGTTTTTACTGTAGATGTATTTTTACCTGAGCATTAAATGTGAGCTCAGAAGAGAGAAAGAAAATAGTCAAAGATATATTACCTGCTTCCCTGGCAAGGTATCTTGCCATTGCCAGACTCTGGTGAACGATAACTCCATCTACTTCCAGAATAGGGAGTTTGCCAAATGGGATAGCTTGGAGGAGAAAGTAAAAAAGAAAAAAACAAGCAAAAGTTAAATCATAGTCATTAACAGTGGGAGTCTACAACAGTGGTAGTTTTACCACTCAGGAAGTATGCATTGTTACAGCACTTAACAGTTTCACACTGTTTCTGTGGACAAATGCATGGACTAAAAATAAAAAGTGAGGGTAAGGATGCAATCAGATTGCACTGCATGAAGGCAACTACAGCACAGGAACCAGGTGCTGTGTTTGCTATTTTCTGGCATTGTGCTGTAGAGGCCAAATGTTTTCCTATACATCCAGGATGCTTTATATAGGGAAACTTTTCAGGAGAATATTGGTTTTTCCTTCTCCTCCCTGCTTTTTCCTCCTTGGAAAGTGACTGCCAAGTTAAGTACAGTACTACTGAAGATTTCATAGTGCAGGATCCAGATGGGGCATGAAGCAAGAGATTGGGCAAAGATGGAAAGGTATGTTTCATTTATGATTGTTTTAAATTCAGCAGCAGTGATTCAGAGAAGCATCTACATTTCAGAAATTACATCATGACAAGGCATTTCACTTGGCAGTCATCACTGAGACAAATATATCTTTCACACTGAACTACAGATGCTAAAAAGATATTCAAATTTACCTGATTCGGCTTGCATTAAAAAAATAAAAATCATTCAGTTATGGGGAAGAAGCCTCCAGACTTTAAGTGTAGGGAAAGACAAACCAAGCAGGTGTCATGGATATCTGTAAGGCAGTTTGAGATAAGAAATCAGTCTTACTTTTCAGTTATTAATTTCATAATTACTTGGAAATTTGGACTGCTGTTTAGCTGTGCTTTGGAGAAGCTGCTGGCATTATATGAAGTGGAACTGGAACCTTGAAACTTAATCTGGGGAAAACAGTCACGTTTAGGTCAGTGAAAATCTGCCTGTAGGAACCTGGTGCTGTTCACCGAGGGAGCTATAAATCTCTGCATTTCCAAGGATCCTCTTTCCAAGTACAAGACTGCAAGTGCTGGTCATGGCTAAATGCTTTGTATCCAAATTTCATCTACATTCTGCTTTATGTATTTAAGATTTGTATCCATTTTAAGACTATCTTGTGATATAAAAAGGTGGTAGTGGAAAAGTGAGAACATTGGCCATTGGAAAAAGGGAAAATGCTTTCAAACCCAGAACTGTCTTTACAGGGCAGCTGGAATGACACCTCTATTCCATGAGGAATTTTAGTTCTTAATGAAAAGGGGAAAATAATGAAACCTTGCATTCGTAACTGGTTAGCAAGGCAGCTTCATAAATGATGAACACTGCTCTGTGGTTCAGCATGCAGTACATGAATCACATTTGGTAACGAGTCTTAGATGTTAAATCTTAATCTGCAACATGGATTTTGCAGTTGCATAAGACATCCCAACTCCTCTGTGACTTTTTTCATTACANNNNCTTCACATCCCCCCCCCCCCCCCCCACATCTGAACACAGACCTCATGATACCTTTTCTTTTTTTCCTTAAGTTCAGCACGCTGGGAATTCAGGATGGATTTGGATGCTGATGAATAGCAGAAGCAAGAGAGTTCAACGAGCATTAGCTGCTGTACCCCAGGGAGAGAGCAGGCTCTGCTGGTTGTTACTGAAGCAATAAGACTTGTTGCACAGAAGACTTTGTATGTTTATTATCCAGAGAGCAGCAAGGTCCTGGCAAGCCCAAGTTGTGTTTCATTGAGAATCCCTGGGAGATAGCAGGTTGTATCCCTTGGGTGTTTAGCAGGAAAGCTCTCTGGCTATGGAAATGAGAAGAGCCTTTGTTCTGCGCTCTGGGTTAGTGGTGCAGAGGGCCCTGAGCATCACTGCTCCAAAGCAGCAGAGATGTGTGACAGTGTTTGCTCATGTAAAGCACATCTTTCAGGCCAGCACAAGTAGAGGGGATGAGAGCAGGTGTGACTGCTGGATATGCCAGTGTGGCCAGCCTGCTCCATGTCCTCCCAGACCATACAGGATGTACAACAATGCCTGACAACAGGAAACAGCAAAAGTGCAGTCAGAGCAGGGGTAATAGCTCCCCCCATGAAGGAGTTAAGCAGCCTCTTTTGGAGTTCCCAGTAGGAATGCTATGGGGTGATGCAGTTCTGGCAGGGTCAATATGACTAAGCCAGTCTGTAGCAATAGCTGTCAAAACACAGTCACTCACTGCTCAGGTTGGGAAACTGTGAGACTGGGATTGCTTCATCTAGAAACCCACAGATATTTTTGCTGCTGTATTTACATACAGGGGAAGAAGCCTATAAATCTCAGCTTTGACTGATGTTTTACTTTGTGGGTCACTACAAGACAAGTTAAAGTCAGTTTGTTGTTATGAGCTTTTGTTTTTGTTTTCTTTTTTTTTTTTTTTGAAAGAAAGCCTTGATTACAACTAAGGGAGGGAAGCATCTTTCTGAACAGTTAAGGAACGTGGATTACAATGTCAAAGTCAGCTGAATAGCAGAGTGGCAGTCAACTGTCATGTTCTGTTTACCAGGAATCTGATAATTTCTGAATTCAAGGGAATTATTATTCATTCCTTGAAAACATGACTAATGTCTACAAAGGTCATCCTCCTCAGTGCTGAGCTACTTTCTTGAAGACCTGGTTATTCTTTTCTGAAAGATAAACTGAGTTTGCAATTGAAAATGTACAAAGACAGCTTTGTTTTGTGTACTTACAATTGCATGATTCCTAATACAATTATAAAATTATTAAATGAGAATAGACAGTATTTTGTTGTCCCATAATGTCAAAAGGATTTATAATGAGACTTGGTGCTGGTTTGTTAGGATGCAGCAAATCTATTGTTATCATTACTGAGCAATGGACTCTAAAGGATAACAGATGGTAAATGGTAGATGTTTCTTCCTTTCTTGTGTATTCAAAATGTTATTTATTTTTTTTCTTATCGTGAACAGGGAAAAATTGGGATTTAACGTAAACATTTTTTTCCTAGCTGATAGAGTGCGCAAATATAATTGTACATTGATTTTGTTGATTATTGAGTTAATAATCAAGCCATAAAAGAATGCAATTCTAAGAGGTTTGAAGAAAGTACACCTGTGTGGTACAGATAATTTTTTAAATCTCTTGTATCTTCTTGAGTGGAGGGCTGGCTATTCTTGAGCACCAGAAATTACAGCAGATATTCAGGCTGCTTTACAGTGGAAGATAATAACAAACACTAGTCAAGGGGCAGAAAATATTTATAGTACATCTCCTCCATATCTGAGGGGAAGATATAATGGCTTACAAAACTGTGTTTTCAGATGGGAAAAATTTAGAAAAAAATAATCTTTGCCTTTGAAATGTTACTGTCTAAAATTCATGTAATGACCAAAATTTTTTGAAACTGCTGTAAAGCATCTTTTTGCTTTTGTAATTTAGAATAACAATTTTCCCAGAAGATTATTTTGTATATCTGAGTTTGGCTGTTATGGGGAGGAATGCATTTTCTGTGAAACTTGGAGTCTTCCTTCTCTAGCTGGAGAGGAGGGGGACAGATCTTTGTCACAGAGCTCATCCTAAGGGAGGATGTGAGGAGCCTTCACTCTGGATGGACACCATTTGATTGCTGAAGGTAAGGTTGGGGTTTGACAAATTATCTCTGTGCGGCCTCTAGAAACTTTGCTAGAAACCACACCTAGGCCATATTCTCAAGAGCTCCAAACTGCAGTAGAAACCTGTGTGCACATGGATTTAAGCAGCCTTACCCTTAGACGCAGGAATAGGGGCTTCTGTGGATGGCTTTGGCCTCCTGTGGTGCTTTTGGCCCAATTTTGCTCATTGCCATGTTTGAGGAGATGCCCAAATGCCCTGTGTGGATAAGCATGGTACTAAACCTGCTGAAGTTTTTTCAGTTTTGGTGAAAGGTTTGTGTGAGTGCAGATGACCAGAGCAGGTAGGGTGGCTCCTGCCAGGCTCCTACTTTAGATGAGCAAGTGAAAAACTGCTGTGTGAGAGAGATGCTTGGGTAGACTCAAGGTCATTGGGGCAAGGCATGAAACACCATCCACTGGGGAGCAATTACAACTGAGCAGTTAAGCCAAAGTAGTGCATGCTGGAAGGATGTGTCACTTTGGTGGCTTTTCTCTCACCCTCGTTGTTTTGGGGGCTGCTTTGTACTTGTGTCACTTTAAACCCTTGTGTATCCAAAGGGATGCGCTTTCCATGTTTTTCAAAACAATGCTGTCTTACAATGTTTCCAACTCCCACTTGAGCAAATATATTTTGAGAAGGAAAAGCAGAAAAATCTATTGCTGTCATCATTCAAAGAGCGTCATTTCTCAGGCATGCACAAAATATGACCTTTCCCATTTAGCTCCCGCTTGCTTTACCGCTCATCTGAAGTACAAAGCACTGTGAATGCTGGTGTTCCAAACTTAGATTGAAAGAGGAAAAGGGTTTTTAAAAAGCCTCTTTTTTGAATAGTTAAACCCAAAGTCTTCTTTAAATTCAACTTTTATCAGCAGATTCTTACTTAGATTATGTTGGTTATTTGTTAGCTTTTTGTATTTCATGCTGAAATGAAATCTGCACAGTCTACACTTCCCATGGAAAAAACCTTGACAGAGGACAAGTCCTCAGCCTCATCTGTGGTGTGTCTTCTCATTTTAGGAACATCTCGCTAAAGTATCTGCACAGTGTTTAGGAATTGGATTAATTGTTTTTTGTACTACTTTAATTTTGGTTGGCTTTTGTGGCGAGAACTGTGGTGTTTATACAAGACTCTGCTGGATGCTGAGTGGGGGAGATGATGTGTATTAAGAGCAAGAATATCCCTTAAATTAATTTCCACCCAATCAAGGCCCTAAAGACGTGACTGCTGTCATCCTGCCGTGCCTCTAGGCTCTCGCTGGTGTTCAGGCCTTCCATTTGAACACAGGGTCCTCACTCATCCTCCTGGCCATGGCCCAGTGGAGGGTGCTCCTGTGGGACTGTCCCTCTGTCAGGGACAGGGAGTGGAAACACGACAGAGCTGAGCAAAGTTTTGTCCAAGCCTGGCACCTAGGCTGCTGTGCTGTGCTGTGCTTCTCACTGCTCTGCTCCCCAATGCAGATACAGTCCTTATCTTTCTCCTTGCCTTGCCTCTTTCTTCCGTTTTCACTGATCTTAACTTCTCCGTATCCTTCTCCTCATTTGTGTTCTGTCTTTCCAACATGTTCCCCCATTTTCCTGGAGCTGCCCTGCCCGTGACTCATCCTGCCCATGTTGAAATTGTCTATAGCTCTGATGCAATGCAGCCTGTATTCAAGTGCTTGATTGTTGCTCAAGAGCTGAATAATTCATCATTTGGTAATCAATCTTAGATTGGCTCCATAATAAGGCAACTGGATTAGTCAAATATGGGGACAAATAAATGTCATTGACCTGTTTCTTACTACAATGTCTGTGTCAAAATAACTTCTCTTTTACCTTGAAAACTGACCATAACTGCTTTTCCTATCCATTCATATTTAAATTGGATTATGAGACACAAATAGATACTTTGCATCTCTTAACAAGGAATATATGAAATAGGTATTTTTTTTTAATGGTGGCAGAGGAGCAAAGCACTTGGGAAATGGTAGGTGGAGCTGGAGGTGCCCAGAATCTGAATCTTCTGGAAAGGGATGATGAGGAGGATGCTGTGATTTAATCTCAGCCCAGGTTCGTTTTATTACAACTCATATTCTCTTTGAAAGTTCTTGCCAAGCCCTACTTTTTACCCAGAGATAGCTATGTACACATTTTAGTAGAGCTATGTAGCAGAAAGTCACTCAGGAAGCAGGGCAACTGCTCCCCTGAGGAATTTTTGTCTGCTGCCAGGTGCTTCTCAAGATTTATCTGTTATCTTGGGGGTGTTTTCAGGGCCATTAATCCCTCAGGTTTCCTAAAGACTTTTGAGCACCGTTCTACACATCCTAAACTGTTCATGGGATGTTTATGGCTGTCAGTGCAGGAGAAGCATCCTTTGCTACGATGGTAAAGTCTGTTATTGCCATTGCTTCAAATTGCTTGAAGGAGCCACAGATCAAAAGCTGTTGCTGCCTGCCAGACTAATATCTAAGGTGGTGGTAACTTAGTTCACCATTACAGTGGATTTTCTAATGTATCATGACTTATGTCAGTGCTTTTTGTGAGGAGCCCATTGTGTGGGACTACAGATCATGTATGCGCCTATTGTAGATCTTGAATTGATTGCCCTTTAAATGGGGGCGTGGTCAGGTCAGAATGTGTTCAAAAAGAAGTGTACAGAATGAGTTTGTTTATTTGTTAAAATAATTATTGACTTACATATAGTGAAGCATTATGGAAAGTTGCTCCTTGATATTTGTCTGATTTTTAAAATTCTGTGTTAAAGCAGGACAATGCTAATACTTTTACACTGGTTTCTTTAAATGTGTTTACACTCCAAACTGCAGTCCTTGCCCAAAATCATCAACTGGAAAATTTGCCAATGATGATCTGATTAGTGTCAGAAGGGAAAAAAACAAATGTCGAGTTGCAGAAATTTTAATTTCAGAATGTATAAGCCAAATAACAGAAGTTCTTATGTTATAATAGGCCATCCTTTCATACACAACAAAAGCACGCTTAGGTATGAAAAAAAACAAGTGGGAAAGTATTTCCAGGAGGGAAGACTTATTTATTTACCTGTACATTAAGATTACAGCTTATTGGTGGCAGCCACATGAAAAATGCCAAAACAAACAACAAACCCCACCACACTCTTCAGTTCAGCTCAAAAATTAAACTTGCCACAGCTGCAAGTCTGCTTTCTAAATGGGCTTTCTGCACATTGATCCTTATGCACAGATTTTCTGTTTTCCCATCCGTTTTATAGAACTAAGTATTTTCTTCACAATAATGTCAGTATTTCCTGGTTTATATGGTATGATGATTTTGCTGGCTTGGTATTTGCTGCAAAACCTTATTTCCATTTTGAGAAAACTGCTGAAGCAAAACTGCTGAAGCTCTCAGATCTTATTCAGAGACCTGACTCCTTGTGCTCTTAGACAAACTTGAATTCTCTAATTTGTTCCTTATTAGCTCAAGCAACATGAAGCGTTTTCTTGTCCAAGATTCTTCTCTAAGTATTTTTTTGTTTATCTTGCTTCATCATGAAGTTTTTAAAAAGAGGAATGTCATGTTGTATTTGCAGACTGTAGTCAAAACTGGTTCCAGATCTTTCATGGGCAAATGGGTAAAGGAAACATGGCATGTGCAAGTGTGCATAGCAATTTGTCTGGTGTTTCTTAATCTCACCTCAACATATAATTACATAATTAGTTCAATTAATTGGACCAATTTTACTGATTTTTAAAGGCTACAAAATAAGCTGCATACTAAATTGCACTACTTTAACTGCTGTTACCTCAAATGCAGCTGTAATTCCCTTTATCATTGCTAAACACCTACAGCTCTTTCATTTTTACCAGGATGAGACTGACTGGAATCTGCTACTTTATTTCTCTTCTTTTTAAGGTAGACCCAGTTCAAGAAAAATAGGAGGAGAAAGAAACCTTTACATAAAGGATCTGAATACAAGTGCAAATAAGAGTTGTGCAGAAGAACTCTCAGCAGAGTGAACTATGCCTTTGTATATGCAGTGAGTTGGATGGATCCCCTCATTTCACATTTACTTTTGAACACAGCAGTTGTTTAACTGTTTGGGCAAGAACCCTGTTACCTGGTGCTTTCTCCTCTTCAAACTGTGTTTTTGTGGAGGCCCATTTTGAAAACTCAGGATTGCAGAGAATGCAAGGCTTTTCCATAGGGCAAATGCTACAGCACTTCCAGTGTGAAGGCACACAAAGCCTGTACAAACCTACTCCCTCTCCATGAGACAACCATTTCTTGGGCTGAGTCACATCCTGCAAAGCCAGGGTTTAGGTGCCCTAGGGCACATTGGGGCACTGGCTATTGGTCTGGTTGAACAGTTAAGGCTGTTAATTCCAAAGCCTTGTTGCTACCTTTGATTCAGTGTTTTTCTGAATGATTTGCATGTGGGAGAACGTTTTGTCTGGAAATATTGTGAGTAACCTTGAGAAATGCCTCACAAAGGAGGAAGAGATAGTCATCAGGTGATCTCCAGACAATTTCCTTAAGCAGCATTACCCTTAGTGACCTTTACCTTCTAGTTAGCAAACCTCTCAATTGCTTGTTGTCTCTAATGTGCATGTCAGTGGTGGCAGATGGCACCATTACTTTGGTGCTAGAGCTGGGGTTCAGGGAGATGTGAAGCGCAAAGATTTAGCCTGCTGCCATAAGATGTAACAGAGTTTTCAGATATGCACCCAGCTATTTCTGTGTAGGTCTATGTGCTCCTGGTCAATTAGCAGAGTACATTCCTGTTCCCATCCACTGACTGATTTACTGACTGGGCATCTGCAGATGCCTGAAATTCAAAGAACTCTTAGACCAGCATAAATTTTGCACAGATGACCTCACAAATCTTAGAGCGGCAGCTCCCACATTTTACTAAACTTCTTATCTGCCGTGGAATTTCATCTGGGACTCAGTTATAGAGGCTGCTAGGAAAGGCCATTAGGAAGAGAAGATGAAAAAAGCTAATTAACCCTTAGTAAGCCTGCCAGCAAACTTTTCAGAGCACAGAAAGAGAAACAAAAGTGTCCAAAGGGTAATGACTTTGCCAACATTTGTTAATGCAGCAGATAGAGTTACAAATTTCTAGGGTGTCTCTGTTCCCAGTGTTTTTGTGGTAATGGTGCTGCAGCTGCACCTTCACAGTAGTGAACAAGTCCCGCACATATAAAGTTCCACCGGGAGGTTTGTGGAGTGAGCACTGAAAAAAGCATAGGAAGAACTTTTCCTGAATTGTGTCTTGTGCTACTCAGACTCTGGGATCATCAACCATATTCAAAGAGTGTTGCAATGTTTTTACCTTGTCGGATAGATCTGCTGTTAGAACATCTTGTCCTAGAATGTGAATGCCTCTGCACCCTTAAAGTGACTAATGATGCTTTGTCTTTTTAATTTGTCTTACTTAATCAGTACAGAAATCTCCACAAAAATTTTATACTTTGCTTATACTCTCAAGTCTGTTTCAGGACAAAAATGAGTGTGCATACCTGTGAATCTGTGTGTAATTAAGTTTTAAAAGCCTGTGCAGACCTTACCTCAGGTCATCTGAATTCTTAATCTCACCTTTAGTTTCTACCCTGCTTTCCTGAGAACTGCAGTGAAAGAGGAATAAGCTACACCTCGTGGTCAACAGGCTTAAGGTCTTATAATGAAAAGATTTCCAAAGTCAGTCATCCCTAGCTGAAAATATCTCTGTTCCACTGCTTCTTATTCCTCTCTGAGGATTTTTGCCAGTGTTTCTTAGGCTTGAGCAACACTGAAGGCGTCAATTGACATTTGAATTACACCTGTGTTTGAGTGTTTATCATTCTAGTCACTGCAAACAGGAAAGAGCAAACCTACAAAAGTTACACCCTAGAAAAATTTTGTAGGTTGCTGGCTGGGCTTATTAAATGGTGTGAAAGCTTATCAAGAAACATTGCTTCATTAACAGAAGTCACCTTGTGAACCAGTTGTGTCTTTTCCCCAAACTAAAGGCATTACTCTTCATTCTGGATGTGAAAAGTCATAGCCCATGTAGCCAAACAAAAGTCTAGCCCATGAAATAAAGACATTGATTTCATAGCCTGAGTCTTCAAACTCAAGATCTGTTTTGTTTGAACTAAGGCTAATTAATGAAGAGAAATAACGAATACCTTTAAAAGCTGATAAGAGGTTATTTAAACTAAAAGACATGAAATTAATTTGGTACAATAGCCTCCAAGGTACTTTTGGAAGGGTTGGTAGGGCATGTTCATAGGAACAATTATTTTCTAATTCCTCTTTTGATCCTTTTGACTTTTTGATTTGCTATATCAATTGATCTTGTTTTCTTATCACTTTTTCTCTCTGAAGACCTTTCAGGTTGCAAAGGAGTGTCCTTCCTGACCCTTCTCTCCAATTTAACTTTCTAAACCCAGGGTGAAGGTTGAGACATGGTCTTTGAGATCAAATTATCCAGAGAAGCTGAGATCAGCTCCCATATGGTTATCTTTAGTTACACAAAAGCTGTACTGAACTGATCAGGGGTAAAAGCCCACCTGGATGACAGCAGATAAGGCATTTCAGATTGTCTGACCATTTGGATTGGGTCTCCTGTGAGAGCATCAGCAATGACATTTTAGCTGTCTCACCTTAAAACTTCCACAGGCTTATATATCTGCTCATGCTATAGGTTCCTCTTCAATTGTTTTTCCTTTTGCCAACATTTCTAGTGGAGCTTTGGATATAAGAACCCGTGCTACTCACTTGGCTTGATTTTGGGCCAGTCTGCTGCTTCTATCCTGTGGTCTTCATACTTCTTGCCCGAATAGGCAAAGAGGTAGCGGCTGATCTCTGCTCGTCCCCGCAGGTTGAAGTAGGTGAGCTTGTACTGCGGCATGCTGGGCCCTGCTGGGAGGGGGACACAGCTGCTTTACAGAGGGTTAACCCAACTCCTTTTTGGCAGAACCACCGCTTGTTTTTGACAGACATGCTTGTACAATGCAGAGGAAATGTTACACCAAGCCCTGGTGCGTTGCACTTTGCAATCGTTGATTGCTCACACTTTTTTTTCTGCATTTGTCAGCCACAGCACACACAGACATGAACCAAGACAGCTGAACCTGCAGTTCCTCCTTGTGTGTCTCTAGAAAGCTGGCTTGATTTATTTTTTTTTTTTTCAGATGTAATAGGAACTTTCTGCTTTCATTTATTTCTCTTGTGATTCAAATCTCAGGCCATTTTTTATAAAGTGATTTTTGTTTTTTTTGTTTTTTTTTCCCAGAATGTAAATCTAAAATCACAATCTGTACCAGAATATAATTGTTATCTTGAGCAGCAATTTTGTTCAGGCCTGCTCTGCTCAGCCCCTACTGCTTATGGAGACTTTCATCCAAGACCAAATCATGAAAATTACCAAACTCTTGTGATTTTTTTCCATGATTTAATAATTTAATACCCTAGTTATTTAAGCTATCACACAAAATTATTTTAGAAGAAAAATTTGCTGTGGAAACCAGGCTACAGTGTTGTTTTGAGAAAAATCATCATTGAATTTTCGGTTTCTTGTACAGAAATCAAAAGAAAACTTGAAATAAGATTTTTAGGTTTTCATGGTATTTTTTTTTTTTCCTTCTGCTCTAGTTAGGAGTCACATTACAGGAAGGCTCTATTTGTTTCCCAGGGTAACAGGCAACAAAAGAAAATATTTGAGAGCTTGATTGAAAAGTAAGGATGGTAGAGGAAAGGTGAACAGATAAGGCTGCTTTAAACTGAAGGTAAGCATTTACACATAGCACTTTAATAAGAGAGCTCAGCTGAGAAGTGAGTGTGCTGGCAAAAGGATAGCAAAACAACCATCTGCCTCCTCACCCAAAGTAAAACCCTTTCTCATTTTTGCCTTGAAGTAGACATTGCATTTACCTTTCTTTTATATGTATCATATTCAGAGTTTTAGTAAGAAAGCCTGGAAACACAGATCATATGCACTAGGAAAGAAAGGGAACTCTTATTTTTTTTTTTAATAAGTGCATGCTACCATGATAGAACAACCCTGTTTAGCCATCTTGCCTTGAAAATATGTACTTGAGGAGACACATCATCAGCTTTCACTTTAGACGAGGCTCTTAACTCAGAAACAGGAAAGCTTACACTTAAATCAGCCTAAAAAAAGAACAAACTGCTTTTGCCACTTTTTTTGTTCCTCTAAAGTCAAAACATGTACCTTCTGTCTTCAGAGTAGCAAAAGCAAAAAGAAAACCCAGACAAAATTCCCTGTAGCAAATGAGCACATTAGAGGCTGCTTAATTAATTGTGAAAGTTATCTGTTGCCCTACAGCACAGAGCAGGCACAGAGGGAATTATTAGTGAATGGAGACTTTTCATGTCAGCCTAGCAAAGAAGCAGGAACTGAGCTGGAAAGTTACCGATGGAGATAGCTACAAGTGCTTTCAAACGGAGACTCCATTACAATTATTAAGTCAAGTGTGTTCCTTTGCACAGTATAAAAGAGAGAGGCTCCAGGTGAAACGAGTTGCAACAGGATGTGATTAGTATTTTTTAGATGTGTTAATTACTAGAAAATACGTTTGCTGCTTGGCAAATGCAGCTCGCAGATTACAGGTGCAACCACTTCTTTGTCTAAAGAGTGAAATTTTGACTATCCCAGCTTTTTCAAGCATGTTTTAGGTAAGTAGCAGAGCTTGACTACTCCATTTTCAAATTTTGTACTCAGATTTATTACTTGGTATGCTCTATTGCGTATATGATAAAACTATATGGTATTGTATACTATGAATTTGGATTATATGTCTACAGAGTTACCATTAGAAGAGAGAATAAGATCGTAGCAGGGTTTTCTTCTCTTTTATCCCTGTTTCTGATTTGGTGTGGTCATTTGAGAGCTTGGAATGGCATTTTCAAAAGAATATGTGTTGTCTGAGATTCATGACAATGACGTGGGAGCCAAAGGGAATAAAACCAAATCTTGAGTCTTGTTTTTCACTTTTATAGGGAAAAGCAAATGCTACTGATTTAGTCTGATTTACTGATTTAGTCTTTGTTTCCCTCCTTTAGGAGTATCCAAGCAGTTTTTTTCCATTAACGTCTATAGCAGTCCCAGTGCCCTGGACTTGCTACACCTCTCACACGTGGCTCCTGTTTCCTGGCTGCCTCTAGCCCACTCAGCCCTGTGTTAGGAAATAGCTGCTGGCAGCTGGAAGGCATTCAAAAGCATAAGAACAGTAGATTTTTAAGGTGCACTTGTGAGGGAGTAGACAGCTACATAGAGAGAGGGCTGGAGGTGGCTGAGGCCTAAACATTCCAGTAGGTGAGTGTGCTGGAAGAGCCTAATCCTTACAGTGGGAGCACTTTGTGCACAAAGGCATGTCCAGTCAAGAGTAGTGCAGTGATGTAAAGAATTGGGAATTTTGGCTGATGATCAGCAAGTACCTCTGCCTGTTGTGGTAGACAGTGGAATATTTTGGTCTGTCAAGGAAGCAGCGGAAACTATTGTTTGAGTTGTCTAAAGCAAAGCTAAACAGGTTTCTAATGAACACACCATAAAGAGTGTTCATTCAAGTGTTTGTAGTGGTGATGCACTTTTAAGCTTATGATATTTTTTTCCATCCACGAACAAAACAAAACCAAAACAAAACCAACTCCACAAGGAGTTTACCAAAAATACTTGACATTTTAAAAGCCTTTATAGGTTTACTGTAAGCATGTTTTTGTAAATATTTGTATGTTTTATATTTATTTATATTTACTGTGAAATGTCAGGAGTAGTGCTTCCTAAACAATTGCAGATAAGTTTCTAAATAAAATAAATGGTTGTGTTCAGAATAGCTTTTTGCCATACATACAAAGTAAGCTGTTAGGGCTTTTGTTAGGCTTGTCTTCCTTTACCTCATTTTCCCAGTGTGTTTTATAAAGAAGGGGATCATGAGGAACAAATTTAAACCGCTAAAACCATCCAGAATTACTGAATTACTGAAAAATGTCATTTCTAGGGGAAAAATATCTATTCAGTGTCTTTGAGTTGGTTTTTGGGGTAAGGATGTTGGGGACTTTTTTGGAAGAGGAAAATCTTTAAAATTATTTTAAATTATTTCTCTTGTTTAAAGTTAGTCATGGCTTAAAAATTCCAGAAGGTAGTGGTGGTGGGTGCCCAGACTTAGAGGTATTTAACCATTTTCTTAGTGCTATTAAATCTGTTCAGGTGAGTTTGTTGCAAAAGCAGGTGTGTATAAAAGCAGGAAGGGGTGATTTACCTTCCACCAATAAATGTGCCATCTAAGCAGTGTTTTTCTATTTTCTTACTGATGAATATATGGCTGGGATGGTTCTGTACACCTGCCCTTTCCTACACTGACAGCAATTCTGAGAGGAAAGCTCATGTCTTTGCAAACAATTCTGTGGGTGAAGGTGTGGGTGTTAGCATCTTTGAAATGGATCTTAATGTCTCTACCAACTCTGGGATCCTGAGACAGACAAGGGTCTGCACAAGCCTGAGTTGCTGAATTTTGGGCTGATGTAGTAGGTTCAATGGGGGATATGTGGTAGGCAGTTTGGGAAGGCTGTACCTTCTCAGTGCCCCAGAAATAGGGAAAGGAAGAGGGCACCATAAGGCCGGGACCTGAGGGTAAAAGGAGGCTGTGCCCTCCCAAAACTTAAGAGAGAAAACCCTGCAGGCTGTGCCCCAGTGGTCTCTCTCCCTTTATTCAAACTCCTCTGTCTTGTTTTTGGGTATAAACCTTGGGTGCTTATGGATTTTCCTGAGTTCATGCAGCTTTCAAAGCCATGAATTCAGCAGCTTTAAATTTACTATTAAATTAGCTTAATACTTTAAAGTTGTTGACCCGCTTAACTGATTTTCCAGCTTTCCTCTGTGACTTTCTGAAAGCCAGCTTAACTGGCTTTAACATACCTTTAAACAGAAGATTAATGGATCTCATGATTAAATTCAACTTGGAGCCACTCAGTGACAAAATCAAGCAGGAAATCTTAGAGAATGTCAAATATGTGTTAAGTTGGCATCCACCATTACACTCATGAGACAAAAAATCATGGTGGAGTTACAAGTGTTTAAAAATTCCATAACAGATTTCAAATTATTTAAAACTCTCTGTGGCTTTATGGAGATACAGTATTTCCTGATGAATTTCAGAAGCTTTTATTCCAGTTGAAGCAGGACTGAGCAATCAATTTGAAAACTCCAAGCAAGATTAGCAAGATTAAAAAACAGGGGCCAAGAAGGAACCAGCATTTTTTGGGAACTGAAATACTGAGATTCAGATAGCAGTAATATAGAAGAGAGAAAGCACAGGCAGACTGGACGCTGCTCAGGCTGATTTTCACGTGTGTACCCAGAGCATGCAGCCTCTGCTAGCCACTGTTTGGTCCTGCATGTCCATCCTCAGCAAAATTAAGCACCAAAACTCTGCTGGGCTCTCCAGAGGAACAGTGTTTCATCTCTCTTTGGGAAAATCCAGCCCTCGAGGTAGTACAACGAAATATTCTTCAGGCTGCTAACAGGTACCAAAGCCTGAATGTATGTGAGTAAGCAATTATATTTATTTATGCCTCAATGGAGACCGCTGCCATTTTAGGGTCTTTAAACAGACAACGCCTTCAGCAAATGGTGGGAAGCTCTGGAGGGACTTTGCCTGGCAGGATGCTTCAACAGTGTCCAGGTGTTATGCTACAAATCCATTTTATGGTATGGGGTGGAAAATCATTATAGATCTTTAATGTGTACTTTGTGCAGGAGGCAACTGGGACACCTGAGGGGGGTCAGAGGCCACCGCCATTTTAGGGTGTCCAAGCGGACAAGGCCTTTAGAAAACGGCGGGAAGCTCTGGATGAGGGGAGACTGCCTGGCAGTCAGTCAGGGGAGACAAAACTTCCACTGCTGGGCTGCAGGCAGTGAAATTCCTGCTGCCTGGGAAAAATTCTCCCTGACCAGCCAATGCTCCATGGGGCTGTGGGAGGAGTTTTAGCACATAAACGCAGCTGACTGCGCCATAACCAGGGCCTGCTCTCTCCATTTCTAGGGGGCAGGAGGGTCGGCTCCTTCTGCCCCTGCTCGCCTTCCCCCTGCTCAGCCTTGCTGTCTACCCTTCCTCTCTCTGCCCTTTTCCACCCACCTCCAGTAGGAACACATCTTTCTTTATTGATAAACAGTTCTTTTATGCCTAGAAATCTGTCAAAAAGAATCCCTCCGCGATTCCTTTGCAGTGGAATGCAACAATGGCTGATACTCAGTATGTGAATTCAGAGAAAATATATTAAAATAAGGCAGCACATAATTACATTTTCCTGTATCGGATTATTAGTACTTGAGATGACAGCCAGTAGAGAGCTTTCCCTGGTCTGGGTGTGAAGAGGGAGAAAATCCAGCTAAGTTGAGCTATGTATTCACATGTATGCCAAAGGGTTTGTGGTGCAAAACCCCCTTTCACTGTACTTTGTGCTGCAAGGGTTTTCTTGCCTTAAGGTTTCATCATTGTTAGAGGGTATAAAAAAGCCCAGCTGTTCCCTCCAGGAAGCAAGACCAGTAGGGTTGAGGTAAGGTTCATCCGGGTGTTTCTAAAAGTTTGGACTTGAACTGTGTGTTTGGAAAAGATAATGTATTGCACTGTATTTAGATTTATTCAGCATGAGGGTTCTATGTTAATTTAGGAGTTGCTTATGGGTAGCTCCACAATTAGTGCCTGACACAATGCTGTCCTGGCTGTGGGTCTGCCAAAAAGGGGAAGCTGGAGCTCTTTGTCTGCCAGGTGTCACTGTCCTCTCTGAATTGCAACCAGAACATGACAATGATTCAGGAGTGATGTTTCAGTCAATGGATACCACTTTGTTTTATTGTAAGATTAAGCTTTTATATCAATTCATAGTGCTTGATCGGCTGGAGCTGATGATATATTCCATTTTCACATTTTACAGGATGAAAGTATGACAACAAATCAGCTTCCACTCACACAAGCCTGCACGTATCTCTCTGCCAAGAAGAATCTTGTGTTATGATGTGTGAATTGAAGTTTGTGTCTTCTCTAAGCACTATCCTATCCAAAGGTGAGAAGCTTTGGGGATATTTTTCTTTCTTCTGTTAATTTTTTTTCTAGTGCAATTTTCAAAGCATTTGCTGATTCTTTATGAATTTTTTCTGTGAAGTTAACCTAAAAATCAAAGAAGTTTTGAAGCAGATGCAAACCCAACAGCCTGATGTGGGTGTCCTATAGAGGTGGATGGGGCACTGCTATTTCACCCAATTCTTATATTTGCTCATATATTTCTGCCATGTATGCAGTTTGAAGTCTTCAAATTAGTGTCAGCCAAATGTTTTCCATTAATGGTAACACTGGTATTTCAGAGACTCTTCTTTGTCTCCCTTACTCCCAGTGACAAGGCCAAGTCGTGCTAATGACAGCTAGGATACTCAATTTAGAGAAGAAAAGGAGAGAAGCTGGCTGGGTCTCTGTATATACAGACAAAAGAATCTTGGCACATTAAAGGAGAAATCTTTCTTAGTCTGTCATCTCAGGAGTGACCTGACTTCTCCAAGAATGAAGCATGGATTTTTGGTTTTGTTCCTTAGGGGCTGGAGAGAGTTGTGTTACTTGTGGAGTGCAAAGAAAAATCTTTAACGGGGAAAGAGACTTTGTCTTGTTTCACCTGAGAAACATTAGGAATAGTAAGTTCCATTTTGCCCATCTTTGCTTATTGTCCTTCTCAATTCACAAATTCTTATTATGTGAATTCCTCATCCCTGTGAATGGAGAGCTGAACATTAAAGCAACTTTCTCCCTTGTTTTAACTGTCCAAGTGAGTCCTTCTGCCTTTATTTGTTTAAATTTTGACATTTCAGAGAAAGGAAACAGAGAGATAAGACTCAAATAGTTACTGTAAAAGGCGAGTAAAGAAAAGCTTCCACAGCTGTAACTTTATAAACTGCACAAGGTAGGAAAAATAATAATTGTCCATGTGCAGTATTTCTTCTTTTTTATTTAACCAACATAATAGTCAGAAAGTTTTGGGAAAAAGCATAATTGTTTACATTTTCCTGTTTAACCAGTGCTGAAAAGACAGAAACCCTCTGAGAAGCAGCCTTGCCCTGCTTGCAGGTGTGGTGCTGCTCTCCTCCTGGTTACTGATTAAATTGATTGCTGCAGGAATGTCTTCAATTTTTTTACCTTGAACGAAAAAATATAAGAGATTTAAGAAATATTTTCAGCCTTTGAAAACCAAGAATAGTACTGAGTGGATGGTTTTGGTTGGGTTTTTTTCCCCTGATAAAAGAAAAGGTTTTATTAGCTCTTTTTTTAACAAAGAGAGTAAGACATTTTCTGCCTGTCTTTTTGGGGAGAAGGATTAGGGAATATTGGCAGATTGATAGAAGACTGCAAGTCTTCCAGTGGAAGATTTCCATAACAGTCTGTTTTGACAGAAAATAAAATGAAAAGTAATTCTAAGTAATTCTATTTCCTATCAGCTCTCAATCTGACATAAGCTCTCTTTCTGAAAATTGATGGTCTCTTTTCCCACTCTGGTTCAGTTATAGAAAATAAACATTTGAATTTAATCTCTTGTATTTCTAAGCCAGATAGCAATCTGGACCTTGGAGAGAAAAGAGAAAAAAAATCTGTGCGTACTTTTTTATTCAATACACAAATCCTCTGAAGTAAATGTTTATGGAACTTTATGTAGGGTCAAGTTTTGAAATAACAAATTCCAAATATAATGGATACTTCTTAGTATGATTTTCAAGGTTAGATACCTGGATCACTTAGAGCATAATATAGATTTAAAATCTTTTTAGAAGGATTTTGCATGTGCATGCACCTGGAGTGCTGCTTATTTGTGACCTGTGGGGGAAATAAGCAGCCTAAAATCAGAAGAGGTTTTAAAGTGTTGCTGGGAGAATATTGAGTAGTACTAATGGTTATGAGTATCTTAAGTGACCTGATGAGTAAAACTCTACTTCCTAAGCAAAGCCTGATCTGTCAATACATGGGCTTAAAAAAAAATGAAGCTGTAGGAGACCTTAAAGCAATTATCTCTCTGAGGAAGCTTCAGGTTTGTTTTGCTGATGTGGAAAATCAGAACTCAAAAAAAATCCTTGAAGAACACAGAAAAAAAAAAACCACTTTTTTTTGCTAATTTTTTTTAGAAAATCAGTGAAAGAGAAAGATAAGAAAAATATGAAAAGGGTAAAGGGTGTTTTTTGTAGTGGAAGTCCAGTGTGAGTGGGCAGTGAATGGGTGTCCACTGTCAAGACTAGTTGAAGGAGAATAACAGAGCCCACTGGGTTTCCTTGAGCTGAGTTTGATTGCCCCTCAGGCAAGCGCAATCAAACTGATCATAATAATTCAGATATCTGAAGTTTACCCCGTTTGTTTGAACTGAAGTGAATGAGGGAGCTCTCACAGCAGGATTAAGGAGGCAGGGAAGTGATGATGGACAGGGCTTTGCTCAGCCACCTCAGCAGCTCGTCCTCAGTCTGCTCAACATGCCACACCCTTCCCTTTGGGGCCTGAGCAGCTGTGGTGACTTTGCTTTCTGTCTGATCCTCAAGCTTTGGATTTGCATCTACTTGGTCCCAGTTTCATGTAGATAACTTTTGAAATTGTTTTGTGAAGCCTCTTTTAGATTAATAAATTGCACACCCAAGACCGTGAAATACTGGAAAATAAAATTACAAGAGATCTCAGGAAAGATACAGACAAAGGCGTGGTTAGAATAATTTCTCAGGGAAAAAACACTTAAGTCTTTTATTTCCACATCAGATGTTTTACGAATTCCCAGAAGCATTTTGTGGTAGAACAAAAGTCTAAATAATCTTAATGCTTGCCAACCCCATGTCACTCCTGTAAAATTCATGCCTTACATCTCTCTCTGCACTCCTCAGATGAATCAGCATGACCTCATAATATTCCTACAAAGCTCAGAGCTCAGTTGTGAGCAGTGTTGCTCTGTATTGTTTAGTTGGTGCTCCAAAGCCAGCTGCTTTTGCCAGGATGAATCATGTCCTTTTTCTGACCTGTCAAGCTTGTCCAGCACAATAATTTCTATAACTGTTTTGGCCACCTAACATCTTTCCTTGGACGTGAAAAAGTGGTCTTTTTTTCTGTCCCAGTCATGTGTGGATGTGTGTGTGTGTATATGTGCAAGGGGAGAGTACAAGCTCCAAATCCTTCCCCCTGCTTGTCTAAACTACTTTGCTCTTGAACTGTTGCATATCATGACTCCACTGTATATTTTACTAAAAAAAACCCCAAAATTACAGGCATGAAAGAATTAGATAGGCTTTTAAGCACTGTATATGATCCCTGTAGCAGGTACAAGTTTGACTGGGAAAGATTTTTATTCCCTTTGCAGAGTTCTCCAGTACCACCCACTACGTGTCCCAGTCACAAATTCCTGATGTCCTGCTGCTCTGTCCTGCAGTACCTGGCACGGGCCACTGTGCCCAGGAGGCACCAGTACAGTGGGCTGGGGCACAGATCTCAAATTATTTCCGATATTTTGGAATTGTTTTCTTAGCCAGAGTCAGCCTGAGGAGACCCAGAACCTTGCTAAAATGCTCTTCAGGCATTGCCAGTCTCTTTGAAAGGACCAATGGTGCGAAATGTGGACCTACATCTCAGAGCAACACCCAGCCAGAAGCCTGGGGACCACCTAGATTTGGCCGTAAGTGAGAAACGTCCAGGGCTCCTGAGTTACAGTCTCAAACTGTTTGGTATGTAAAACTCTAACCTGTGTGTTCTCACAGTTAAATGAAAGTAATTTCTGAGTTTGCAGCCGGTTTCTCATGGAAACTCCAGCTAGTCTGGCTCTGGGACAGTCCCAATTACTGTGTGCCTGGCACAGAAAAATGGTCCTTTGGCTGAGACATAGTTACAAATCACAGATTCTATTTTGTCACAGTCAACTAAACTAAGCTTCTGAGACAGCTTTAACCTTCGTGTACCTTCCCTCTGCATCTGTTACAAATACAAAACATAGTACACTTTGCCTAGCATCACTGAATGCCCTTGTTTTCTCTCTTTTTCCATCACATGCTGATTATTTACTGCCATTTCAGCAATATTTTTTAGTTACTTCAAAAGAGATTTAAAAGTAGGCGTTTCACTTTTTCTCAGTTCATTGTTGTAGCCTGTTTTATGGGAGTTTTAGCAGATTGCCTCAAGATTAGACAAGGTTCTTCAAAGTGGTGGCACTTTGAAATGTATATGTGGGGTTTGGCTGATTTTTTTTCACCGTTTTGAGTTAGTCCAAGAGGCATGAGAAAAAAGAAAGAAGGGGAATATTTGATATTTGCAGCATATATGATAAGTCTCCAGCAGGTGTGAATAAGCATAACTTTCTGTGGCAGGGCATGCCCCCTGCTAGCCCAACGCCAGCCACGTCAGTGGCTCCTGGGCCATGTAATTACTTTCTGCTGAGATTTCGATCAAAGACTTTTTAAAAACGAGCACCAACTTCAATTGCTTCCGCTTTCCAGCTGCTCAGGAGATGGCTGTGTGGGACAGCCAGCAATGAGAAATGTTGCAAGCAAATCCTTAGAGCAGCGGGGCATGTTGGGCAGTGGCACAGGAGCGTGCTGCACTGGCTAACATGCTTGCTTCGTGCACGAACCCAGAACTCTTTTAAAAATTACTTTGTGTATATTTTCAGCTTAAAATTTGGAGAGCTTCCGTCTTATTTCTATACAGATAGATTTGACTGTGTGCCTGGGCATGTGTGCATCTGCAATGGGGAGTAATTTACACAATGTGCGCATTTTTAGGGAGAGGTGGATTCTATTTTGGATTAAATAAAACAAAAGAATGAACAAAAGTAAACTTTAAAAATACCTCTGTGCCTTTTTTTCTTTACAACGTTGCAAGTTTTGACTATAAAAGTACCAGTGTTTACAAACAGTTGTAAGGAGTACAGAAGCCCAAGAAAGATACTTTATAGCTACGGTTTGTTTGCTTGGAAAGTCTGAAATGAACAGGGAACAAGAGACGGCTTTTAACAGAGGAAATGTGTGTGGGAGGATTATGTATATAGGAAAATGACAGCAGTTAGAATGAAAGAAAATAAGTCCTCAATGGTTATTTAGAGTATAATTTTGAAGTAAAAGACAAATAACAAAAAAACCTTCAACTTTTAATAAGGAGAAAAATTGAGTGAATGGAAGCAGATGCAGGAAGCTTTTTCTCTATAGATTGATGGTGGGAATTAGGACCAGAGTATGTTAATCCATTGGTTTAGAGCACAGGAATTTGAAAAATGAACAGAACAGTGCACAAAAATGACCTAGAATAATTGGTCAGTGCTGCTTAAAATTCATCTAATTTCTGACATTAGCCTAGATCCAGCTTGGTTATGTAAGCAAAGGCATTTTGCTCAGCCTTTACATCTAATGGAATATTGATTTGAAATGGGATTTCACTTACTGAAAACTCCCTGCAGAATGCCCAGAGCCTCCTCTCCCCGATTTCTTCACTGATGAGGTTGTCTTTTCTTTGGCAAGTACCCTGACACGTAGCCTGATTATCAAAGCAGCTCAGCACTGACTGCACAAGGCACTGACGAGGAACAGGGACTTGCTTCTACAACAGGCCAGTGATCTGCCTGTTTGCCTCTGGAAAAGCAGTTCACAATTTTGAGTAAGGTCTGGTTTTAGCCATGCATGCGATTGTACAGGTGTCCTAAGTGCAGCGGGCACAACTTAAGGATGCCTGCAAGTAGCAAAGATGAGGTACTTAGAGTTACCCTTGCAGCCGCTGTATGGAGCTCCTCTCTTGCCCGTAGCACCCATCAGAGAGTCAGCCTGAATAAACCGAACAAATCTCTAAAAATTAACTACTCTCAGGACTTGCTCTACACGCAGTGTAATCTGACAGACTAACCTCGCACACAGCCGCTGTAGCTGTAGCCTAAGGAGGGCAGAGTAGGATCAGAAGAAGCAAGGGGAAAGAGAGGAGCCAGGCTGCCGCTGTAGCAAAGCCCAAACAGAACTCACTCCGGTGCGGTGGGACGCGGCGCCTTCCTCGGTGCCCGGGAGTCCCTGCGAGCGCCGACCCCGAAAAGGCTGCAGCGCTCCAGCACGGGTTGTTAATATGCAAACCGCTCCCTCCCCATGACCGCCTGCATGACTCTCCTCCTCCTCCCCCGGCTCACACACACGCGGTATCTGCATCACTCCTGATAACAAGCACGTTTGCTGACTTGGGGCTAGCAGAGCATACTGAGTGCTGGAATTTCCTGACGCATTCAAAGCAAACTTGGAGGGATAAAGTGCCATTTGAATCTATATAATAATAATAAAGACAGGCACTGAGGAGTTGACTCAGATGATGAGTGTTTTTCCTAAATGTAAAATGAGTGGAACAAGCCAAACAATGTCTTTCACATATTATTTCTAACTAATGTGAAACCCACACTATTTGATCTAGTTATAAAGCAATGCTACAAATAGCTGCAAATGGACTGTCAGATATAAAACCAACAAAAACACCCCAAAACCCTCCACCACCAGGAGCAAAAAACCCAACTCCTAAGCCTTTTACATAAAGAATGAAATGTGATTTGGGTTGGTGGTTTTGGGGTTTTGGTTGGTTTAGGTGTGTGGGTTTTTTTGCTGTCAATGAAGAAGGATTTGTGCAAACTGTGTCCATGAGTAGTGCAAATTTAGTATTTACAGCTGATATGTTGCTGCTTCTCATCTATAGTGGATGTTGTGCATTTCTGTTAATTTTTTTTCTCTTTTTCATTGTACTTAGGCCTTAGCAAAGTTCATTCGATGTTGCTCTGCTTTGCTCTCCTCTGAGCATGACACTAGAATGCAGCAGAATTGGAGCAAAGTTTTTGATGCTATAGTCCATTGTGTACCACACAAATCTGTTCTGAGGCTTTCTTTACTTTGTATCAATAAACAATTGTGTGTGTGTTTCCTGCAGGTGCAGGGAGTGGTGCTAACCAAAGCACTTTCTCCTGGCATGAGGTGGTGATAATAATTTGCTGGAGGTCAACTCATTTCATGTAATGCATGTTTTTCTCTGATGTCAACAGCTGAGTTTTCACAAACCAACAGCCTTTACGGCTAAGAAAATATTTAGAAAAAAACTCCAAAGAGTCTTCTAATTGCAACTGATGTAGACTGAGCAATAAGCCAGATTGCTGAGGCTTACCTTGGTGATGGCTCTTCTAAGCTTTTAGATTTGCCTTGGCTGCAAATTTATGCTTTAATATTTCTTTTCTCCAAAATGTCACTTTGGAGGTGGTGGTTTCGAGTGCATGCCAAAAAGTAAAGTTTAAAGTGCACTAATACCATATTTCATCAGGTTTTAATTGTTGACTTTTGATAAATCATCTTGTATGTGAAACAGTTCCTTCAGTTGCTGAGAAGCAGTCTGAGACTTTTACTTCATTTTATTAGTTGAAAACTGAAAGAATATTTATGGTTCTAAAGCAAATGGAATTTGAAACAAACTTATTTTATAAATGTTAGCAAATTTGGAGCAAAGAGTGGAACACAGCAGCATGTTGTGGGATTTGGTTCTCAACCTTCTCAAAGAGAAGCAGAAGAAATTATTCTCCAGGAACTGTTTTCAACAGAGAGCAGTTTACTCCTACCCTGGCAAGGTTACCAGTAAAAATACATGGTAAAGCATTAGTAAGCACACTGGTAATCTAACCTTTGCTTTCTCTGTGGGCTATTTAATGAGTTAAAACTGTACCTTCACTCCAAGAGTTCCATTCATTGAGTTGGTATAAAAAACAAATACTCCTTTGTGCTACACTTATACCTTCAGTGACTGACAAGGTACTGAAACTTCCTTTTTTCCCTTTCCTGTAGGAAATCTTTAATGAGGATCAGGGAGAAAAGATTTCCAACCTGTGACAGGAGTGTGCTGGGACCAAATTTTTCACTTCCTCTTTTGAATGGGTAACTCAGTCCCTGTCCAGTCGAAGTTGCACTCAGGCCATGCATCACAGCCAGGCATTATTCCTTCCCCTCAGCACCTGTGAGCACCTTAGGGTCTGGCAGGAGCATGGGTATGCAAACACTGGGATCTACAGTGGCTGTGCTCAGGAGCACCTGTTACTCAAGATGAGTACAGCTCTTTATATGATCAGGAAGTAGGCTCCCCTAAAGAAAAAGTAATTCTTCCTTTTTTCAGATTTGGCTCAATGCAAGTGAATTATCAAATAAATTCCTCTGCTTTCTAAAAGGGGAAGTGATTTGTGCATACAATTTCAAAATAATGAAGTTAGTAATGCACTGACCTGATCTAACCTTGGTTTCATTTGCTGATGATTCTTTACAGATTAAGCTTTCCCTTTCTGTTGCCCTTTTGGCCTGCAACTGCTGATGACAGCATGAAAAATTGACTGAACTGCTCGATGCAGCAGTCAGACTGGGACTGAGTATCCATCTGTTACATGAGTTTCTTTGCCTAAAGCATCTTTCACCTCTGGCCAACTTCTGGGAACTTCAAGAATGGGAGAGCAAACCAGTCAAGATCATGATGAATTAAATAAAGCGTGTGTAAAACCTGTGTGTGGAGACATCCATTCATGACCAACACCTTTCCCAGGAATGGCAGCAGGGGCACTTTAATGGCAGGAGCTGCAGTCAGGTGTCTCAGGACTCAGCAGTTGACCTCTTGCCCATTTGTCTTGTGGTCATGGAGCAACATCCAGGTTTCTCATGGTCAGCTGAGCCCCATGGACAGCTCTGTGGGCAATTGTGTGGAGTCACCAAGTCAATGAAAGGATGTTTTCAGGAAAGAGAAGACATTAAGTCAATGACACATTTCCTTTCATGGTCAGCATGGAGACTCTCCTTGTGGTTTGAAAGCCCTAGATAAATGCAGAGGAACTCACATGGATTAAATTTAAATCCAAGATTTAATTCAGCAGATGTCCCTTTCAGGGCATTCACAGGCTATTAGGGGATCAGTACACTCCAGGCAGATCTCCTGCCCCGTGACTCCTAACTATTGAGGGATCATTCTTCCTATTGACTTGAGGCCAAACCTTCCCCGACTCTTCTATCCCAGCTGCTGCTCCACCTTGTGCTTAGGAACTGATAGTTAAGGTTTGAAACAGAACATAACATCTCATGAGGCTGCCTGTGTTTTGTTGCAGGTCTCTTTGGTGAGATAGCATGCTTACTGCATGTACCAGGAGCAACAGCCACGATTCCTGACATCTTGCTTTGGGAACAGTAAGAGGCCAGCTCCCCAGAGCTGAAATGGGAGTAAGCACATGGCCACAGTGCAGCTTTTTCCCTGCTGGGAGGGAAATTTTGACTATTTTTTATGGTGAGTTGACTTTTGCACTTCACAAAACATGGCCATCTTATCAAGACTAGTAACCTGCAGTTGGTGCACCTACTTGTGTGTTCAAGAGAATAAATCTACTCAACTCAGAAGTTTGACTGTAAACTTAGATATAGTCCTCATGTTCACTTTCTTAGTGATTTTCTTACCTACCTCTGCCTTGGTTGTTTTGTTTTTTTTTAATTACAGTACAGACTTGATCAAACTAACATTTAGTATAAGATACAGGAAGTGAATAATTACAAGTTTCATAATTTTTAAGCCACTTAAGGATATTAGGCCTGCAAAATACTCGACCTACCTGCAAATGCAGCAAATGCACTTGGTCTTTTATGTTCATATGTAACAGAGCTCAGCAATTTGTCTTCTCTTTTTGCAAGCAGTAAATTCAGCCAGAAAAGTATACCTGCAGAAAGACCTAATATTGGATTTATGCAGCTTAAGTTTAAAAACACTTTTTACCAAAGAAATGCTGGGGGGAATATTGAAAATATCAGGTATTTATTTTTTTTTTAATTTACACATTTAAATTTCATTGGGAATTAATGTTTCTGTTGCCTTTATTTTTCTAATTTGAAATATTAAAAAAAAAAGGTTGGTGTATCTAAAAACACTCTCTGTGACAATATAAGCATGTTTCTACACATGCAGCTTGCTCTGCTCATGCATATTCCATTACATTTTTATGATATTTTGTTCAAAATATACTGAAGAGTCACAAATGCATTTATAAGAAATTATCAATTCTTAATCAAATATCCTTCTAGTGTTACTGTAGCTCTAGTAAAAGGCCACGCTTAGTGATCAATGAGATCATTACACAAGCAATAATGAGATTTGCTTTTGAAGCAGAACAGCTTAGAGAAGCAATCAACTACAGACAAGCCCGCAATTTTGGGGTTTTAAGTTTAGCTGATAACATTTCTTTTCCTCTGCTTCTGGCAGCGGGAAGCTTTTGTGTGCACAGTGAAAAGCATCGGTTGAAAGATTCATCTTCAAGTTACTACATGGAGAGCCATAAGGAGCTGTCTGTGAGACACAGGTCCTCATGTTCAGAGGCAGTCTCTTGGCTTTAATCGTAAGTAGGAAGGTTCACAGCTACAGGTGATTATTTATATGAAAGACCCCAATCCAAAGTCCAGTGAGGCTGGCATAAGAACTTGTGGGCGCTCATCTCAGGTGCTGGTTTTGCCACAGGGAGTTTGGGCTGGATCAGAATGGTTTGTTTAGTTGGAGCATTTGGAGTTGCCTTTTCCAGTCCATTTGCCTCAGCAATTCATGTAAGTAATGCTCAGTCCTGAGCTAGCTAGCAGATTATTTGCTTTATCTTAGCACTTCTATTTGTGAGAAACTGGCCAAGGTTTAAAAAGCCAGTTACCCTATGGAATGTATTTATCCTAGTACCTTTTCTGCCTTAGTGACACTGCAAACATGCTCTTCCCAGCTCATAGGGGAAATTGTAATTTTTACTTAATGACAGTTAAGTAAAAATTCTTGATGAATAGCCAGAGGATTCATCTGTTGAGAAGATGCAGTTCATAACAGAGACACTGAATGGAGGTCCTTGGTATGTCAGCTGATGGCTGACCCCTACCTGTTGGAGGTCTCTAAACTGAAGTTTTGTTTCCCTTTACATCCTGTAGAAACTTGTCATGGAAATGAAAAACCACATGGCCAAGTCAGAGCTGATCAGCTGCTTTTCTAATTTCAATTAACGTTTTGTTATCCCTGTTTAAAAGGGAAGGAAAAGTTAAGAAATAAATAACTGCACAAGTTGCAGAAGACAAAAGAGCTTTGTTCCTCATTTTATTCATGTGGTCAAAGTATTGATGAAAGCTGGAGATGCAGTCTGCTTACATTGGATAGATAAATCACGAGGTTTCACCCCCTTGTGGGCCCTTGCAATTGTATCACGTTGCATGAGCAGCTACGTAAAGGAATCAGATGTGCTTTATGAGCAGGAGAATAATCTGTGATTCACAGAAGTAGGTCAATGCAATTAGTGAAATGTTAAGACTCGTAATGTAACATGTGCTGTCTGCCTGATTCCATCCACATCAGTTTCAGCAGGGATAACATTAGACAAATGTGTTACTTTAACAAGCAAATAAAAGCTTTTAAAGGGAAGCCTTCTTAAGAACATGCAGTCCCTTCATCTCTCGTAAGAGTACTCAATGGTCCCACTAGGAAACTCTCAGGGAGCCCTGAGCAGGCACAGGACCTGTGTACAGATATGCATTTGGAGGGTGAAGGAGGAAAAATCATTCACTTCAACATTTTGAAATTTGAGACTTCTTAAAATAACCTTCTCATGCCATCTTTTGTGATTCTGCAAAATGAATCATTGCATATCACAATTGCTTTCAAGGAAACTAAAGTGGATTAAGAAGAACATAATTTAAAAACATGATTGGGTTTGGGTGTTTTTGGTTGGTTGATTTGGTTTTGTTTGTGATTTTTTTTCTTTTAGTTCTCTTGGGGAGAATCTTTGGGAGTTTTGTGGGTTTGTTGTTCTTTTAGGGTTTTTTGCTTTTCTGAACTATTGCACTAGATGAAATCTTCTATTCCCAGAAGTATGAGAGGCTGATCTGTCAAAGTGAGAGGGACAAAAGGATCCATGTCTAAGCCTTAATGTTGTTGCTGCATGGCTCCAGCACTGACTTTCCAGCACCAACTGGTCTAATCACAATGGAAACCAGTATTGGTAAATCCAACATAAATTCACTAAAAGAATGTTTGTATTTTTGTCCAGATAACAGAACTTAGCCAATTCCACTGCCAGCCCACCTCTGAAACTCACTGTGTCCCCAGTGTGACGGTATGGTGAAGAAGGTTAGAGGAAGCATAATATATATTAAAAAAACTATTGAAAATACCAGGTGGCAAATTAATTTGTCTAGCTAAAACACTGGATTCTTTTGATTAAGGAGAAATTTTCAGGAAGAATTTATGCCAATGGACTGAAGTAGTTCTTGGAACTTATTGCAGAGACAAGAGGAAGAAGGAGTAAATCTTTGTGCACCAGAAAAGAATTTGAACTCAAAAACCAGAGAAGCTGGAGTATGGAAGTCATTACAAGAGGAACAGAAAAGAAAATTGCCTTGAATTTATGAGCAAGAAAATGATTTATTTATTTATTTGTGCTTAAGGAGAAGGGGACTCTGCATGTTCTCCCTCTCAAAGTAAAAATAATGTCACATTTGGATTGCTAGCTGTTCTTCCTCCTCGCTGAATTGAGCAATATGCTGAGGTGTATAAGCAGAAGTTACTCAGGTGTTTGTCTGAACTTATACTGGCTATGAAAAAAGTAAAGTAGGTAGGTAAGAGCAGTTTAGTCTCCTCTGCTCCTTGCTCCTTTCATCTCTCTGGTGGTTTTTGAAGCTCTTACACAAGGGTTACACAAACTCCACCCCTGTGTTGCCAGATGATGTGACAGTGCTGTGCGTGAGCCACACACAGCATGAGGTGACACTTCTGTCTAGCTGGGGCTCTCAGGGACTGCAGCTGGCTGTCCTGCCCTGCCCCATGGCACAATCCTTGAACTGACAGTGCAATCCTTGGCCTCAGCCTTTCCTCCACATCCTTTTCTGGGGGCATGCTGTGTTCAGACCTGCAGGCATGTCTTTAAGAGTGCTTGTTTCCAGTGGCTTGAAGCTCAGGGTGCAATCCCCAGGTAACTGCGTGTGGTAGGCAGCTGCAATCCTAGTTTGCCCTTAGAAAGCAAAGAAGCATAGAACTAGGGGTAGACACCTGGAGGCCATTTCTAAACACAGTTATAAATATTTTGCTTTTTTTTCCTCTATCTTGTGCTTCTCTGCAGTAGTTACAGGCCCAGAGAACAAAGCAGTGTCTTTTGTTTAGTGGTTAAAAGTGCAGCAGAAGGGGAAGGGAGCTAGCATTTGGTTGATGTGAGACAGATGTAAACTATGAAATTAATTAAAAATTAACAACAACCAGACGTGCTTAGAATGAGAGTCAGTTGGGGTAAGTTCTTCAGGGCGAGCAACAGGGATTGCCTTTGGCTTCAGACTCTCCTCTTGCAGTACTGGAGAACGGAGGGATGTTTGCCCTTTTCCCTTTTCTCCTGTGCCAGAGAGCCTAAAATAGCCATGGCAGCATGTTCTGGAAGGGTGATCTGGATCAAAATGTGGTTCCTAGCAGCAGTTGTGCTCCATGTTCCAACTCTGATAAGCAGACATGGTGGTCAGTTTGAAAGAGCAGAGCAAAACTGCACTGTCTCTTCACATTGTCTCTGTAGAGACAAAAGGAAAAAATTCTGTCTTTTCTAGTAACGTGCTCATTTTAGCTTTGAGGATATATTTGGAGGTGTTATTAAATGCCTGATACATTGGGTAGACAAGATGAGTCCATCAATAGCAACCTAGCAGAGGTATTTACTCATAATGGTACAGTTTCCAAAGTGGCAGAGATGGCACTAAGCAAAGTGTCACAGCTGAAGGAAGTCCCTTCAGGGTAAAATGAACTAATATAAACCCAGTTGAATTTCTGTTTTCTACTAGTGCAAAATTATTCATCAACTTCACTGATTTGAGATTTAATTCATATTCAGACCAGAGCTTACTCTATCAGGATTTCTGGATTTACCTTCTTTCCTCCTCAGCACAAGAGAAAATAATGCAAAATGCCTCCAACTTTCCAGAGATGTGACTTTCAAGGTCAATATCAGTACTTTTATTGCCTCATCAAGGGAAGCCTGAAATGATCAAGATTCCTGTCTGGTGACTTGTTCCTAAGAGGTTTCTGGTTTTGAGTTCTTAGTACTCTGTCAATTATGATATTGTCATAAAGTTTATTTCTGCCTACCCTTCTCTTTCCAGTGTTCTTTTCAGGAGATACAGATGGCATGACAGTATCTGAGAGATATTAAGGCTTTCAAACAGCCAGTGTTTCAATTGTTCTTGTTCTTTTCTGCAGACTTTCAGGACTTAAAATTAGTAGAGGGCCTCCAACTTTTGGCAGATGCTGCCACAGTCATATAACTGACTTCATCTATCCAGCAGATGCTGACTGTAAAGTGTCTACATATATTTTGTCATTAAATTTATAGAACTTTTTGTTGTTGATTTCAAAATAAAGAAAGTCTTAGTGATAAACCAATATGCAGTGGTATTTGCAGAGCAGTTCCCTCTTCCTGTTTGCTGTAAGTAGCATTGAATGACTAAGAGGATGAGAGAAGAACAATTGCACTTCAACAGAAAAGTTTCTGGTTTTGGGTGCAAGTACTTTGCTAGTAGAACGAAAAACAAAACAAAAATTTGAAGTGCACATTGTAAAAAGAACAAGCTCTGCCCTATTGTAGGTTTTGATATTTTTGTCACTGTTTAATGCAGAAAGGAAAAAAATCTTTGGATGTTGAAATAAAACACTTGTTTTGAACACAGTTTGGACTAATCTGTCTATCCTCATGAAATTGTAGGAAGACATAATTTACTTGAAGTTTTTTGATGTTTATCCAAAATATTTTCTGTAATCTTAAGTCTTTTGCAACATCGTCTTTATCAGTAAGTGTTTTTCTTAGTAAATATAGATTAATTTTTTTCCAGGAATTTTAAGTGCCTGTGTATCCTTTTCTCCATGATGGGTCTTTATTTTACTGTTTCTATAACTAATATTATTTCTTACCTGCAAATTGTTGTGATGTCACCACAATATGAATGAAATGAAAGTAGCTTTGTGTTCTTGATAAACCATATTTTGCACATTTTTAAAAGATGATGAGTTAGCAGCTAAGGTAGAGGAAGTAGCTGAAATTAAAGATATACATTCATTTCAGAAATTTGCTATAAAAGCAAGAGGAACTCTGTTGTCTGCCTACACCTTGTGCTGCTGATCTCTTACCATAATCAAGCATTGTTCTGACAACAAAGGAGATGGGAAGAGTCCACAGATTATGAAATGCAACTAGTGAGGTAAGGATCCCTCTTTTCTGAGTTGTATGTGGAGATTTCTATCCCCAGTAGAAGCTGAAAAGTGACATTTCTCTTTCCAACCTGAGATGGATCAGTTACCTTCTGATAAAAAGGTCTTCAAGGACCTTGATACAGCACAGTGCTCTGGAGTAAAAGTACAGTAATAGTATACCTGGCAGTAGCTGTATGTGCATTTCAGTGTTTGAAAGCAAGGTAAAATTTTGTTACCTTCAAAAATTCATTTGTTGATTAAGTTACTTAGTGGCACAGGAATGTATTTATTTGCATTCCTGGGGGAAAAATAAAGGTAGCAAATTTTAATACACATTCTCAAAGTGTAGTGCAGTTTATAATTTCTCACAAGATTTATTTTTCATAGATCCTTCTACTCCTAAGCAGAATGCTGAACTGAAAACAATCACAGGCAATGTAAGAAGTATCTCTTTTAGCACAGCAAGTTACTGGAAAGAGGATTTGCCCTTTGTATGACTTTGGTTGCAAACACTTTAGCTGACCACTAAAGCAGATGACATGTTTGTTCCATTGCTGAAGCTATCTTTGACCTCATTTTCTCATGTTATCCCCAACTAGAGGGTGATCAATTGGAACCATTTGGAGTTAATTGTAGCCCAATGAAAACTACAGACCATCCAAAAATGATGATACTTGTGTAGGAACATAGTAGTAATAAAATGACTTTATAGTGTTGCTGCTGCAGAATATGGTGTTGATGGCAGAGTGGTTTAGGCTGGAAGGGATCTCTTGAGATCTACTGGTCAGCCAGTCTGCTTAAGCAGGCGCAGCTCAGGGCTATGTCCAGCTGGCTTTTTAATAGCTCCACAACCTGTTTCTGTGTTTTACCACCTTCACAGTTTAAATGGTTATCCTTGATGGAATATGGAAGATGGAATTTCATATGCTTTGCTGTATATCCACTGTTTCTTCTCCAGGCTGAACAGTCCCAGCTCTTTCATCCTCTCCACATATGACAGATATTCCAGTCACTTAGATGTCTTTGTGACCTTGGGCTGGTCCCACTCCAGTAAATTCACATCTTTCTTATACTGGCTTGCCCAGAATTGTGGCTTAAGCTTGTGAAGGTACACTCATACTCACTGGAAGCAGCAGTCTTCAACTGTTTGTGGACTTGTGCTGTTCTCTAGACAAAGTTGGAATACCTTACTAAATTCTGTGAGTGTAAGACTTACTTCAGGAAGGTGGTGTACAATCTCCTTTTCTGTAGAACTTGATATAAGCTCTCAGTAGCCAGCATAAGTCTTTTGAATACTACACAACCTTAATGTGGAAACAATGTGGCCTCTTTATGATTAAGTTAGACTTAAACCCACTTGTTCCTACATTAGATCCTTGCAGTGCCAAATGGTGATATTAATTTTTCATAAATTGAGTAGAGAAGACAGTTCATCAATGTTAAAGTCACTGACATTATGACTCTTTTTTTTTTTTTTTTTCTCCTCTTCACTATTGGGGCAAAGTCCTGAAAGTGGCCTTTCCTCTCAGTTTGAAATTGGCAGCTCTCTTCCCAGTCACAGGATGAGAGAGTTATTTAGTGAGTCCTGAATCACTCTTTTATTCCAAAATAGTGAGGGCAGGAGCCTGGAAACAAAGTTTCACATTATTATGGATGATACACATGGGGAAATGTGATTCTCAGCTTATGAGTGCTATATATATTCAGCCTGATGAAAGTTCATGGAAGTGGTGTTGTAAATAGATTTACCAGAAGAAATATTTTAACTTATTTCTAGAGATAAGTATTGATCAAGCAAAGAGATCAAAGAGTGCTGAATAAGTAATCCAGCTGTGTTAGACCTCTATGCCTCAGAGAAATATTGGCAATTGATATTGAAAATTTCTTCTAGTAGCACATAGATTAAAAAAATAATAAAAGAGAAACTTAACAAATCCCTCCTAACACAATGGAAACTATCAGTGATTTGGTGAGACCAAGTGTTTACTTATCCTCATTCCAGAAAAATAGTTTCCATCTTGGAGAAGCTAAGGACTTGCGAAATTGGCTTATCTGTCCTCGGCTGTTCAGAGTAAGACCCGTTCTTTCAGACTGTGTTTTCCAGTGCTACCCAGCTAGCATTTACTACACTGTTCCTGCCTCCCACTACTGACATACCACTCCTATATGGTAGGTAGAACTCTAGCCAACCTGCCAAACACACCAGGCCCCTTGGAGAGTGAGAACAGAGGCTGGATGTGAGCTGGTGTCCCTTGAAGGCAGACTGGCAGCACCCAGGCACTGCAGTGTGCTCCTCCATTGGCAGGGACATGTCTGCTGCAAGATGTTTTCCTCCTTGTCACCCCAGCTTACACGCTTGGGGTTTTCAGTGGTCTGATAGGTGGGATTAAGGCAACTTCTCTCAGGTAAGCAATGCAGGTAAATGCAGCATCTGAGGCCTTGTCTGGCACTGGAGAACAGAGTAGTAGTGAAGAAGCTACAAAAAATGTAGCATTTATGTCAGGATCACTTTCCAGGAATGGTTAGAAATGAGACCCTGGCCAACAGACACAGACTTCTCAGGGAGGATGTGAAACACTGTGGACTTCAGTGTAAAAGATACTTCTGTGTAAAAGATAGAGGAACACTTAAAACACAAGGTACTGTGAGCTGCTGTGGGATTAATATTTCTGCCTTGAACTCTTGTGTTCTGGGTAAATATTACTTGGCTTGTTGAAAGCCAGCCAATCACTTAGAGTTCCAGCCACTGCCCTGCTTGGCAGGAGGGTGCTTGCCAGACTGAAGCCAGGTCCGTGGGGCTGGTCAGATTGACTGGCAGAAGTCCTGCCTGACAAAGGCAGTGGGATGCCTTTGTGAGTGTCCAAGTGTGATTGGATGTGCCCTCCCCAGTCAAGGCTTTAGGATTCCAAAAAAACAGTTCATGTGCTTAGAAATTATTCAGCCATCAAAAGATGCCATCAAATCAAGTAATGCCATCAAATAAGATAATAATGTGGTAGGAGACCTAAATCTGCTCCAGATTAAAAGGGGGAAAAATTCATTCTCTAGTCAGCAAGCTATTCCATAACTGTCTCTTTTAAGTCCTGGTGAATGTTCTTTGAAAGAATTAGTGGTAGTCAGCATCAAAAGTGGGATACTGTGCTCTGGGTGAAGCTCATCTCTGACTGCAACTTCTACAGCTTGGATATGAATAGAGAATGGTTTCAAAAGAGCTGCAAGACAGGTTTCTGTCAATTATTGACACCTCAAAAATAGGGCAAGGTTAATGTCATTATGCCACTTCCAAAGAATATTTGTAAATGACAGAAGAGAGCATGACAGATTATCAAGGAATGTGCTTAAGGAATAATGGATAAAAGCTATATGTCATTAAATCAAAGCAAAAAAATCAAGTATTTGTTATAGAAGCACTTAATCAGAAAGGCCAAGGCAAGCTACTCTTTGGAATATATCCATGGCAACTAGGACAAAGGTTAATATAAAAACAGAAAAGCAGTTTTCCAGCCCACATCTCTTGCAAATACTCTCTGCAGGGGGAAAGGTATATGCATATTTTTGTAGGGTTGAATCTTAACAACTTCTTTCCCTCATTGTTAATGTTAGAATCCCATTTGTCTGTAACAAATGTTTCTAATTATGTATTCATGAAGCCACATCTCGAACTTAAATGCATCATGGCTAAGTGCTTTACTGAATCTAGATATAAATGAAAAGCTTGATAGAATAAACTATAAATAACTTATTTGAAAACAAACTTCATTAGGAAGCTCATGCTTGAGTGAATGATTCCATTTTCCATAAACATCCACTCACATTTATGAGTTGTGTGGAAAATTAAACCATTACTGCACAGCCACAAAAGAGCCTCATCGTGGCCTAACTTTTCCACATGTCCAGCATGTTGTAATGTCTGTACTAATTAATTTGGTATTTCATGCTTCATTTCAGTTTCCAGAATGCCTCACTGCACTGAAGATGCTGCTGTTTTCAACACTGAGGAGACTGAGCTCTTGTGCTGGGACGTGCTTGGCACTAGCAAAAGGTGATGCTGAGGATGGATTTGTGGATGGCACTGGTCTCCTTGTCACAGGTTGTGAAGGCCCTGTGAAAGCAGGGCTTTCAGGCACTCAGGAAAGGCCCCCTGGCCGGTACAATTGATCACACTGCTTTGGATGGTCTGGTGAACTCATTCGTGGCATTGGTTTTCATGTGCTGCATCTCTCATCTCTTAAAAATAATGCTGTTTTCCATTCTTACTCTGTGTGGCTATTAGAAAATATCCTGAGTGACTGCTATCTTCTGAATATCAACAGAATATATTCCATAAGAAGCACATAAAATGACTAGGCAATGAAACAATTGATTTTATAATGAAGCATAAAATCAAATAGACTTTGAGATAGAGTTGAGAGGAGCTGGTGTCTGATCTGATTAAGATCAATGTTATTTTCCGCTTGTTAGAGCCCAGGGGCTACTGGTGGAGTCATTTGGTCTTAGCTCAGCGGTCACAGAACAGTTTGACAAGTTTGACTTAGTGGTATATGAGTGACAATTCAGTCTTAGAAGGGTCATCAGTACAACAGGGACGTGGTTGTTTTGATGTGGCCGGATTTATATCATGAGGAGGAAAAATGGGACCACAAATAATTTGATGGGTTCTCCACCTTTTGATCACATAATAAGTTTCTGCTGAGCTAGAATGAGGAATTCATTGTCCCTTTATGGTTAAACCAGTGAGTGTACTCTACAGATATATTAGAGGTTAGTAGAATCACAAATTCTTGGGTTTAAATCACTGCTGTGAACAGCAGATCCAAAGAAATTCAAGATGCTCAGCTGCTTTTGCTCTGTGGTGTGGCTTGGCTTTGTTTTCTCCATGGTGAATTCCCTGCAATTTCCAGCTTGGGAAAGATGAATTTAAGAGGGCAAGACTTCTCTGCTGGGGGGACATTTTGCATCCACCTGGTTCCCCATGGACTTTTGTTTGCATAAGCAGGATATAATTGATAAATGTCTTAAAAAAACTTCTTTGATTTGTAGACCCAATAGGGACATCTCAACTCCAGAAAACTGCAGTTGTATCACTGGGTAGTGGCCTGAGTAAGGAAATGTTCTTTACCTTAAAGTATAAGCAAAAAATGTCAATAGAAGAATTTCTAGGAGAGTAATAATTATACTCACCTGATGCATGCTGCAGAAATCTCTTAGATTGAAGGGGACTATTATGAGAGCTAAGTAGGATTTAGAATTTACCCCAGCACAAGGAAGACTGGTATTTGCATGCAGAGCTTTGCTGATATAAAATCCTCATGTTTCAAGCTTTTTCCTGGGGATCAAAGTTCTTAAAAATCAGGAATTTACCAATGTGGAAGTATTTTCTGTGTTAACCAGGTATTTTCATAATTCAAAGTTTGTAAAATACACATGACTTCAATTACTGAAGGGCACTTTTTTTTACTTTTCCACTCACCCATTTTTAGTGCCTTGGAGGGGTGGCCAAGAGGAAAGCATTCCTTCAGAACAAGATTTTATAGTTATACTTCCCTTACCAAATAATTTTCTAATTAATCACTGTCTTTTCTGTGATTTACACACATCAAGCAGTTCAGGTAGAGAAATTCTTGTGATGTCATGCCTGGATGAGAATGGGAATCAGTATGTTCCCTCTGGGTCAGAGGCAAAGGTAGTTTTCTGGTTTGTTAACTGACAGAAATTAAGTCATGTCAGACAGCTTAGGAAAATGAATTACACTAATTTCTGTAAAAGCCAATCTGAAATAAAATAGGAGGGTTGATTAATTTAAAATATTCTACTCTAATACAGTAAATTTGGCATAAAATCTGTGCTTCCCTGGAAAATAAAGAGCTCTTGGTTAGTTCTGTGTGGTGCATTCAGTCCTTTGCTGAGTTCTTGATTTTAGCAAAACTTTGAATGTTGATTATATTAATACATGTCTGCAACATCACACTAATATTTTTTTTCCATTGCATTGCTAACTAAGGTATAACTAAGAAGCAGAATAAAATGTTTTAAATTTTTAACCAGGGTAGGAAATGTGAAAATGAGCAACAGGTTAAGTAAAGGAAATAGCTGTCAGTACATTTTGGAAGACTGTTTGAAAGAGTTCTTAAGTGGGCAAGTCTAAGTGAAATAATTTTCACACAATCAAACATGACTGCAAAAATTAATCCATTAAAATAATTTCTAGCATGTTTAGATTCATTAAACTTATACTGATCCTATCCTTGATTTACCAGCAGTATTTTAATGTGAGGCTGGATGGCATTTTGACCATCCACTTGTCTCCCATCCACTGGGGGCATTGGCACTGGGATGTGAAATATTGCAGGAGCCCCTCTGCTAAGGAGGGGCATCTGTTAGCTAGCCAAGTATAATTTGTGAAGGGTGGCCCATAGGGTAAGTTGTCAATTCTGTTGTGATATGTCCCTCTGGAATGGTGGCACTATTTTAAGATCAACCTGTGGCAGACACTTTACTATGGGAGAAGCCAGTGCTCCATAACTCATTGTCTCTTTACTTTTCACAGGTTTATCAAATTTCAGCAATTGTCCACAGCCCAGTGAAATCATCACAGATCTATTTTATTCAGCTGAGGCTTGCTGCTCTGTGTTCCTGTTTCGAGCTATGGGTGAGTGCAAAGCAGTAGGTGAGTGTAACACCAATTTATGAATGTAAAATCATTTCATGCTAGACCTTAACAAACAAGCAGCACTAGCTTTGTTAGCAGAATTTCCTTTGTTCTTTATACTAAACAAGAATCCTGAGGGTTTGAAGCATCATGTAAATCTGTTAGCTAATACAGGCTAGCATGTTTTGAGAAATCTGGCTTTTACTACAAGAGTAATGCCCTAAAGTTTTAAGCAATTTTTTTTTAGTTAACATTAAAATTTTATTTATTAATACTGCTTTGGTTTAATCAAACTTACTTTCATTCTGCAAAAGGTACAAAATATATCTACATGGTAAACTTACAGATTCCATAAACTTATGGAAACTATTGGTCCCTTTTTGGGAGTACTTTGCTTTCTAAAAATGTGAAGGACATGCACTAGCTAGCATGCTCACCCTCAGAAATTCTGCTTTTATATTTCTCTCTAAAATCTACCAAATATCCTTTTCTCCAGACCGGTGAAGGTTTAGTAGAGTCTTTTTTAACTTCAGAATCAGTTCTCCATATTCAGAGTTTTGACTGTAGTAAATCCTTTAATGGGACAACTATTAAGCCGGATCAGTGGCTGTAATTGTTGCACCACAAAGGAAAGAAAAAAATGCCTTCAACTCCTCTTCTTTGACTTTAATTCTTCTTTTCGATTCTGCCCAAGATGCACCTTCCCTGCATGATGAGATGTATGACAGCACTCAGAATTACCATGTCCAGAAGAATATGGTAACAATTCAACCTTATGTTTCATGTCTAGAGGCTACTACTTCCATTAGGTGGATGTAGAGAAGCCGTAGGATCAAATAAGAAATTACAAAATTCTCTGGAGAAAGCAGGAGGCTTTCTAGGTAACACAAAGTCAGTGGTGATCAGGAAACAAGGAAGCAGCAATGCCGGGAAGTGAATATAGAAATCATTATATGTGCCAAATCTGTTAAGACCAATAATTAGTATTAACAATACTAATGCAGTTATCACCAGATCACAAGGAAATAGTGACAGCAAATTTAACAAGATGTTTATGTATTCAATGCTTTGGTTGATGTTTTGTTTATAAAGTGCTACAATGGTAATGAACATGTCATTCCTTTGGCAAGGCCTCTTAAGTGAAATAGAAACAAGTCAGTGCATGGCTAAAATTGAGGCTGCATGGTTTTGCCCGGTGCTGCCCTGTGCCTTGTGCCATGTTCCCATTACACCGAACTGGGGTCAGGGAGGTCTGAAACAAGAGCTGCTGAAAGAAACAAGAAAAGGGAAAAGAGCCTCAGCTGCAGAGGGCAGACTTTGGCCTATTCACGATGCTGATTCATATGCTCAGATGACCAAGAAAGCTGATGGCATCCTGGCCTGTATCAGGAATTGTGTGGCCAGCTGGACCAGGGAAGGGTTTCCTCCCCTGTTGTCATCACTGGTGAGGTCTCAAGTCCTGTGTCCAGTTCAGGGTGCCTCAGTTCAGAAGGGACATTGAGCTACTGGAGCATGTCCTGGGAAGGGCAGCAAAGCTGGTGAAGGGTCTGGAGCACAAGTCCTATCAGGAATGGCTGATGCAGCTGGGGGTGTTTAGCCTGGGAAAGAGGAGGCTCAAAGGTGACCTTATCACTCTCTACAGCTCCCTGAAAGGAAGATGTAGCCAGACAGTGATTGGTCTCTTCTCCAAGGCAGCAAGCAACAGGACAAGAGGACACAGTCTTCAGTTGTGCCAGGGGATGTTTAGGTTAGATATAAGGAAGAAATTCTTTACAGAAAGGGTGATTAGACATTGGAATGGGCTACCCAGGGAGATGGGGGAATCACCATCCCTGGAGGTGTTTTAGGAACGACTGGACATGGCACTTAGTGTCATGGTCTAATTGACAAAGTGGTGCTTGTTGGACCTGATAATCTCAAAGGTTTTTCCCAGTCTAATTGATTCTGTGACTCGCAAAGAACTGCTCTGTGCTGGGCAGACTTTTAAAGTAAGTCAAGGATCTAGAATAAGGGCCAATTCTCTCAAAGTAAAGCCAAATCCTTTTGATTTGTACCCAGAAAGAGCTCTCCTTAGAAAATCCAATAAAGGTGGGTATTTAGTGCATGTATGAAGGTCAATGTTCTAAACCAACTTCTGTTCTCACTATCCTAACACACATAGATAAGCCAAATGGAAGTTTGTGATATAACAGTAGAAGATGGTTCCATGACTTAAGAAAAGTGACTTGTCACTCAAGACGAACGGCTGAAAGAGAAACTGACAGGAGGAATAATAAAATTGTACTTGTATCAACACTTTCACTCAAAAGCAACTTAATATTTCTTCTGTGTATTACACCAAATCTGACTTTGCCATCATTAAGTTCTACAAGTTTGAGATGAATGAAGTGATTCTTGGATTTAATTTGTTAATTTAATAGTAAGAAAAAAACCTGCAGCAAATCTTGCCATTTGAGCACAGGAATTTTTCCCTCCTTGACTTCTAAAGCTATGCTGTGGGTACGATGCTGAATGAGGTGTCTCATCTGTTTCCTCAGCATTAGCTGCTTGTCCCTGGCAGAGTTGTTGCACTAAATCATGTAGCTGGACAGGTACTGCTATTCTAAGCATACCTGAAAGCTCACAAACCTATGCTCTCTGCCTGACAGAATGTGCTATAGGCTCCTTGGATTCCTGAGATGGAAATTGGATTACTTCTTGTATTCCAGTTAAAATAGTGAATGGTTCTAGTCATTCCTTGAATGGCAATATGCCTTTCTGACTCATGGAGCTGGCAAGAGAGAATGGATGGTCTAATTAGATTTTTTCTTTCCATCTCTGAGTTTTTGGTTTCTCACACCTTTTTTTTTCATCTATAAATTAGTTTGGATAGAAGCATAGCTATTGCTAAAGTGTTTAAACCTCAAAGTCATCTGCCTTGTTGCCAGAGTGTAGCTCTTACAAAGAAACATTAGTTCCTATTCTTTGTGTCATTTGGGAAAAAGGTGGGGAAAATACTTGGGATTATTGGGAAAAGCCTAACAAGAATAAGGAAACTCAAGAATTTATTTAATACTGTTTATCTCTCATAATATACAACTATATTCCATGAGTTTAACTGTAGTAAAGCTTATTTTACAATCTAATACCCCTTTATGCTTCAAAAAGAACAAAAAAATGCTTTTTATCTGCAGGCCAGCCTTCTCCTGAGCTAAGCAGTTGGATGGAGAGTTCAAAATTGCAGCTGCCAGAATAGATGATCAGTAATGATATAGGTAACTTCAGCAATGAAGACTGTTCCCTATATTAGGAAATATTTTTTAATTGAAATTAGTTTTTATCAAAGTGTGTGTATGTGTGCACAGGCATACAGGCATTCCCAGAAATTGAGAGTATGTGATTTGACCTGTCTATAGTTCTAATGCAAAATTTTCTGTAGCATTTCTAAATAAAATTATGGTTTAAAAAAAAACAAAACCAAACCCACTCCATTTAAAATGTTTAGAATAAATACAAAACCTCTTTCATTCATAGATTAAATAATCCCTTAAGTTGTCCTATGTAGTTCACCACATCCCCTGACAAAAATGTCCTTTTATCCTGATGTTTTAATACCTTATTCAGTCTGATTCTCTCTCTGCCCTGCAGTTTTGAGCTTTGGGGAAAAGTATCCATTCCTGGCAGTCCCTAGAGCAGAATGCTGTATTTGCATTCTAGCTATCACTTATTCACTATACGTTTGGGAAAAAAAAAACCATTTCAAACCTTCCTTTGTTAATGATATCTAGACTAAGCAAAACTTTGCCTCCTTTTCAGGAAACGTACATTTGTGTTATGGTTTCTGTGAGAAATGTGGGAAAGAAGCTATTTGGGGGAGTACCTGTTGCAAAGGGAAGGAGGACACCAGGTGGTGGAAGGAGCTCAGATTTCTGAGTCCCTATCCAGCTTCTTCTGTGGTGCTCATCAATTCTGCTCTTTTGTATGCCCTGCTCTCAGGCAGAGGGGTTCTGTCTGAAACATTTCATTATGGTGAAGTGTTGGATTTTTTTAATAATATCTGTTTTGCAGGAATGTAAGCGCATCCTGATGATTCTGTACCAGATGGGAGAGGGATTATAGGGACTCATGTGGCATTAGACTGAGAAAGCTGAGAAATTATCTCAGTCTGAATGAGAGGGAATTTTAGACCTGAGAATGTTTGGTGAAGGGAAGAACAAGGTTTTTACTAACGGATGTTTTTGTTCTTTCTTCTGGAGAAAAACCCAGTTAGTGTAAGTATGACATCTTTTTCTGAAGCATTGCTTCCAAATAGTGTTTCCTTCTTTTTTTTTTTTTTTTTTCTGGAACAGAATTGAAATTTTTGAAGATAAAGAGTCAGAGAAGATCCCATTTGAAAGAATGATTAATCAATTTGGGTTCATTTTCCCTTACTTTTAGCATCTGCATTTGAAAACCTCAGTCTCAGATTCACATGTCAGATTGTCATCCAGAAGGTATTAGTAATGTCTTCTTTTTCTAGCAGGGATGAAATTCAAGTTTCTTCTCACCTCAGGATGAATGTACTACTATGCATCTAATTCAGTTCCTGGAACACTACTGCTTCTGTTTTCTGAGGTAAGAATCAATAAAGGTTTTGGTATTTGTCACTGAATCTTGAGGGTATTCAAGTCAAAACTCAAGCCAAATATTTAGTAAAGTTTGTAGTTTAAATTTCATTATTTCTTCTAGTTCAGCCAGTGTTTTAGGGCAATATTATCTGAAGAGCCATTCAAACCATAGGATTATTTGGCCTGGAATGGCTGAAGAAATTATGGGGTTTTTTTGTATCAGAGTACCTCCTGAGATCTTCTGAAACACATTGCCATCTCATGCCCATCATTTCAGTGGAACCTGGATTTTTATTCCCCTGGTTTAGGAGGTGACTGATGGGAATGGTTCACATTGAAGGTTCCTGCAGAGCTGGAACTGGTGTCTGATCACTGAAAGGGTCAGGGCATGCTGAGCTCAGAAAGGTCACACCACACATGCTTCCCTTACTGTGCTCTGCAAAGTGCCGTGGTTGGAGCAGGGCAGAGCATCACTTGGAGCACACACAGAGCCCTGTCACTGTGTCAGCAGGGACCATCAGAGACATGTCAGGGGCTGTGCTGGAGCCCCTGGAGCCAGCACTTTACAGGGCACAGCACTTTCTGCTAAGTGTTTTGGGCAGTAGCACAGCTATTGCCTAATGTGTATTCCTTCTAGATTGTAGCACTTGTCCTTCTGGCTCTTCAAGGACATGTGGGTCATAGTTGCTTTCCATCCAAGTACTTTCTTCCATCTTTTGTCATATAGGAACTGAAGACCTATAAGGGCTTCCTTGTTTCTACGTCTCTTTTAAAAACAGTGTCTGAAATAGGGAGTTAATACCAAATTTGCTTGGTTTTTTGTTTTTTTTTTAACCTCATTACCTGTCTAAGCATTGATAGGACTCTGATTCACTCAGCTCCCAGGATGAAATTCTCCAGGCTGGCTTTTTACACAAAAGGGTTTTGTTTTAAGCATTTAAAGTGTGAAAATGTTTCTGTTTATAGAAATAAGTCACCTTTGACCAGAAATGGAAAACTTCAATATAGAAGATAACAAAACAACAACAACAAAATCTGTGTTACTGTCACTGCCATGACTTTGACAGAAAAAGTTGTGACTTTTAGGGTTTTTCCATAAGCTGTTGGAGAAAAGTCTGTGATTGAATGAGGCCAGAGAAAAGACTTGTGAGTTAGTAAAAAATCAGAATGTCTTTCTGAAAACACTGGTATGAAAAGTGTTTTTAAACTGAGTGTTGAAAGTAAAAGGGATTGTATTTTGAGTAAGTTTACAGTATTGGTGGTGTAGCAAAATGTTGAGCTTAGGTCCCTGTTCCAAGATAGGTCCATTTCCATTCCAGTTGAAACAGCCTTTCCAGAGGCTACATAGCAGTGCTAGGAGTGATAACTAAGAGCCCAGATTCCTGTCCCCAAGGTGAGTGTCTCCCCAGAGCAGCATGAAGTTGAATTCCTCCCTCAGGTCATTTGAGAGTTGCATTTCTTCCCCTGCCATTTTGTGTCTCCAGAGAGATAACATTCCTTGGCTGTAGCTTGATGCTGAGGACTCTCCTTGGGAGGCAGGAGCTTCAAAGGCCACGAAGATTATAAGCCATGGTTAAAAATCCTTTGCTGTACGTGAGAAAATTAATGTCTTCAACTGAGGAATGAGACTGGGTGTAGATCTCACCTTGGTTGTTCTTTGCATGGGAAGGACTCTGGGTAAGGGTGAGCCTGGGATGAAAAGTTGTGTCTGAGTCCTGGTAACCCCTTGCTGCTGCTGGAATAAGGAAATAGAAGGGATATCAGCCTCTGTGAGGGAAGGGGCTTGGAGAAGGGGATAGGAATGGTGCTGAAGCCCCTGTTCATGCAGGGACCACCACCTCAGGTACTTTCAGCTTCTCACTCTCAGAATGAAAGCAAGCAAAACTTCTCTAGGCTTCCTAGAGAGGTAGGAGCAAGAAAAGACAAATGCCCAATTAATCATTGCCATTGGCATATGCTCTGTTAGTGCATAAGGGGGAGGAGAAGTAGAGTCAAGCTTGTACAGATTTACATTTTTGCTAGTGAGTGACCTGTGCATAAGATGTGTCCCAGACAAGCATTGTTGGGTCTTCTTTGTCCTTCATGAAAAAAACTGCAAAAGAGAGATTTGCATTCTAATTCTGTGATTAAATCTAACCCATACGTTGTCTGCATTCATATCCTAAAGCTTAGATTATACTCCAGAAGTTGTTGCTTGTCCATGATGACTAACCCTACCTGAGAAGCACTTGACTAAGGAAAAAACTCTTGCTGAGAGCTATTCCAAGCCCTAAAGTTTCTGTGGTTGTTTCATTCACACTCAGCTGGCCTGACCCATACTACCACTTTGTTTTCCTTTGCAATTAAAATGTTTCAAGCTGCCATGTGAAATATGTGAGACTTTTTAGACTTGTCAGAAGCTCAGCGGGATGACATTGAGTGTTTGCACTGCAGCTTATAACAGTCCCAAGAATAATTCCTGGATCAACCTTGTGGCTATTTTTAAACCAGTGAAAAATATGGACTGCTGAATAAATCCATTTTGTTCATTCTTTTCCTTTTTTTTCTTTCACTGTTGGTTATTCAACAGCTCAAAACACATTTCCAAACATGCTTCTCTTCCATCCCAAAATGAACATGTGACTGTAGATTATCCATCAGACTTTGACAATCTTTTGGTCCAACAGCACATCTGGAAAGGGATTTTGATGTTATTTCTTTTTAAAGCTGGTATATACCAGTTCAGTGGCCATGTGTTTAGCTTTTACGGAATTTTCTGCTTTCTTCCAGTTTTGGTTGTTTTGTTTATAGTTTTTTAATAATCATGCTGTACTCACCTTGTTTTTTACTCTAGTGGTCATAGCATCAGTAGCCATAACTGTATCATTAGTAGCCATTATGGGACAGAAAGAGGACTGAAATCCCTGATGTGACTGTGAGACAAAGGAGTGTGAAACTCACTTCTATCCCACTGAATCTGAAGCCTGGAGGAACTCTTCAGTGCAATTCTACCTCCTACCAATATCTACCTTTGCCATTATAGACAGTAGTCTGTAACAGTCTGTAGCCTGCTTTGCTAATCTCAATGTTCAGAGACTTACAATGAGCTGGTTGGGCTCTTGCCAGACCCATGTGCCTTAGGAAGCAGCATGTGTGAACAGACTGCTGTGTGTGAAACACCTTTGACCTTTCTGTGTTGCCAGAAATACAGCTGCAATGAAAGAACGATGACCTTGGTGAAGGCTTGGATCAAAGTTGACTGTTTAAATCAATTAAAAGTTGGTTAGTTTAGATTACTTATAAAATAAGTTTTTTGCAGTGAGGGTTGGTAAAGCACTGGAACAGGTTGCCTAGAGAGGTAATGAATCACCTGGAAACATTCAGGTGGCTCTGATCTAGTTGAAGATGTCCCTGCTAATTGCACAGGGACTAAATGACCTCTAAAGGTCCCTTCAAACCTAAACTATTCAATGATTCCACATTTCTCAGTGTGCAGCATCTCTTGATTGACCACTGGGCCTGTTTTCATGCCTGGATGTTTACAGTCAATCTCTGCTCTCGCTCTGTCTGGTGAATATAACACTCAAGTGTTGCAAGGAGAGGGACTGTGGCATGTGAAGGCACCCCATGCTGAGGCGCTGGGTCATGAGAAAGCCTGCCCTGGGCATGGCAGCTCTGCAAGGTCTGTGATAAAGTCATCATCACCAGTGGTAACTGGAGAAATACTAGCAGACTTCTTCTAACAACTGATTAATCCAGGATTCAGCACTAGTTCCAGCTGTCGACAATTATCCTCTCCCTGTGGCTTTGCTGAGATGTAGGGTTTGTCACAATAGATCTAACCTGTTAAACAGATACTGCTTTTTGCCCCAGCAGGGATGCCTTTAGTGACAGATAAAATTATTCCAGTGTACAGAGGACAACGTCCTTCAATTTGTTAAATTTGCCAGCTGCTTTGGGAGCCTGTGGGATGAAAGGTGTCATAGAAATGTAAAGTGCTATTATTCATCCTAAATCACTCTACTCCATTTTCCTAAAAAAAACCTCAAACAACTAGGTATACTTATTTCCTACATTTTGTTCAATGTTTGGTTGGTTCCTTTAAATCTGCACACTGAACTGCTACCACTTAGTGTCTGGATCTTGACTGTGTCTCAGGCATTTTATCTGACCTTTTTTTTAGGCAGTAATTTCCCTTACCTGTTTCTCCAGTTACTTGAGCAATCTGGTTTCTGTGATTAATTTTAAGACACTGATTTTCAGTGCTTTTATTTAAGCACACAGTGGGTTTAAGCTTACAAGTGTAGTTCATAAAGCTCAGTGAGTCCAAACACTTTGTCTGGTTGTAATCACTTGATTGGTTTGCTATGTTTTCCCATGTCCTAGGAATAATTATAAACAGCTGATATAGAAAGGCCTAATGAAGAACTAATCTTGATGTGAGAGCAGGAAAGAGATGTGTGAGACAGGAATTCAGTAATCCTCTGGCTGGAGGTTTAGCTGTATCTCAATTGTCATTCACGGGGCCAACTTAAATTGTAAGTCAGGAACCTGTCAGTCTAAACAAGTCTGAAGCGTGAAGAAGTTTGCTTTAGTTGGCACTTAACTTTTCCCTTGGCATCCAATTCTTAGCTTTAATCAGAATATCTCACAGAAAATAGGGTTCAGTTTGATCCAGCTATGTGAGGTATTGTGTGTAGTGGCATGTCCTCAGAAAAGTTTCAGTTCCAGCTTGCAGCCATGGGAGTGAACAACATGAGCAAAGAAAGCAGCTCCTCAGAAAGGATGTTTGAGCAGTTTTTCAGGTATCAGGTTTCAGAGAGCAGCATTTCCAGTATTTTACTTACTTCTATAAGGAAAGGAAAAAAGGTAACATCTTCTTCCTATGCATGTTAGAGGGCTGATAATTTCTCTTGTGATCTATGTTGCCTTACAGAAAATTCAAACCACACTGGAGATAAGAAATGTTACTAGCCAACAAATTATAAATCAACAGGTTCTAAAACTATCACTCTTGCATACTGTAGCTTTAATGTATATAGTATACTGAGTATAGATTTTCCTTTGAAAGGCAATATTTATGGAAAAAGTTGTAACCAAAAAATGTAAATGTAACAATATCTAATGTGTCATTTGGTGGATTTGAACTTGGAGCATTTAAACTAATGGAAAGAACTGAGGTTCATTCCCAAACAGATCTAGAGCCAGCAGATGACAGAGATCAGGTCAACAGGTGGAGCTAAAAGGTAAAGCATCAAGATGCCAATATACAGCTGACTGAAAGGCAGCAGCTAACAATTGGGCATCTTCAGAGCAGGGAAACAGAACTTGTCAGGTCTGATTGAATGGTGGTTCAGTAGGGAGTGAAACCCAAGGATGAAGAAACAATGACCAACAAACAGCACTGGCATCTAAATTATGTATGACAATGATACCATGATTTGACTTTTATCATACAATGCATAACACCATAGTGTGTTTTCATTGAATAGGTTTGGGGTTTTTTCTGTTCTGGCTGACTGTTCATTATAATCTAACATGTTCATTGTGTCTTTGGGCTATTAAATGCCAAGGTAAACTGTTTTCAAATCCAGGCCTCCAGTCTAGGAATTTCAACAGTATTCTCCAGCATTTGCAGATTATCCATGCGGTATATGTTCACCATTCTTGTAAGCTTTATATCTGTAGTTCAATTTCTACTATCTTTAAAATCATCAGTTAAAAGGGTTACTCTATGGGCAGGAATAGTTTTAAGATTCTCCTGAGGAGCTTGTGACCACTGTCATAACCTAGATGGCCGGGGGCATGTAAATTCCTTGAACTTTATTTAAATTGTAGTCTCTACCTCCTTTCTCTACAACTTTGAACCTTTTCTACTCCAGACAAAACTCATTCTTACACATCCTTTCTATTCTCACCCTTTAAAAGGGGAACACTGAAACCAAGTACGTGGAAATTATTAATGTTGTTAATACATTGAAAAAAAATTATATAGGTATAGAAATCTAACTACTTTTCTGATGTCTTTCTGGCAAGAGAACCAGAGAGAGGCTCTCAAAGAGCATGCCTGCCATCAGATCCCTGCTCTTTTCACCATGTTCCAGTGCCTCTGAAATGCTCAGCTTTACAACCGTGACACCAACAAGTTGCTGTGAGGTAAGAAATTCCTGTGGCCCATCCACTGCTGCTCACTAAACTTTCTGTGGCTATTCAAGCACCTCCGTGACAGGAAATGCTTGAATGTTAAGGCACATTCTGCAAATGAAGTTTTGGTAACTGCAGGTTGAGTTGTTGGGGAGTGATTCTGTTTCATACCCTGTTTCATGACAACCCAGCAAGAAACCCAGCTATGGCTCAGGGGTCTTGCTGCTCACTTGTGCAGTGGAGCAGAGGCAGCCTGACACAGGCCATGAGGATGGAGGACAGGGTGTGCAAAGGGAAAGCTGGAGCCAGGTTTGGCCAGCAAGTGGGGACTGGGGCAAGGGCAGCGGCGGGGGGTGCCCAGCAGCTGTTTCCAGCCACCTAAACGGGCATGCCAGGGAAGGCACAGCCAGAGTCCTTCCAGTATAAGAGGCCAGGGGCACGAGGTGCCACAGGAGAAATCCCGGCAGTGCCCTCCATCCCAGCAGACACGAAGCATTTCTCTTCCTCTCAAAGGGTGCTCAGCCTCGGTGGCGGCACCGCAGAGGCTCGGGGTGCTGCCGGAATGGGCAGCTGGGCAGAGGCAGCCAGCTTGGCTGCCTGGAAACGAGCTCCTCTGCGTTCATCCTTTTTAGAAATAGCTATATGTGTAATTTTTAAGTTGTGAGATATTTGGGTGTGGATAGGGTTTGTTTATTTGTTTGTCTCGAGCAATCCCTTTGCGCTCGGAACAGGGGTGGTGCGGTCACAGAGGGTGACTGACGGGTCGTGCGCCTTGCTGGGGGCTATGCTGTGCTTCGATCGCTGCCGGGGCTGGCAGCCTGGCAGCCCAGGAGGGGCTTGCGAGCGGCTTTTTAAAGACTGGCATTTCCAGCGCTCCCCAGGATGAGTCGCAGCTCGGCAGCCCTGCACAGAGCAGATGCGCGCAGGGGAGGGAAATGCTTTCGGCTGAACCCGAAAAGTAGGTGCCAGGAGGAAGGCTTGAGAAAGTGGGAGCTGGGCAGGGAGGAGGGAAGGGAAGCATTTCTCTTCTGTTTTGTTTTCTAAGGAATAATTTAAATTAATTGCTTCTATGCTAGAAGGAAAATCTCATTGAAGTTGTTTTAATGTGAATTTTGATATTTATTTTCTCTCCCTGTGTGTGTGTGTGTATCTGGCTCAGCTCTCCCCAAAGAGAAATCTATTTTCTTTGTGCTATTTTGTTTAGATTTTTAGGATTGATTTGGAGTTTTGGCTGATGGGAGAACCGGTTGTGCAAGGGGTTGATGTAGCAGGAGGTTGCTTACAATGGTATTTGTTGCATCATCAAGAGCTGATTGATTAAACCTTATTGTGATCTCATCCATAATAGCAGGAACATTTTTATGAGGAAGGAAATATAAATGAAGTCCTAAAGCAGATTTCAGGGCTGTTATCCTTTTGTGGAGCCGATTAATAGAATGTAAAGTGACCTAAATGAAGTGCTGTACAAAGGCTTGTCAATAGTTTATACATTAAGCTAGGATTATTTGAACACATTCATAAGGAAAAGAGGATTTTCTTACACATTACAAATTAGTTATGATTATTTGAGGCAGAGGACTGAGATAGGTCAGCAAGCTAAATATAAAGAATTTGTGTACCTCTGTCCTCATACAGCCCCATCATTGTATACCCTGACCTTATACCATTACAGTATTTTATAGAGATTTTTAGGAGAGAAGACTTGCACCTAATTCTTTGATAACTTGTGTGAACTTAGTTTTATTAGCCAGCCCAGCCCTGGCATTCAAAGAAGTCTACCAAGAATATTTGTTTCTAGTCTGAAGAGTCTAGAAGAAGAAAGGTTATGGGAATGATTTCCAGCCTGGGAGGGAAACTGCGGATTTTGTTTCATTGCAACAGGTCCTGGAATAAATGAGACAAAAAGATGGGGTGAGCTTTTTATAGAGTCCTTTTAATTAATAAATAAGTGGCAAGTGAAAAGGAATTTGAGCATGTAACTCATAACTCCAAATTATTTACCAATATTCTGTTCTGCTAAAGGTCTTAATTTTCAGTTTGTCTTTTTAATCCCATCTTTACTGCAGTGAATTTTTTTTTCTTTACGTTTTGCTGTTGAATTTTCTCTAAAGTTTCTGAGGAAATCCAGATTTTGTTTCCTGTTATTATATACTCACTAAATTTTCAAGTAGTTCACAGCCTGTACTGCTTTCTCCTGCCACAAACTCAGCTGTGCAAAATTATGTGTATATGCAACTAAGTAAGTTGATTGATCAAGGGATCTAAAGTTGAAATTTGGTTGGCCTTTTTTTGGCTGCCTTCAGAGGTTGCAAATTATCCTCCCTTGAGATGTCCTGTGTTTCCAATGCCCTGAGGTGCCAGCCTGGAGAGAGATGATGAAGATGACCTGCTTAAACGAGCAGTCCCTGGCTAAGCAATTGGAAAGCAGAATTCAGTGCACAAACAGAACCCAGATGAGAGATGTGTGTCTGCAAATTGTTGCAGGTGGTTAATCGAGGCTGGTCACGCTCCCAAACCCCCAGGGCGTGACAAAGCAGTATTACTACGAGACAATTCAGTCTTTGGGATCAACGTACCAGAGAGTTTTTCAAAGTTATGTAAACTTAAACTTAATGGAAGCATGAAGTTGCAAGACATTGCAGCTGCAATACAAGCCAAACTCTCAATCCTGAAAAGCAGGAAATCTTAGTGTATAGGTGCAAGGGAATTTAAGTAGCTACTCATAATGCACCAGACTGACTTGCATAAATTGATTGCATACTGCTAGACACTATAAGTTCTGTGATGAAGACAGCCACCCTAGGAAAGGTTTAAATAAAAAATATTGTTCAGACTTCACATGCAGCTTGGTAGGCACTGGGACTTGAAAGCAGGCTTAGCAGGTAAGTCAGCAGTCAGAAATGCTTGGTACAGATGGTGGTCAGCAGCTGAATGTGTGATGTGGCACAATGCAGGGCACAGGATTCAAGGATTCAAACTGGGGCTGCTGTGCAGCTGGATCACCCCATGTGCCTGGGCCAGCCTGTTGCAGTGAGGTCTGAGCTGTGAGTCACCAGCTCATCCTGCTGAGAGCAGCCCAGGGAATAGTATCAGCATTTGCAGAGTTCAAACATACCCGAAGAAGAAAGCCCAAGAAATAGGGAGATGGACTGTTCTGATTGCTTCTGATCCCTCTGGACTGACTGCCATCAGTACAGCTGTGGGGCCAGTGAAATGACTGATTAGGTGAAACCAAGCCCTTGCTGGCTGCATGATGACATGGGCAACATTTAAACAGCTCCAGCTAATCTAGACCTACTAAAGCAACAGGAAAAAGCTCACTTTGTGGTTTGATAAGTTAGAAATGCCTAAAAAAGGAGTTGATCTCAAGTGAGAGGGAAATTTGTTTGGGTTTGAATTTAAAAAAGGACACAGTACTTTCATCAAACTCTCTGCAACCAATAATGTAGAGCTCAACAAATTACTTGCCTTTAGTTGAGAAAGAAAAATACACACAGTTTCTTATATACCTGATATCTTTTGCTAAAATTTCTGAAACGTTCAAGTACTCAAATGATATGATTTACTTTACTCTGATAGGGAAAGGTTTGGCATGGCTTAGAAACATGCAGTGTTGTTGTCACCATGCAATCACTGTCATAAGAGGTCCCTCCCTCCATGGTACTGCAGAGACCATTGCACCGCAGCTGAGTGACAGCAAACGAAGGTGACTTCAGGAGCACCAGGGAGACTCTCAGTGGATCAATGCTGGCACTTTGGAAAACTCCAGTGGCGCTGCTGTAGGTAAGTGCCAGTCAGTTCCTCCTCAGACAGCTGGTGAAGGAAGGAAGCATGGCTCAAATGCTGGGGGGCTGCAAGATCTGCAGTGTTTGCCATCCCTCCATCATAGCACAGGAGGTAGCAGTTGGATGGTGTCCTGGGTAATGCTTCAAAAAGCTTAAATAAGCCATTTGTTACAGAATTGTTTTGTGTTTAGAATCAATGGCTGTCAAATTGCTTTGCACTCCATCATTAGCACAGTGTTTGACCCACAAAAAAAACTAATAGCAATAAACTTTTGCTGAAGTTCAATGCAATTTTGCAACTAATAGTAACTATTTATGTTTAGTGGGCGTTTACTCCTGGAGAAAACTCGAGTATGTCCTTTACCGCCGCAGCTGTTGTGAGTAAATTGTTCCTGCAGCCGTTTTTCCATTGAGAAATGCTCTTTAATGCTATGCTTTTCCAGAGTTGGGTTGACAGAGGAAGGTCCAGTAAGGACATGATCTGAGGCAGACACAGTGCTTTGTTAGACTTCTGTTTGTTTTTTGAGATTCTCTGGTGAATATTACTTTGCTGGCTTTTTTATATACTTTTTAACGTAAAAGTTTTTTATATGCTTTTTAACATAAAGGTTCTTTTCTCTAAATGGTACTTTTCTTCTTAACTCAGAAAAGGGAGCTGCATTGTGCTGAGATTTTCTGTTCTGGCAGTTCCTCCTGATTTTAAGCTGATGTTGCAGAGGCAGTTTCAAACCTACCCCATAATCAGATATTATCATGAGGGGGAAAGGAAGATGACATTTGCTAACATAGATGTGCTAAAATTTTTTATTAGTTTTTCTAGAGTCTTGAAAAGTGGCCTCTAGAATTGAAACAAGGGGCTACATTAAAATAACTGCATCATTCTTATTTTCAGTGGGTTGCACAGTACAGTGGGGAGGGAAAGCATGAAGCTCCATTCACTGCTGTATCAAAATTGTCTTGATGCTTCTTCAAACTAAAGGCACTTGCTTTTTTGTAGGTCATTGTTTCTTCCCCCAGGACAAACACTGCCATGAGATAATTTTCTGAGACATATAGATATTACTTTTATTACATTTTATTATACTATACACAACTATTTCCACCAAATGTGTCAATATATGCTTTGATAGTTTAGTGCTACAGAAATCTAAAGGTCTTTTGATTGCTATAATTTCCTTGTAATCATGGTCATATTGCAGTTTTTTATTAGTTTGCAAGTGTTGCTTCAGTCTTTGAAATGTCTTCAGTGCTGCAGTAGATTTCTAATTGTAAATGGAGCAGCCAGTTTCACTTGTTCATTTGGAGATATTGATCTCTCTTCCTTTAGCAATGCTAAAACCACAAGAAATGTCTAAGTTCTTCAGCCTCCCTGGAACTAGAAAAGCAATGATGTCCCTCCTGGATGAGAGTTTGTTTTACTCTCATTTTAGAGAGTTAAGGATAGTTGTGCTTCTGCCAAAAGGTTTCATTTGGCGATAAAGACTTGCCTTTTGCTGCAGCAATAGGTCTCCTTGAACATATTTCACCAATAATTTGTTTACCTTCCCAGTCATCTTGACTACCTCCATTACCTGTGGTGGCTAGGTGCTTTATGCTGAGTGTCTAGTGGGAATCTGTCAGACTAAAATGCATTAGGCTATTGGACTTAGCATTGCATCTGTGGTCCAGTTAGATTCTCTAAAATTAGTCATAAAATACTTCAAAGGCAGATTTTCGTGATGCTTAGACACCTAACAGTGCAGATAAACACCAGGGAGTATTTTCAGCACCACAGGAAAACAGCAGGTGTTTTGCCAGCAGTGCAATCAATAGGTGTGAAGTGCTTAAGACCTCTGGAAATCATTCTTTTTAATTTAAAGCTACAGTAGGAAAAAAAGAGTTGCAAATTAAGTCGAGCACTTAACTGCATACAAGAAACAATGGTCTCTGCAGATATTATCAGTTGAAAGTATCTGAAGTCTCTGCATGTAACACAGCATTTACATTCTTGGCACTTGGCGCTTGATGTCCCCAGTTTCCTGTGAAAGTAACAGAAGCTAGGTAGGAAGATTTTCAGTTTATTGAGACAGAATACATGTCCTCAAATAATTGAAATTATATTTCACTTCACTTATGGCTTTAGCCCTTACTTATTAGCTTTGTGTTTTGGTGGTTTTATTGCTGGCATTATGGAATATTTTATGTTGGAAGAGTGGTTGTCAAGTCCTACCACCTGCCCCAAGCAGTGCTTGGGGCAGGTGGTAACCAAGACAGCTTGCTTCAACATTTTGACATTCTTTATGTTCATTCCCTGTGCACCTCTGGGAGATACCTGGCTCTGCCTTCTGCACACCCCACCTTCCATGCACAGAGGAATATTAAACAGAAGCAAGCAGATATAATATGGCATAATCCTCAGCTTAGAGTGATCAGACAGTTCTTTGATCTAAACAGAAACTGAATGCTACAGTGTTTATACTAATTTCATAAATGTGCTTGAAGTTAGCAGATTGTGTTCACTTGCTCTATTCCCCATGTTCTTTCTCTTAAAAGCATCTGCTGCCAGACTCTGCCAGGTGTGAGACACAGGGGATGGTAGGGCTCTGATCTGACTACTTTTAGCAGTTTACATGTTCCCAAATGTACATGATAGAATGACACAGATGCCATCAAGAAGTTGGGATGCCCTCCACCCCCACTCACATCAACCATAACCAAAATTTCTTCACCCTAGTTGGTGAAGGATGTCCCTGGTCTCAGGCCTTCATCTAAAAATATTTACAAATAATGAAAAGTAGAGAGGGAAATCTACAGTTCTTTATGACTAGCTAGTAAAATTTTTAAAAAGCTTTCATTGTAATGTAGCTAAAGAAGTGTAATTGCACTGGTATTGGTATTAGTATTAGCATTAGTATTAGTATTGGTATTGGTATTAGTATTAGTATTTCCTTTGTCATTCACCACAGTCTTCATAGGTGACAGAAGAAGTCTAGAGCAGATAATCCAGCAGGAACCAAATGACCCACGTTGGTGAAAACTGTTAGCTGTCTGTATTTTAAAAAGTAGCCTTAGAAACACCATATGGGATTAGTAAAATTTATTAACCTCTTGCCTTAGGTGATTTACTGGGATGTGCTTTCATTTTGTAATCAGCCTTTGAAAAGTCAGTGTCAGCTGATGGGATTTTTTTTTCCATAGTCGTTAAGAATAAGCACGATATTTCATGGGAACAGTTTAAACTGCAGGGAACTTTTCTCAGAGCAGTTCCTATGCAGAGATCTTCCAGTAGCAGTTGAGTGTGGTCTCCCCAAGAAGCTGAAGAGTGGAATGAAAAGACTACTAACATCTAGACAAGGTGCATAAGGCCAGAGGTGGCTGGTGAATGATGTGCTTTCAGCTATCAAGAATAAGGAAGAATTTATTTTTTTTTATTAAAATATAAAAGTCCAGCTGTCCAGAAGCCAGACTATATGTTGAAACCTCAGAGCAGAGCTCAGAAACCACTGGCAGAGATCAGAATTTCAGTGTGTTGCCAACATCTGTGGACAGGCAGACATTTCTCCATGTAAATTCTGTTAGATCCAGTAATGTGAGCCTCACTTGGGAGCTGAGCTCGTGCTGCTGGGGCTGATGGAGGAGGCTTGTTCCAGGCACACCATGGGTGCCGTGGCATTGCCTTGTCAGCAGCCAGCAGTGGCAGCTGATGAAATGGTTTTTGACACGCGGTGGGCAGGCTGGAGCCGGAGCATCCTGGTATGAACAGCCATCATCTGGTGGCCTGGGATGAGTGAAACAGAGCAGGATGAGCTACAGGAGCTCAAAGGAGGCAGAGGAGGGAGAGCAGCTCAGGTGAAGAGTCTGAATTACCCCTGAGGATTACAAGCCAAGTGAGTTGAAAACACTCTCACCACTAAACACAGTGGTAAACATAGTACAGTTTTCTTTTTTAAGTGAATGTGTGTGTGATTATTAAAGAACTCCAGTTAGCAGCAGGATGCTTAGAAGGAGAAAAATAACGTATGAAAATATGCTGCATAATAAGATTAAACCAAATATTTGCTGTAGCTTCTCCCTGAAGACTGCTATATTTCTTATATTGAAGGATTTAAACAGCATATTATACTCTGACCAGCCATGTTTTTAACTAATATGCTCCAAGGCTTTAAAATATATACATCCTGAGATTTCTGCCTACTTCTTTGTTGTCGCACTGTGCTAGCAGTCATCTGTTCCCTCATGGCCAAACAAATATGCACTGAACTGTGATAGTCCAGCTAATTTTGATGCAGTGTCAGCATTGATTAGATTTGTTCAGTGTGCTGCCTGCCCGAGCGTGCATAGCTCGGGTTGTGATTTGAGGTGCATTTGGACACAGCATCAGATAATTTTGATGTCATTTATGGCCAGGGGTACAGTATGGTGAGTGTCTCAGGGGTCACATTAAGGAACTGTCTGCGCTGGTATGCAAGTCTGTGAGAGATGATAGGGGAAAGATGGACTGAGCCCCCAACTCAATTGAGTGTTAGCAGCTCCTGGTAGTGGGTTTCTATTTGCTCGTTTCTCAAAAATTTGTACGTCATGGTAGAATTTGGTTCTTTTAGGTTTCAGACTAGAACTGGATACATTTAAATAGAACACAAAGTTTTCCTAGAGGAAAATGTTGTGAAGACCTTGTTAATGTTACCTGTCTGGATTATACAAGTACACTAATACTAGAACAAAAATGTTCTCAGGAAACATGCCTTTGGAACATTTAATTAAAACTTTCAGGTCTTGAAGTTAAAGTCCATCACCTCAAGTTTGATTCTAGTGGCATGGATTCAGGAAAGGAAACCAAGTGCTAGTTATTTGCTAGGTCTTCCTCACAAAGCAAGGCTGGGCTGTGCAGGCATGCTCCATAGAAAAACTTGTAGAGCATTGGGTAATCCCTCATGCTTGCTAATCCTTGCCCAAGCCATGCAGAAGGCACTCGAGCTGGAACACAAGTTTGTTTTCCTGCTGGGCTGATATTTGTGGCTGGATTTTCTTTTTCTTTTGTGCTCTGACAAATAAATGTGTCTTTTATCACTGATTTCAGCAGTGTAGCTGAAGATGTACATGGAAAACAATGTCTCTGTGCTTTCCAGAAAAGGCTTTATATTTTAAAGTTCTCTTATTCAGTCTCCAGGGACATGAAAATATGCCCTTTGAGAGCTTTGTAACTAGAAGACAGATATTAAAACTTAAATTCTTTTCAGTTTCATTGTTTGCTACTGATTGCTATGTTTTCAGAAGCATAATTTTAATATAATATCATTAATTTGAAAACATCTGAATTATCCATATCTATTGCTTATATGGACACATTAGGCTGGATATGTGAAAATCTGAGTATACCTACTTTAAGTACCTATCTGATTTATTCTTTTTTAGAGAACTTGATAATGTTTTGATAGTTTTCTCTTTGGAGTTTTTTTGGGAAGGGCTTGGAGGGTTTTTCTGCCATCCTCAGCCATGCCTTATTAGATTTCTTGCAAGAAGTTTAAGCACAGATATTAAGGGCCTGAAAGAAAGCATCTCATCAAAGCAGAGGCTGTGCTAAACATGAGATCTTAAGGTTATAAATGAGCCCTGCAATCCAGTGCTTTTTTTCAACTTTCCAGGTGTCCAGAAGCAAATTGCTGGAATGGAATCAGCTAGATACGTATGTTATTGCAGAAAAAAATTCTTGAGGTTTTCTCAAAAATTTATAATGACAGTCTGGGTGAACACTTGCCTTGGTCTGGGGCAGATGCCTGAGTTTGCTTGTCCTGTTACACACAGGAAGTTCCTGTTCTTTGTCACTTTTGGATGGACTGCATGGAAGTCACACGCTTTGAAGTCCATTTGCTAAACCTGTTTTCATTTTGATTAAATACAGACTGTAAATGTGTGTTTGAGTGCTCCTGGCTTTGGCATGTGAACTGACTGGAAAAAGTGTGGAAGAGGACTGTCACCCAGAGGTTGATAAGGAAAGCAACTTCTCCACATGTGGATCATGGTTTGACTTGACTTTCTGGGGGCCGAATTAATCTGACCTTACTGTGTGATGTTGGAACACAGGACTGTCAGCCAGAACAAGCAAAGTTGTTGCCTTGATTTTGTTTTAGGCTTTTTTTAAAAGCTCAAAGTTATTAATGTTTTCCAAAAACCTTCATTTTAAATACATAATTTTTTGTAAAATATCTGAGGATCACTAGTTCTGCTATAGTCTCTACAGAGCAACGACCTTCTGCTTGCTGCTTCAAGAGTTCCTGTGTACAAGATATTTCATTAAGCCCCAAATTTTGCTGTAATTTCAAACCAGATGGTGTTTCATACTGAAATTACCTGGATTACATGGACTATCAGTGAAATTGCAAGGAATTTGGCAAGTACTATCTGCTAGATGGCACGCTCAGATTTCTTCCATCTCAGCTAACATACCTAAGCATTGCTTAGTATTTTTCTTTAAAATTTTCAGGTGTAACAGTATAGACAAGATCTTGAACAGCAGAAATCAAAAACAGCAAATCAAAATTCTACGTTGTGAATCTACTGAGCAATTCAACATGGGGAGGCTGCTATGCTGTTAATTTATTCTCTTGTTAGGTCACATTAATCCCCCATGTAAGCAAGCCCTTCCTTAAGCTAATTTCAGTGTAAATCATTTCCACAAGATGAGCTTGCACCTAAGAGCAAAACCAGAGGGTAAATAAAGCTTTGGATAATCTTATATCCACCTAATGCAAATCATACAACCATTTCAGTCCATTATTTTCTACCCTCACCCATTGAAGGGTACCTGCTCTTTCCTTCCTTTTTTAACAATTTTTTTTTCTTATGAATTAATTAATTCATTTTGTCTTCTTTAATAATCTTAGCATCTGAAAAGCAGAAACAGATGGCTTTAATTATTTAGCCATCATTTTAACACTAAAAATCAAATTACAAAAGCTCTTCTGGAATGACTTTCATCATCTGTTTCATGTTTTCCATCTTTATTTTGGGAGAAATATGGGAGAAAAATTATTTTTATATCTGGTGCCTGCTTCCTTTGCCAGATACTAGAGAGACAACTGTTAATTGTTTGCTGTCCATTTTCCTGCAGATCTGTTAGCTAGGCTAACAGTAAAGCCCTCCAAGCAGCCACGTAGGTGACAGTGTTTTGATGTTGTAGTCACTTCATATGTAAGGGTAAGGCCACATCGTAATTTATGTGAGTTGTCAGGTCCTCCAACAGCTCTTAGAGTCAAAATGCAAATGATTGTAGCATTAATTCAGGAGTCAAACAGAGTGAGCACAGGGCTGGCAAGTATGCCAGAAGCTGGCCCTGATGCAATTGCTGGCATCTTCATGGGCTGCTTGTTTACATTTGGGGTTTTGACCTAAGCAATCAGGTCATTCTGGGTGGTGCCTTTGAAATGTTCACTCAGGAAATGGAGGTGTCTTCAGCAGAGTGCTCAGGATTCTGTCCCAGGACCAAAATGTGGAGGGTGGCAAAGCGAGTCTGGGGGAAAAATGGACTGGTGAACTCATTCCAAGTAAGCACTTGAAAACTTGGTTCACCCATTAAATATTCAATATATTAATTGAATACAATGTAATCCCTTCCTTCATTATCAGTATGTTAAATCACATCCTTAAACAGAAGGAGCAAGACTGAGGCTTATACAGAACAGGCTTTTCACTCTATATTACATGGCTGTGATACTGAGCACCCATAAATACAGTTGAGATACCTGTGTTGAATCCTGGTCAGCTGTACAGCACCACAGCAGTGTGAAACAGCTGAAGGGGAACTTCTCCCAACATGTCTTTTAATTTTTTAAAGCTTTTCCAGTTGCATTCTCAAGAGGTCTAAGTTTGCAGTTAATAAAATAAAAGTGGTCAGTCTAAAGTATGAAGTGAAAGTACTGCACAGTATATCTCGGTGACATGAGATGGATTCAAAATCTCCAATTTACCAAGTCTAAAAGGCAGGACCTTCCCTGCAGTATAAACTAATCTTTTGCTGATTCCTGGCAGCTGTCATTGATACATTTGATCATACATTGTCATTTGATACAAAATTTTGGTGCTAAGAGAGGCTGATGTAGACATAACACAGTAAGACTTATCAGTACCTATAGTGAATGCAACCTGCTGTATGTAGCTGCTGCTTACCAAGTTATCTGGAAAGATTTGTAATATTATTTGAGTTGTATATATAGTTACATATTGAGTAGATAGTTACTGAGTTTCTTGGGTTAAAAACACTCATAGTAACCTGGAATATTCTCCTATAATTTAATTTTATTCTTACTAGTTGTGGGAAACTAAAAGTACAGAACAGAAATGAATAGAGTAGTAACAGCTTTTGAGAAGATCTGCAAAAACTAGCTTCTCCTTAAAGCTAATCACTAAGCTTGTAATTTCTTTTTCATATTTCTAGCCCTCATCTTTATTCAGTAAAATATTTACATTGGCAACTATTTAGCTTGTTAATTAAAACTGCTAAAAGGCTAAAGTTTCTCAGATTTGACACTGTAGGAAAAGAGAAAAAGCCTAAATTTACTGAATATCCTAAAACCTTGATGACAGGGCTACTTGTCTTCAGCTGAATGTTATGCTGTATAGAGGGTGGGTATGTATTAGAAAAGCAGAATTTTTTCAACAGATTTTAAATTCTTAACCTTAAGAGTATTTGAATATTTTCAAGTTTTCTATTGTGAAAATATGCCAAATTTTTGAAATGCATTACTTGAGTAAAATGAAGTATATATCCTTGATTAGCCTACAGCTATTTGTACTGGCATAGCCTGTTTTATTTAGACATTTTTCACCAGTTTAATGAAATTATTTTTTATCCAAGTTGAGGTTTTCTGTTGAAATATATCTGTGTACACACACAGAGATATGCACATTTTTCTTCTCGGATTCAAATGACAGTGCTATAAATGGCTTTTGGTCTATGTCAGCTTGCCATATTTCATAAAGCTTGGACGCCTGCCACAACCTGCTCTCTCAGGGTAACACCAGCTGAGGGAATGAGTAGCTGTCTTTCCATTCAGATCTGAAAGTTATCTAACTGCTATTAACATTGCAGCAGAAGTGGCCGTGGTATTTCATGGACTCCCCTGGAGGCAAGATCCAAAGTCTGTGTGATCTAAACATCCCTTACTTTAGCTTCTCACTGAGATTGAAGGCTCTGTGTAATCCTTGTTATTTATTGCCTTCCAGATTCCACTCTGTAAGCATCAATAGTTTATATTTCATCCAGTTATTGCCAGCAAACTGTAAGCTGAGTTTACAAATGTGTCATGTGAGATATTTTTCAGCTTTTGACACAGCTCACCACCCGCAAATGTGTAAACGAGGCCAAAATGTCCAAGCCAGCTTCTCTTCAGCAGAGAGATAAGGTGAGACACCTTTGGGTGTGAAATTTGTAGTCCATTTCTCAAATGAATTTCTGCAACAGCGAATTCCCATATGTTGAAGTAAAGCATAAATCATATGACAGGCAAGTACTACTTGCCCTGAATTACATTTATATAATAGCCCTCTATATAATAAACCTCTAGGTACAGGCAAATCCTTGGCATGCCTAGCAGATAAGCTGAAGAGGAAGAAAAATTAATCCTTTTCTTTTCTCCCCAGTTTAGCTTCTTTGGTATGCATTGCCAGAAATGTAGCAGGGTTATAATTCAGTGCACATACACTGCTAAGATTATTGGGTTTGAGAGAGGAGGAGAGTTTAACTTGCATGCCCAGGCAGCCCTGCTCTGGAGCACAGTGCTGGCTCTGCCTTGTGCCACCAAACAGCCACAACTGCTTTCTTTGTGGGCCTCCTCACCATGCTCTGCCTGCTCTTACACGACCTCTCACACCTTTCTCAAGGGTAAATGCTGCATGTGGTGACATTTTTTATTGCTGCCTAAGCACTGGAAATAACAGTCATGGCACCCTGGTGCAACCAGCGCCAGATGTTTTTTTCCATTTCTTCCTATTTTTACAGTGGTGTGATCTCTGTATGGTGAAGTGCCATATTGGCAGTAGCCATCCTGTCAAGGGTAGAGTCTGTCAGATGACTGAGAAGGCTTGAAAGCACCTTCCTGCTTTGAAGCCATAGCTGCTGTACTCTTTACTACATCACTTCAGTCCGGGGAGCTTTGCTGTCAGCATTTCTGCCCCAGACTCACTGCTGTGTGGATGTTCAAGGTATGCAATGCCCTTCACCATGCCCTCCCTATTGCCAAATGCAGCCTCCCCAGGAGGGTCACAGAGTGGGGGGGATAATGCCCACAGCTAGGACTGTTGTACAGGGATGGAGCTGTTCTGTGTGCACTTCACAGATGAGTGAGGAACATGAGGCAGAAAGGAGAAGTAGCAGTATGGGGGATTAGGAGGTAGCAAAGGGAAAGAAAGGGTGTACTCATAGTTTTAAAAATGGCTGCTTAAATACTACAAGTAGTTATCATCACATAGTTATCATAATAACCTGTTCTGTCACCCAGCTCCTCTCTCACAGACCAAAATCAGCCTTATCACACACTCCATGCATTGCTGAGCTGTGCAGTGGAGAAAAGGGATGAAGTGAAGCAGGTGCCCAGCTGTGGCAAGGTGCCACACCTTTGACACAGCTCTCCAGGTCTGATTGCGAGTGTGAGACTTAGCTGTTTGTGCCTTGGTAAATAAGAAACTCCACGAGGCAATTTGGACTCTTCTCGTTGCTAATGCTAATGTGAGCTGAGTGGATTAGCTGTAGGCTGCCTTGCTGCTGAATGTAGCCAGTGATAAATCTCAATTTGATATAAAAAAAAAAAATAGTACAGGGGGAGCCTATTCATGTGCTGAAGATACAGGGCATTGAAAGAGGTGTCAAGACTACTTAATGTATATTTTCTTACATAGGCAGTGTTAGTGCTGCTGTTATACCTCTCGTCTCCTCTCTTCTGCATGGGGTATTCCCAGGTTTTGCAGCACTGAGTTAGTGGATAGTGAACCTGGGGAGACACAGGAGATTTAATGTTTGTCAGTGTGGAGTTTGATATCATTACTCCTAATAAAACCAAACTGTGACAGGTTGTTTCTTGCTGTCAGCCTGTGTTGTCAGCCAGCTGTGTGCCCCAAAGTGCAGCAGTTACCCAGAGCGAGTTTCATGCTCGCACCTCTTTGTCTTTTTCACATCATCGTCATCATAACTTCCTTAGTTGTCTTTTTCAGTCTGCTTTCTCTGTTGCTCTTTTCTTAAGATAATTGTCTACTGCCAAAATTATGAAAGTTACCTTAGGGAAATTTGATTACAGGGGATGTGTGTATTTGATTTGCACGAGCTATGGAAGTGAATGCCAACAGCCTGAGCATGTCTTCCATGGACTAAGGGTCTCAAATGGGCTTTTCCTCTGTCTTCCATTCAGGGTTTCAACATGAGTACCCAGCCACACACTGTGACCAAGGTAGAGATCCCTGGCCATGTTCTTTACACTGTAGGAACATGTGTGCTCATTATTGGCTCCATCGGCATCATCGGAAACCTCCTGGTCCTCTACGCGTTTTGCAGGTATGAAAATTCCTTTTGTGGTTCATCTGAGTGGCCTTGAGGTTCACCTGTGCCCATGAGCAGGTTTCTGCCTTGCTTTCCACTTGGATTAAATCTAATGCAACAAATGTGGGGGGAAAGAGAGGAGAAGGCAACCCTACACACGCAGAAACACATTCATGGGCATCACGGACAACTTCAGCATAAATTCCTGGTGTTTTAAAGAATCAAATCAAATGAGAAAGTAATGCCTTGTTCTACAATTTCCAATTGGAAATTCAGAGAATAGTTTAATACTTCTAATGATAGAAACCACAGTCTTGCAGATGCAGACTTCTTCACTTACCCTGTAGTATTTGCAGAAATACTTGACAGTGACACTTCTCCCAGGAGCCCGGTGGTCCTGAAAGGACCGAGAAGGCAATGTGCTACATGAAATGAGCTCCTGCCACCAGTGGATTTCCTGCTTCAGGCAGATCATAAGATTTCTGTCAGTTTGTGTACTCTCTTGGCAGAGTAATAGACAGCCAAAGCTACTGCAGCTAGAGCATGCAAAAATCTCATGGAAAAAGAAATATCTTCTCTCTGTCCCACATTGTGATGCTGGATTTTAAAATCCACCTCATTCCCTATTTACTTTTGTTGTGCATGGTGATGCAGCAGGACCTTACAAAGCTAGAGGCACCAGTGGGGTTATGAACCAAGCAATAGTTTCCTATGCTTAAACGTTTAAGACTGATAAATTAGTTATTTTGAATAACCTGCTTTTAATATGATTTAGAGGAATTGAATTCCCTGCAACTGTAGATACCTTCACGATTTTTTTTAAATGCAGATAAAGCTCTGTATTTGTCTTGAAATGTGTGTGGTTTAGCTGGTGTATAAAAGCATGAAATTGAAATTTAAGTGAAAATGAAATTGTCAAAGTAGGAAAATCTTCCTGGGCAGATTAGCACCTGGGAAGTTATGAACTCTGCTCTCTCTCTTACCCTGTTTTTGCAGGTGGTTATGAGACACAAGAATTTATTAGAATTGCATCAGCACTGAGATGGCTTTCTCACTTTCTTTTTCAGTATTTATTTATCAGTATGAGGAAAGAAATTTATGATAGCTGCAAATACTGATATTGCAAAGCACATCAGAAAGTTCTCATTTGTTTTCCTTGGGTGAGCTTTGCTTGCAGACCTCTGCTTTCACACTCCTTATGGTGTTTAATGTTGCCTGTTCATCTGCAACTGAGAGTTTTCATCCTCACTTAAGAGATATAGATATAAGCAAAAGCACTTTCTCCAAATCTCTGTGTGTGCTCTGTTTCTGCTGAGGTACTTTGCAAAGGGTCATTTAGTTAGTGGTGTGTCAACCACTCCAGGCCGACTGTGCCAACACAACACCTCAGGTCAGCAGTGTTGAAATTATCACCAGAAGCTGATCCTTTGGCTCTGTAACTTCAGATCTTCCTCATGTGCACTGCAAGACACAATCAATATTACAGCACTCCTAGGGAACTACTCTTCTGAACAAATCTATATTATCAAGACAGCTGAAACTCTCCTTAGCTGGAAGAGGAACCAATCTATTTTATGGCTCCTGCTCTTTTCAATAATTTTGAAGTGACCACAGCTGCAGTATCTGCAGTAATTGACTGATGATTAGCAATTGACTCACTGCAAGAAAACATTGATTCCAACCTGGACAGTATTTGTTTTTGCTAGTAAGCAAAGTTATAAAGTTAACTTTCCACTTTGTCTTTTTAAAATTATTTATTTCTCATGTTTTTAAGCAACAAGAAGCTGAGGACTCCCCAAAACTACTTTATAATGAATTTAGCTGTGAGTGACTTCCTGATGTCGGCTTCTCAGGCACCCATGTGCTTTGTCAACAGCTTGCACAGAGAATGGATACTTGGAAACATAGGTACTTTTCAACACTAATTCACACCTTGCCAGCTTTACGCTGCCTGCAGCCTCTTTCAACCTCAACAGCCTTGGCTTGTGCCAAGGATAGAGCAGCACAAATCTCTTGGGTCACAGCCACAGACATTGCCAGTCAGTGTGATGTCACATGTTTTGTATTACAGCTGTGATTCTTTTATTTTACATATTTTGGAATGGAATCCAAATGTAATCCATATGTAATCATATTACCCTTTAGCTTGTAAGGGAGGTGTTATAGCTGAAAACAGGTAGAAAAGTTTTAGTAAACTGTAAGTAGTTTTTCTGTATCATTTTGAGAGCTAGTTACTACTTTTATTTAGAAATGTGTGTTGATATCCATTGGCATGCTTCTAGGAATCTCCTATTTAATGAAGAGATTTAAATAACAATAGTTGTTTGAAGACTCAAACAAATTCAAGCTCCTTTCTTTCCAGCTGCAAGAAAGAAAAGGTGGTCTATGCTGGAATTGCAGCTTAAATGTGGATGTAGCAAGAACCTCAGAAGGCTCAATGCTGTTGGGTGCTCCTCATCATATTATGGATGAAAACTTGTACAGTGGTGGAGCAAGCCCAGAGACCATGCACTGTTCAGCAGCACAGAAGGGACTCTTCCTCATTTTGAAGATATTTTTAGTCTTGCTCATCCCCTTAAATAAAATTAGTGCAAATTATCACGCTGACACAAATTAAGCATTTGATCTGAGTTGAGTGGGATTTGGTCCTTAGTTGCAAGTTATTGTATAGACTTTAGAATTCTGCTTTAAGGTTGGATCTAGTGTTTCTGCTGCCTGTCATTCCTGGTGGGCTCCTGTCTATAACCACATGGGGCAATGCAAGATTTCAAAGAATGGATGATCTTTCCACACAGGTTGCTCCATTAAATTCAGCATAACTTCTTCTATCTGGTAGTGCAGTGCCTGAATGCAGAAGGGGTTAAGAGATCTGTTTCATATAAAAAATGTCAGCTCTTTTAAAAAGTACTGCCATTAAATATAGGAATTGGAGCTATGTTTTACAGCTGGTCTCAGTCACCAAATTTAAACCACTTCTATATTTTTAAGCCACATAAACCAAAGTCATTTCTTGAACCACCCATCCATCATTAACAGACAGATGTCTGCTGCAGCATGTTAAGATCAATATATTGGGCAACAGTCCAGGAAAATATAACTTTAATTAAATTGGATTTTCTTTGAGGCAGTTTTCCATTGACAAAAGGTTCCCAGAGTTGCAGCCTGCAATGAAGTAGGACTCGTTTAAATACATATATTAGTATTTTATTTATATTTGTGTTTTTCTAATGAGTATTTAATAACTATGAATTTTATATAACTATGAAAATGTGAAGCTAAGGAAATGCTTCTATTGAGAGAGAAGTCCTTAGCAAAAAAAAAAAAGAGAGCTTTATTATGATGGGCTCTGAAAGAAAGCATGTCTTTTTTCCAGAAAACCCCTGACAGTGCCATTTCCTTCTCCAGGCTGTAACCTGTATGCTTTCTGTGGGGCTCTCTTTGGGATAACCTCGATGATGACCCTGTTGGCTATCTCTGTTGACCGCTACCTGGTGATCACAAAGCCCCTGCAGTCCATCCAGTGGACTTCCAAGAGACGCACCATGCAGATCATCGCCGTCGTGTGGCTCTACTCCCTGGGATGGAGCGTGGCTCCGCTCCTCGGCTGGAGTATGTCTGCTCCCTCTCTCTCCCAGCATTGCCTGTGTGCTCTCTTTAGTCTTGCTTGGGGTGTAAAAAAAAAGAGTTTTCCTATCAGTCCTCCAGAGGATGCCCTGCCACCACCTGACGCTTTGTTGTTGTAGCACACATCAACATCTACTGCACTGCACAAACCCCCTCTGCCCCCCTACACCCAGGGGGTATTCAAGCAGAACAACCTGCAGATGGAGTGCTAGGTGTGTTCCTGAGAGTTCTGTAGTCAGCACCTCCTCTCCACGTGGGCACCTCACTTCTCAGATCACATATATGATGTGCAGTTTGGCCAGCACAGCTTTTGAAGACCATGAATACAGGACAAGGTTTATTTTAAGCGTTTAGTGGTTGGATCAGCACCTGTGCTAGCTTTGGCTGCATGTGTGAATAATGTGTTCCATGTATTCCGTAGGTTCCTATGTGCCTGAGGGCTTGATGATATCCTGTACATGGGACTATGTAACCTACTCCCCTGCAAACAGAAGCTACACCATGATTTTATGCTGCTGTGTGTTTTTTATCCCCCTGATAACAATATTCCACTGCTATTTATCAATGTTCCTGGCCATAAGACGTACTGGCAGGTAAGCAATCCAGCTGAAAGAAGTACATATCCCTTTTTGTGTAATAGAAGATTTTCTCTGTTTCTTTAGCTGCAGGAAAATCTGAATCAAAAATGAGTCTGAATTGCAATCAGCAGCTGTAACAGGAGAAATATTTTTTGCCAATTTAAAACTGGAACGGATGTACAAATTTCAGAGTAGAAGAAGTCATCTCTGGTGGTTTTAATCTTACTCCACTGAAGTAGTTAATAGTACATCAGATAATTGGATTATTTTTATTTCAGATTTGCACTACAAGAAAAAATGTCCTTGTGTATTCCAGCAATTTTCAGCCTCAAGGGATAATAAAAAACATGTAGTGATGGGGGAATCATCTGCCTTTAAGCAGCTCTGTAAGCATAACTGTCCTCATATTTTTGGATAGTTTTATTTAAGGCAGACATCCCAGAAACCATCATGCTTTACTCAATCATCACAACTATATATATGCTCAGATATTACTATATATATATATACTTGTTCAGATGTTTTTCTCCCAAAAGATTTTGGTCCATATTTGAAATGAAAAATCATAGGGTTGTTAGATCTGTAAACTAACATCATTCCATCAGTTATTTTCCTGCTAGTGGGCACATGGCTTTTCCTTGGTCTGATCCAACACCAGCTGGTGCTGTGAGTCCTTCCTGTTGCTCAACTGTGTCGTCAGTTCTGACGGTTTTTCTCTGCTCCTGTATGCAGGCTCTTGTGGAAATCATTTGGCTTCATAAGCCTAAATTCCACTTTAATAAGTACATTTATATATGCCTAAAGTTCTCTCTGAACTCTATTTTTTGGCCTTTGTCTTGGTTTTTATTGTGTTTTCAATATGTATACTTGATACCAAGCAAAGGAATGCATCCTTAAAATAATGGTGTCTTGTACACTCGTGGAGCACAGTGGACATAAGCTTTTCCTATGCCTTTTGCAAGGCCAGGTTGGATGGAGCTTTGAGCAACCTAGTCTAGTTGAAGGTGCCCCTGGCCATGGCACAAATGTTGGAATTAGATGACCTTTAAGCTTCCTTCCAACCCAGGCCATTCTGTGTTTCTATAATTCTATTCTATATTTACAGTGCACCAGCAAGGACTTTGTTACCCTGCTGGCTGGTAATTAATGTCTTCAGCCTGAAATGTGTCTTCATTTAACAACACTAATGCTATTTCTATGCTAAAGTATATGAAATGCCTAAATATAAAAAACTTTTTAAATAAAATGTGAGGCATTTGGTGTGAGAGGAGAAATTGATTTTTCATGACGAAAATTATTAGGACTGTCTGTTTTACCTCCCACTGAAAATACTCCTTAATAAATAAATCTGCAGGTAGGTAAAGAAATGTCCTTACAAGTATTTGGGAGAGGTTTCTCAAAGCTGTCAGGGTACTCCAGCATGTGTTATCTCATGAATTGGAATTTCTGCAAGCTCTTCCTCCCTCAAAAAGGAAAAGACATAATACTTGATTTCCCCATCCAGCTGTGCCTTTTCTTGCTCCACCTCTAAAAGCAATGAAAGGCAAGAGATATCAATTTCTGTATCTTTGCCTGAAACCCTCCTTGTGTTAGGGATAAGGACACAGCAGTCCTGTCCTGTAGTCCCAGGGGTTTTGGCACAGTCTCACAGGCAAACATAACACTTTCAACCACATTAATTACCTTCCAGGTGTTTTAAATATCAGAAGAGTTAGAGTGGTGAAATATGAAATTTACTTTAATTTACGTATTGCTGAGAACATACCAGAGATGTTGATTTTTCATTGTCCTGCTGACATATCTGTGTTTTTTTCCCCTCTCACAGAGATGTTCAAAAGCTGGGGTCCTGCAGCCGGAAATCCTACCTCTCTCAGTCCATGAAGAATGAGTGGAAGCTGGCAAAAATTGCTTTTGTAGTCATCATTGTGTTTGTCTTGTCCTGGTCTCCATATGCTTGTGTCACCTTGATTGCCTGGGCAGGGTAAGTGGAAGAGGAATCCAAACAGAAGGGGTTATGCAAATATGATCAGTACTATCATCCACATGAGGCAAATCTCCTTTTTGAATGAGTCTTATAAAAACACCACATTAGAGATGATATTTCGTTCTTCAGTATATCCTTGTGAATAAAGCCAGAAAAGGGATTATTTGTTTATGCATTTTGAAACTATTATGACTTTTGAATCTTAATATTTAGTACATTGTTTTCTCTCCCACATGATGCTTTCTTTGTACAAATTGGAGGAGTTACCTCCTTTATCTCCTCATACCTTCCTTCCTTCCATACACTGCTGTCTCCTCCACCCATTCTCTGCTCCAAAGTGACCTGGTGTCTTGATAATTGCATGCTCTACTCCAAGGCCAGACTGGGGCTTTGAGCAAACTCATCTGGTGAAAGATGTCCTTGCCCATGGCATCATGGGCTAGGTGATCTTTAAAGGTGCCTTCCAACCCAAACCATTCATGATACCATGATATTAACTGTGCTTGTGCTGCGCTGACATTGGTCACACCTGACTGACTGTGGGAGCATAAGTCTAAAGGGAAATATTGGTTTTAAACCCCTTCCAGTGCTCTCTTCCTACTGCAGTGTTTGGAACTGAGTCAGTGACACACATTGCTGTGTGGCAGACATGCTGCTGCTGAAAGATTTTTTAGATTTGATTCTGTTTTCTTTTCTATGACCAATCACTTTTCTCAGGTGGCCACAATGGGGGTTCTTTTGTTGGGGTTTTGGGGTTTGGGGTTTATTACAGAAACAGGGAAGGTGATTCTTTGTGTTCCTAGTCATCCTGAAATTACTTGCTGCATGTCTTTGATCTTCTCTAAATGAATGAAACCAAGTACATGCTGTCAAATTCAAACCTTTCATCTGAGCAAAGAAATTATTTGAAAGTGTCAACTTTACAGGTATATTTCTTATAAAAAGATAACAGCACAAAACCAGTTTAAAAGGGCAATATGTTTTAGTAATGTAGTATCCATGTAATCCATGGCATAGCTGTGTGTAATGTTTTTGCTTTGTTTTAGTCGAGGCAACATCCTAACACCATATTCCAAATCTGTGCCAGCAATTATTGCCAAAGCTTCTGCCATCTACAACCCCATCATATATGCAATAATTCACCCAAGATACAGGTATAGTAAATATATAGGTATGTGTATAACTGTACATGCAAATGTGGATCTTTTACAAAGAACAAACCACCCTCATTCCTTCACCTTCACCCTGTTCTGTGCCTGTTCCTGTGCTGACCAGGCCATGATGGGCTCCGGGTGGTCAGACCCAGCTGGTGCATGGCAGCTCCAGACATGGCCTTGGGAGTGGCCAAAAGAGAGCAGTCACTCCCTTCACCTTTCCTCTCCCTCACTTCCCTCCCCCTGTGGAGCTGTACATCACCATGACTGACAGGAGGAGAAAGATGCTCAGGCCAACTTCATCATGCCAGAGCCACTACAGAACACTCTCTAGAAAGAGATTTATCTAGATTTATCTTTTAACTCTAGATAACAGTCCGAACCAGCAAGGCTCTAAAAATCACATCCTTACCAATTTAAGCAGCTATATATGCATATGTTCAAGGTTTGGTTTTCTGAAGCATTTTTTCACAAAAAATTATACTTGTAACAGAACTGCTATCCAGCACACCTTTAGAATTTTTTGCAAGTCTTTCAAAGCATAGCTACCACAAAGTGATGCTGTGTCGAAAGTTCTGAGAAAACAGAGATGGCATGGTGGTAAATGTGATAAATGTATAAACACCACTAGATGGCAGGGTTAGTCATTGGTATGAAACTTTTTTCACCCAAGAAGCGGACAAGCTGGTAAACTCCATTGCCTGACAACTAGGACTTGAGAGCGGGAAATTGAGTTAATTGTTTAGGATGTCTGATGCACGACAGCACGATTGTAAGAAAAGTGGAGGTTTCTCAGAAGGCTGGTTGAAACACGCCCCAAAAGGGTGAAAACCTTTCACCCTGATTCTGTAGAATCATAGAATGGTTTGGGTTGGAAGGGACCTTAAGTATCATCAAGTTCTCACTCCCTGCCATGGGCAGGGACACCTTCCACAAGACCAGGTTGCACAAAACCCCATCCAGCCTGGCCGTGAACACTTCCAGGGATGGGACACCCATAGCTTCTTTAGGCAGCCTGTTCCTGTGCCTCACCAGCATCACAGTAAATTTCTTCCTGATATCCAATCAAAACCTTCCCTCTTTCAGTTTAAAGCCATTCTCCCTTGTCCTATCCCTGCATGCCCTCGTGAGAAATACTTCTTCAGCTTTCCTGTAGCCCTCATTCAGGTACTGGAATGTGCTGTAAAGCCTGCCCAGAGCCTTCTCTTCTCCTGGCTGAACAGCCCAACTCCCTCACCCTATCTGCAGAGGAGAGGTGCTCCAGCCCTTTGGTTATCTTCACAACCTCCTCTGGACTTGCTGTTACAGATCCATGTCATTCCTATGTTGGGGACCCCAGAGCTGATGCAGCCCTGCAGGTGGGGTCTGAGCAGAGCAGAGGGGCAGAATCCCCTCCCTGTCCTGCTGCCCACACTGCTCTGCATGCAGGACATGATCCAGGACACATTTGGCTCTCTGGGCTGTGAGTGCCCATGGCTGGTCACATTCAGCTCTCATCCACCCCCAAGTCCTTCTGGGCAGGGCTGCTCTCAGTCCATTCTCTGCCCAGCCTGTGTTTGTGCTTGGGATTGCCTTGTCCCACCTTGCACTCGGCGCTGTTGAATTTCCTGATGCTCCCATGGGCTCCCCTCTCCAGCCTGACCAGGTCCCTCTGGATGCCATCCCTCCCCTCCAGCCACACCCCACAGCCTGGTGTCATCCCCAAACTGGCTGAGGGTGCTCCCAGTCCCACTGTCCCTGTCACCAACAGTGATGTTAAACAGGGCTGGTCCCAACACCCACCCCAAGGTCACCACTTGTCACTGAGCTCCACCTGGACACTGAGGCATTGACCACAACTCTGAGTGTGACCACCCAGCTGATTCCTTATCCACTGAGCAGTTTGTCTGTCAAGTCCCTGCTTCTCCATCTTGGAGACTTATTTTGTTTGAAAATGTCTGCTATTGTAACTAACACCTTTTTGAATCCTCCAAAAACCATCTGAGGTTTTTGAAGTCTGCAGAGCATTTTGGTTTAGAGTAGGAGAATGCCAAGTTTCTGATGGGTTGCAGAAGTTCAGTGAGAATTTTGGCATGGCTGGCTAATACGTTTAGGACCCATTATTTGTTTCTGAACCAAAGGTATTGTGTTCAGTTTATTACTTTTGCAAGGAACAGTCTGCCCAGAGAAGCTGTAGATGCTTCCCTGGAAGTGTTCAAGGCTACTGGAACGCTTCCAGGGTTGGACAGGGCTTTGAGCAATCTAGTCAAGTGGAAGATGTCTCTGCCTGTGGCATCAGGCTTGGCACTAGATGGTCTTTAAGGTTCCTTCAAGGTCCCTTCCAACCCACACATCCTATGGCTCTGTGAGAGTGAACTGCTTCAGTCAGTCTTTTTCCTATCAGCATTGGCTTCTTAAGACTGTTAAGAAAAAGACTGAAGTCCACAACAAGCTTTCAGACATTTTCGTAATAAGTATCTTGTTTTATCCTTTTTATCTTTTTAATTTTTTTCTCTGCTTTCTAATCTGTATTTCTAGAGGTATCAAGAGAATTTTTTATGAACTTGTTGTAAAGACATTTCATACACTTGGGAGCAATCCAGTCAGGAAAAGAAGAAATGCTGGGTCCCTTGTGATGAATCAAGAATGCTGTTTCAAAACTGAAAAAACCCAACAGTACACCAATAAGTCAGTTGGTAAAAATATGTTGGCAGGACCAATTTTGCTTAAACATTGAATAATGAATATATATATGTTAAGGTTATTGTTTCTGGATAATTTCCAAGTCTTCTAATTATTCACATTATGCCTTGAAAGTGATTTATTCAAGCACAGATAAATGGGCCAGTCTGTTCAAGCCAAAGGGTTAAGGGTTTGAGCAGGGGATAATTTGTCATTTTATATTGGAACTACTGAACCAAATTGCATCTAAGTTGTTTTCCAAATCTTTCTAGAAAGAGGCATCCAGAAACCAGGATCAAAAGAGTTCAAATCAGGCCCAATCCACTAACAAAGCAAGATGCTTTTTTTGCACAGAGAATTCCTGACACTGCATCTTAACATCTCAACAAAACTGAGCCTTTTTGTGGGGTTTCCTTACCTTGAACAATGGAGGAAAAAAAAGTACCTTATAGTGAATGTAACTGAAAATGTAACAATGACCTTTGTGCTAGCACTTAGCTTCAAAAAACTGGTTTGAGAATTTGTTATACTCCTCCTCATCTACCTATCCCTCTGCTCACCCATTCCATAACAGCAGAAAGGAAAAAAACACCTCTCTCTAATAGGACTCACAGGAAGTAACAAATGTGAGGAATGTACTCATAGTTTTAATTAATGAAATGCTCTTTTGTGGAGCAGAAAGCTTTCACGTCTTTAACAACTTATGTGTTGTCCGTGTTCCGCAGTAACTCTAACACATTGCTGTGTTAGAGTTACTGCAGAAACTCTCTTACATTTTAGAAGTTCTAGGTTTTGGAACCATTCTTTTTCAGCAAACAGGAAATTCTGCAACTCCATGTTTCCTACTGACTCCAAAGTAGAGCAGAACCATACAAAAAATATTTGTTCAAAACTCCTACATCATAAATAATGAATAATCACAAATAACTTTGTGTTGCAGTATTTTTAAAAAATTGCTTGCAATTACTATATATTTCACTTTAGGTGACTAGATTATTTCAAGTTATAGAAATATCATTAAATAAGTACCTCAATTCATGCCTTTTATTTCACATATACAACATTAAAACTCTCTTCAAAATCTGTACTTTCATCTCAGCCAGCAAAATGTCTCTCAATAGTCTTCCCAAATATTAGTAAAATAGAAATTCTGGTCCCTGAAGGCACTCAGGAATGTTCATATGTTTTCCTTGAAAATTCACCATTGGACATTTATTTCCTGAATCTCCATCATCAGGAGACCTCTGCACCAAATCCCATTTAATAAATGGCATGCTGTGTCTTACACTAACTTGAATTTGTCAGAGGGAAGTAGTTTAGCTTCTTAGCTGGGGAAAAAAAGCTGGCAGCTACTTTTCAGCACCAGACTGATGTCTTCAACCTGAAAGGAAATTTATGGGGGCTTGACATTTTCTCATGTTCTGTAAACCTTTACTCAGGATTTTTTATTTTGTGCACAACATTAACCATCTCTTTTTACCCATGTGAGGAGCCTTCTGCCCCAAGCAGCTCAGTGGGGCCTGCCTGGTCAGGCACCTTGGCAGGATCAGGAATGATGGTGCAGGCAGCTTTTATCAGTCCTCATCTCCAGAGTAGACACAGAGCTGCTGTTCACTTGCCTTTGAAATTACAGAGGAAAGGGACACAGAACTATTCAGAGAGTGGTGATGATGCCAAATGCTGAGGTTTGGTGGTGGTGGGTTTCTTTTTCTGATTACAAGCGAGTACCTCATTTCATGATGCCAGAATCATGTCTCTGACATTTTAATATGTGTGATCTTTTGTGAGAATAGAAGTGATGATTTAAAATGCTTATTCAACAAACCTGGTAACTACAGAAGTAAAATATTTTACAATATACATCTGCCTGACTTGCATTTCAATGTAAAGTCAGTGTACTGACATCCTCCAGTGATCTGCAGTCCCCTGCAGCAGTTCCTTGCCATATGCCTTGTTGCTGCCTCACTTCTTGACTTGTTCATTTAGTTTTTTGCCCCTATTAGCTCCATCTGTTGGGCTGGAATAATGGACTGGGAAGTGCTGGGGAGCTGTTACACCAAATGAAGCATTCTGACTAGCATTGCCCTGCAAGGAGAAAGGCCAGCTGGCATTGCCCAGGGGAGACATTTCTGCTGCATGCAGGGCAACAGTTGGGGTCAGGAGAAATAGACTCACACAACCATGACTGAGATTATTATTTAATGAACAAAGCAGATTTGGGGTCTAGCCCATCCTTCTCTATGCTTGTACAGTGCTAATTTTCAATAGGAGTTTACAGGAGTTTTATGATACAAATAAGTAACAACACCTGATTCTTCTGGCCCCCTTCCTCTTCCCTTGCTTCCATTCATTCTGTGCCTTTGCATAGTGAAGACCTTTGTACCAACTAGCCCAAAATTTTCTGGGTTAACATTTTAAATAAACCATATGCAACAATGCTTTTAAAGATATTTTCAATTCTTACCACCTACCTATGCAGCTCTTCTGTGCGTGTTTTGACATAAGGCCCAGAAGGATCTGTTATTTTCTTTTCAGCCTGTTGAATTTTTTGCACCAGCTACCATGCTGTTTGCATGTAATCTTTAAAACTCCCTTAACCACAACAGAAGCTGTGTTGAGGTGATGGACAGAGACAGCATTTTCACCATATGAATTTTAAAGCCATGTCTTCAGTGTGACAGGTTTGTTTCTTTTTTCTTCTCACGTTTTCCCTCAGAAAAACCATCCACAAAGCTGTTCCCTGCTTGAGGTTCCTGATACGAATATCGAAGAATGACCTCCTGAGGGGATCCATAAATGAGTCATCATTCAGGACCTCTCTCTGCAGCCACCACTCTCTTGCTGGCAGGACCAAGAGCACTTGTGTTTCCTCTGTTTCTACTGGAGAAGCTGTAAGTCTTTTCCTGTTTCCATAAAAGAGGGTATAACATTTCTCAGACTCTAAATAAGCAGCTCTATAAATACATATTCAAAATTAGAGAAGAGAAAAGGGAAGGAGGAGAGTGTAGCTAAATTTTTGGGTCATGTAAGGTCATTTCTGCAAAGCTGAAAGTTCATGCATGATGATTTACAATCAGAAAAAGCATTCAGGCCAGCATATCTGGTTCTGATGCCTGCTGGGACCAAGGATATTCAGATTAAATCTTTAATGAGAACTAAAAAGAGGGATTGTCACACTCTCTCTGTGTCACCAACTACTGTCCATGTTAGGTATCTTGCTGGTCTGGAGGACAAGACAACAATCTTCCATCCAAAGTTTTATTACTTATCCAAAATCTGTCTTATTATTTTAAAAGAAGTCAATTTACTGTAGGATATTTTTTTACTTCTTTACCTGGATTTTAGCCATGAGGAGAGAAAGGCTCCTGCCCCTAGAGCATGGTGGGGTGTTTTGTAAAAATATACCCCAAGCATCAGTAAGGCTGGTGACTCAATCAGATATAAACAAAAGAATCCCTTGACTCTTCACAGCCTCTCTCAGCCACAAGAAACTGTCCTTGCCTGCAGAGGTGCTGGGAAGGTGTCTCCTGGGGAGGGGGGTGGCAGTCATGGCAGAGTCTGGGCTGGGGCTGGCCCTCCTGGGGACCTGTGCTGTTCCCCCTCAGTTTGGGCATCAAAAACCTCCCAGAGTGACAGCTGCCACCACAAAACCTCTCACAAATTTATAAATCTTAGGTATTATACCTTTTATACCTTTACATATAAAAACCTATTTTTTTCTCCCATTACTCTTTTGTTTGATGCCAAATGAAGTAATTTCAGCTGCATCATCCTGATGCAAAAAGCTTTCTGTTCTTCACTGTTGGTCACTACCTGGTTTTGGTTTGTTCATGCTAGCAGATTTTTTTGATGTGAGTGCTGCTTAAATAGATAGGATAATGGGGCTAAGAGGCACCAGCTTCTGGCACAGCTTTGGCTTAGGAGCCTCAGTTAAAACCCCCACTGTGCTGTGCCAAGTTGATGCAGCCAAAGGCAATTGTCCTTGGGGCAACTGACAGCTCAGTGCAGCTGTAGAGGTTTTAGCTGAAACAGCAGCTGCTGAAATAAAAGCTAAGCTTGATGACTTTGGCATGACAGCAGGACTGACTGAAATTTTGGAATGCTCCAATAAAACATTGATGGGCAAGAAGTGACACCAGGAGCACTGTAAAAGATGCAGCTGTTGCCACCAACATTTTCCTCTGTGTGTTGTGTACATGTTAGCAAGGGGAACAAACATTTGTGAGTCACGTCAAGGAATATTTAATTCAAGGAGTTTTATTCAACAAGTGAGGGGACAAAAAATGTGGCCACACATAGATGTATGAACAAGGTGATACAGAGGAATTATGCCCTGTCTTCCCTCTTGTGTGGAGCCCTGTCTGTCTGTCTGGCCTCTGTCTATCCATATCTAAAAGCTGGTGTTGGAGTGCAATGATCTCATCACTGATACTCAATAAAAAAGCCACCACAAATTAAGGGATGACAGATGACACCCTAAGCCTGTAAATGGAACAGCACTTTTGCAACGTCCCATTTGTGCTTCATTACGACATGCTCTTAGAAAATTAGAGCAAAGCCCACCCACTGTCTCCTATGCACAAACAATGGTTTGTAAAATCAGCAAGCTCATTCAGATTGAGAAGTCCTCGATGTTCTGGATATTTTGCTGGGAAGTACGCAAACTTGGTTTTGGATCAGTCTATGTCCATGGTTTTATATCAGCTAATGGTCTCATAGAATGCGACAAGACATATTAAACAGATTGATTGTATTGGCTCCCATCTTTAGAATTCAGATGCTCTGTAGGTATAAGTATAGCATAAGCAATGAGATAAAAAAGGGTGGAAAACATCCTGGTGAAAAGAGTTTACAAAAATTTTCATTATTTCCAAGTTGGTTTTATTTCTGGTCAGCAAGCAAAATAGTCCAGGGTAAGTGACAAGACTGAAAATAAAGCTTCTCCCAAGGGGAGTTTTGAGTGTGAGACCTATGTTAGAACAGCTTTAGTTTTCTGTGAATGTGCATGGGTTTTGCTAGAGTTTGAGACCTTACAAGAATTTGAGAAAGGATGCCACTGTCTGAAATCCTTCATTGATTTTTTATTAGACCTGGAGCAATGTAGAGCTTGACCCTGTAGAACCACTTCAAGAGAAACAGAAACCTCGCCGAAGTCATTCTTTCTCCACAAGCCTGAGACAAGAGAAGAGAGACCTGCTCCCAAAGACCTGCAGCGGCGATGCAGCCACCGCCGAAAAGGTACGGAAAAATGTTTTAATGCTCATCTTGCTGCAGTACATAATCTCTGGAATGATAATACAGCCTTTATGCTTATCTATTTCATCTATAGGTTTTATTTATACTGAATCCAACATCATCTTTCTTCTTGCTGTTCCTTCCTGCCTTCCTTCCTTCCTGCCTTCCTTCCTGCCTTCCTGCCTGCCTTCCTGCCTGCCTTCCTGCCTTCCTTCCTGCCTTCCTCCCTCTCTCCCTCCCTCCCTCCTTCCCTCTCTCCTTCCTGTCCTTCCTGTCCTTCCTTTCCTTCCTTCCTTGCCTGCCTGCCTGCCTCCCTTCCCTCTCTCCCTTCCATTCCCTTCCATTCTCTTTTTTCCTTTCTTTTTCCTTTCTTTCTTTTTCTCTCCTTTATTTTTGCGTGTGTGTGTATCTAATGAGAGTGGCAGTAATGCCTAATTAACTTTTTTCACTGATATTTGCCTGCTTTTGGAAAGCCAGCTCTGCTTATAGCTCTGAAGCTGCATTAAGACATAGTCAGTAACATCAGATGTAAGATGAGTTCTTTGCCTGTTTATCTACCCCAGCTTTGGTTCCTTCCATCATGGCCCTTACCGTGTCCATACTGTGGCAGTCTCCTTTCAGAGTAAAGTCAAGTCTGCAAAACAGAGTTTGTCATGACAGAAGCCACCATTTTCCTTCTTTTCAGTGTACATTAAAATGTTTTATTTTTGTTGAGGGGGAAGACAAGAAAGAAACTCCCATTTCTCCCTAAGGGTGGGAGAGTCTGGCAGCTGCCACCCTTTCCTCACTGAGAGAGGAGACGGTGAGTACTCAGCGCATCCTCTGTGGATGCATCACCCTCGTTGGCCAAACCACTGAGGTTTGGTGTCCTGCTGTTGAGAAGCACCCCATTCCCTGGAGCAGTAGGTCACCCATCAGTCAGCTTCTGCCAGACCATAACACCAGTTTCCAAATGAGCACTAATGTGGGTGGCACAGTGCCAGGCACACACCAGCACTGCCTTTTCACTGAAAGACAGACGTGGCTGAAAATCCCCTGTCTGTGGCTAGACTGAGTAGCACCCCCTTTTTTGATGGAGGCACCTTTTCATGGGATTACTCTAGTGGATGTGGACAAACACCCATACCTTGGGCAGCTACAGCATCTGCTTCTGTCCCCTGTGCTCCCTTCCAGATCTGATGATAGTTGTCTAGAGACAGCATAGTTTGAAACAGAAACTGCTCTGAAAATTTCCAGCCACCCGATGACCCTGTTCCTGCATGCCTCTGTTCATGTGTGTCATCAAGACCAAGTCTTGAGAAATCTTGTTCTTTCCTGTAACTGTTGTGAATGGTATTGGTGGAAAAACAGCAGCTTCAAATGTGGTGTCAGGCAACATGGGCTCAAATTTACAAATTAGTTCTACTGCCTTCTGTCAGCAGCCAAGTGTGTCCAAGATTGTAGGCAAATGGCAAAGGATACTGTATCCAGGTTCTGGAGAATCACTGGTTTTTGGTCTCACAAGGAAGGAGAAGGGAAGTAAATCTCAGGTGGTCTGAATAAATAGTTCAGTAATAAAATAAATATTTCTGCATCTGGAATTTAGCAACTGTGTAGCCCACAGGAAGGCACATATTTTGCCTATATATGCTATACTTTCCTTTGAAAGACATCTCTTGAATTACTTTGATAAATAACCCTTTAGACTTCAGATGTTCACTGAGCCATGAGTTTATTTACATTGAATGTTCAAAGCTTCATTTACTTCTCTTACTGTTTTCAGCAGAGATTCCTGTGTGTTGTGAATGTCCTTTGTGTGCTCATTGCAGCTAAATGCGATGCATCACTATTCATACTATTAGAATAAATACTTATTTGTCAAGCTCAGTTGGAGTGTTTCACAATGAGACCACCCATTTATCCTCAAAAATAACCCAAAAGCCAACAAACCCTCCCTAAAGAAGCACCAATGCATTTTTTTATATTTATTTTAAGGTTTTAAAAGCATTACTGGATTGTCTTTCACTGAATTGCAATCAGAGCACTTCCAAAAACACTCAGTTGTGGACAAGCCAGTCAGTGTCCCAGGCTTGGTGCACTCCAAAGTATAAAATGCATGTGACTGTTTTCTGTGCTGCCACAAAGGTATGATCCAGCCCCAGGACTTACTTCAGGTATGATAGTAACAAACTTGATGTATAGGCTGACACCTGGAAATTTAACAGGGCAGTGAAGAGGCTTTTCTGGAAGCATTAAAATGTGGGTTTGGATACTAGATTTCAGAGGTCAGTGGTCAAATGTCCTCTCTGCATCCAGGTTTTGTTTCAAGGGAATTACCCAATGTGAAAACTTTTAAAAAAACTTTTAAGTGGGTGTTGCGTCCACCAAGCCACATCCAAAAGAAACCTATCCTTCTGTTGCAGTGAAAATACCACTTGAAACAGGAGGAGTGGTTTTAGAGTTGGATTTTTTCAGTCTGTTGTTATCTTTGATATGGAAGAATGGACTTTTCTGTTACATTGATGTTAACCACTTTTTTTAGCACAGTGTGTTTCCCTCCACTTGGTAGGTAGAGCAGCTGGAGAAATCATTATCAAAAAGGATTTGTGAATGATTCCTGCTTGTGGAGTAGAATGACACAAAACTATGGGAATTCAGATAGAAATGAAATAAAACCTGCACTTTAAATGTTGGTTTTCCCTAGAAAGGAGGGGCTTCCAGCTTATCTCTACATCTGACACAGTGATTTTATCGCCTTACTTGTCATTTTTATCAGGAAGCCAAAACTGATTACTTATGCATTCCCTTGCCTGTGCATTTGAATATTAACTGACAATTTCAAAGCTTACTTAGTTGACTCTGTATTTGGATGCTGTGGACAAGACTTATGGAGAGAAGCTTTGTCATCAGAGCCAAGTTAGAAATCAGAATTCTCTCAAAATAGCCAGATAAGAAATTGTTTGCAAAGTGACTATTTATTATTTTTTTCTTGGAGAAAGCACTTTACTGTGTATGAATGCAAGGCCATCAACTTGCCTGAGGTAATATCAGGGGGGCATTTTGGGAGAGACAGAGATTGCCACAAGGCTGAGAAATCTTTAGGAAAATAAAAAATGAAGTATACTTGAGTCTTATCTGAGATCTCTTCCATGAGAAGAGAGAGAAGTGCAATAATCTAGTACCCTGATACCCTGAGATGTGTTAAAATGAAGTCATACCAGTATTTAATAACGAAATAAGTCAGATACAGGAATGTTTTTTTGTTTTCTTCTCCTTTTTTCTTTTTTTTCTCTTTTCAGTTTCTGCTGATATTTGATTACGTCGTCTTTTGCTCCATTTAACATTCTACTTTCCAAGCAGTACATGTTAGCACATCGTGATTTTCCCTCAAATTAATGATTCAAGTGTTTAGAAAATTGGCCTGGTGGCTCAGATATTGACCAGTGGCAATGAATGTTTCAAATACTGTTTTCCACAGTCACGTGGTGTCTGACAATGCTAAATCTTATGTCCCCGCTGCAGGTTTCACTCTCCTTCAGCTGTTTGGAGAAGGTGCTTGGGCAGCCTGTCCTACCCAGTCCCTCTGCAGCACTCGTGACCAGCTCCCTGAGAGCAACTTCTCTGCCTGTCAGACTGAATAGCAGCAGTGTCACCAGAGGAGACTCAAGTACTTCCCTCGTGGCATCTCAAGGAAGCCAAGTGAATGGAGTTGTGGATTCTGTCATTAGCAGTACAGTCCCTCGCATCATCATCATTCCTACCTCAGAGAGCAATCTGTTTCAGGAAGAAGTGGAAGAAGAAGAGACTGAATTATTCCACTTTCATGACAAAAAGAGCAATTTGCTGGACTTGGAAGGGCTTAGCTCATCCATGGAGTTCCTTGAAGCTGTTGAGAAATTTCTATCGTAAGTTTGTCAAAACTTTCCGGTAATTATTTTCTTGGCATCTTCTCCACTTAATTATACCAAATAACTGAAGCCTTGCAGGTTAGGTCATCAGATTTTTTTTTTTTTGTATGTTTATATGGTAGTCACTAGGCAGCCATCAGATTTATCTTTGTCCAAAGCAGCTCAGGCATGGAAACAGGCTTTCTTTCAGATTGTGCTGCAGGAAATGAGCAGTGGAAGATCTGGCACCACGATCAAGTGGCATTGGTCAAGGAGGCCACCTGATTTGTTGCTACTGATAGAGATGCCAGCAGAAGGGAAAACAACTGACTGAGGGCAGGGTCAGCTGCTGAATGCTCCTGCTATCTGCATGTTGAACAGTGTTCCTGTTTTGGCAGCTCTGCTCTGGACAGTGATGGGAAGCACTGCAGGACCACAGCTTCCACCAGCCCCAGCACTAAGGCAGATGGCTACACAACCTCAACTAGAGTTTAATCAAATAAACCTCAGTACTGTTTTTGCTGTGTTTTATTTCTTAAATAGCCATCTTGTTAGACATAAAAAAAACCCAAAATGGGTGGTTTTTCACTGGGAAATGACTGCTTCCCAGCTTCTAATCCTCTGAAGATTAGTGGTAGGATTCTGGATTTTACCTCAGCATTAGCATGGTCACCTAAATGTCAAAATGCAAGGTGCTATATGCTAAAACATACACTACTGTAGAAGCATTCAGAGTACCTTCAGAGTTACAGTTCTGATTAAATATGTATGTATTCTAATGAGTCTGTGATGGAAAGGGTGAATGCTCACAGCTGCTTTGACAGGTCATGGACAGAAATAAAGCCTTGGCTGCGATATATCACTTGTCTGTTCAGAGGAGGTTCTTCTCATCTCCTCTAAAACAAACCAGCAGGTGTCTTTTGCAGGTCACTTACCAGAGGCCTTCAAAGTGGGTAAAACATCATCCTGAGGAGAAAACCACACAGTACTGTGGTGTTTGCTACAGGATCTGCACTTACATCATTATCTGTGGTTACTAATTGTGCTCATTTTATCTGTGCTTCACATTATGGCTCAGGCTCACAAGACTCTCCTAGTATTTTATTCCTAACTACACTTTCCCTTTTTTTGCTCATTTTCTTATTTCTCCATGTCTTCCCTTCCAGTCTCCAATTTTCAGACATAGACAACAATTGAACTACATTGTTCTCCACATGATATCAGTATATATTACTAGAAATCAGGTGCTTCTCTGGATATAATAGTGCAAATATTTGGTCCAGGGAGACTAATAGCATTCAGACATTCAACAAGAGAGTGAAAGTTTATGTTCATAGTCTCAGTTTATTTCCTTGGCTGTATCCTAGATTGTGCAGAGACCACTGGGAATTTCCAGGTTGTGTGTATTGCGCCAGCTGATCTTGGGAAGTAATTTCTCTTTGCCTGTTTTCCTGATGCAAAAACCAGATGGGAAGCATAGAAATGTTTTTAATTACTTTTTTCATTACAAAAAAAAGACAATACAAATTTTGTTTGCAGCAAGTTAGACAGGAACAGCACTAAAGAACAAATTAACCCCTCCAAACTTGCACATCTGAGGCTCTGCAAGGTGCTAGACCTTCGAGAGGACTGAGACACTTGCTTTTGATATAGGTTGTACAATTTTTAGAAAAAGAAGAAGAACAAAAGAAGGCACTGGCAAGTTACAGCGGTGATTGCTGTGAGAGGCTGCCCATTGCAGTGCTGACAGTCTTCATGCTGCTATTATTTGAGGTGCTCTGCTGGCTAGAGACCCTCATGCTTCCTTACCGTGGAAAGCAGCGAGGAAATGGGGGTTGGAGCCCCATCATGCATACGGCTATGTGTAGCTACACCTGTGTGTAGTGCATACATACATTGCTGGGAACCAAGGCTCAGCTGGGGCAGCACCAGGCTGTGGTTCCTGCAGCCAGGCTGCCAAAGCCTGTGCCCACTGAATGCTGAGTTTTCTGAGGGGCCAGGAATCGTGCCAAGGTCATCTACAATGAGCTCAGCAATCCCAAGGGTGATTCCTCCATTTGAGGATTGGCACAGTGAGCAGACAGTGCAGGACAGCTGCCGAGGACTGGGACAGGGACGTGCTCACTTGCAGCTCCACAGTGCCAGGTTTTCATCCTCTCCATAGTTTGGGCCACAATGGGTAATTAAATGCTAATTATGTATTATGTTCATGGGAAATGGGGCAGGCTTAGTCCTAGGCTAAACATACTCTCCTGCTATCTTGGATTCTTGTCCTGTTTTTTGCTGAACCTGCCCTCTCTGATTTTTTTTCCCTACCCCAACTGTGCAGTCAGTGATCTTACTTCTTCTTGCATTTAATATCCTCAGTTGCCGTATCTCTTTTCTTCTTGAGCCAGATGTTAGGAAGCAAATATTCTTTCAAGGCTTCCAAGCCTTAGACCTGACTTTTACTGTTGTAATTACTCCAAATAACAATAGAAAATGCATTTGGTGTTCCATGTTATAAAAGCATGCCCTGGAGTCGATTGTGCACTCAGATTATGATAGATTTATACTGGGAAGACTGTAGGCAGGGTATTACAATAGGTTTTGGCAGGATGAAGAATGGAAGACCTGAAAGTCATAGTCAACAAATTCCTCCATACCTGAAGTTTTGCATTCTACCTGTTAGCCTACAAGAAGGGTGTCCAGTGATCTCTTGTATGTGTTTGTATCCTAGTTTGGTGCTATTTCTGTGCTGGTACTGTGAGCGTGTCTCAGAAAATTAGCAGGCTTGAGGTATGTGCAAACAATGTTTCACTTTTATACTGTTAAGTGTGACACACTGTTGGTGCCATTGCTTCAGAAGCTACTGTCAAAATTCCTGCTTTTCTAAACTGATGCAGGCTAAAATACAAAATGGCATAACAGTAGATAAACTCACTGCAGTCACTGTGAGACTTCTGCAGAAACATCAGTCACTGAATAAATTAGTCTCAAATTCAATACCATAATGCAGGAGAATTTTGCAAGCTTCTCTGTTGCCACATTAGAATAGATGGCACATAAAAATGTACACTAGTTAATGTTGCTTCCCTTTTCACAAAGGAATGTATTGGTTCACTCAAATGGAATAAAAAATTCTTAGGAATTAAACTGAATCATCCATTGTTTGTTCTTCTTATTTAATCATTATTTTTGGAGCCAGGAGGAGGAATAAAAAAGTTGAGTCAAAGCTTTTGAAACCTGTGCTCTGATCCAGTTTATAGTAAGATACATGCATACATACATATATATATATGACTTTATTTTTAAGTAATTTAGACTGCTCAGGTGCAAACGCTCTTCTGCTTGAGTGCATCACATCTAAATTTAGAGTTCATTGGCTTGGTAAAACCTGAAGTTGCACAGCTACTTTTGAAACACAATGACTTCAGCTGGGATGTCAGGTATCAGGTGAACAAAACTGAAAACAATTAACCAAAGTCAATACGTCAAAACTCTGATGGCAGACTTTGATCTTTGCCCTAAATCTGAATGAAAGTTAATAAGTAATTGTTTGTTTCTGCTAAAACTCTGTATAGCACAATTATAGGATACATTCCAGTTTTGTTGAATAACAGAAAATCCAGACCATGAGTGTAAACACTTTCTTTTATCATGGACAATGGCATTTTTATAGTAGTTAAATATATAGTTGGATAAAGTTTTCAAATAAGAAAATTTACTTCCTTCAATCTTAATGAATCTTGCAGCTTTGGTATGAAACATGACCTAATACCACATTCTTCCAGAAAGCTCACTCAGTTCCCAGGCATCTATCTATTTCCCTCCTTTCAGGAGACACACCTGAACAAAAACTTTTGGCACCAACATCTAAGCCTATTTGGTTTAAATCAAGTTTTTTGAGTGTATTTTGAACCATTCTGGGTTTGATCCACTTTATTAACAGAGACTTAGTTTCCTCTGCTTTTCTGTGTTTAAACTGGATGGCGATTTTTAGTTTAGATTTTAAGTTTTAGCTCTCTAGTTTAAAATAAAAGAACAGCAGTAGAAAGTCTCACTGCTCCTAAGGATGCCATTTTAGCCCTCCTGGCAGCAGCAGCAGCAGCAGGCAGCAATCCTCACACCAGGACAACACCAGAACCCTCACAGGAGGACAAGACCACACCAAAAAGGCAGGGATGACGTGTACAGGCTGCAGAGTGACAGGTAGGGCTTGGGGCTGAGGGTTACACACCAGGAGTTTGGGGTTACAAGGTCTGAGTACAGACAGGGTAGAGTAGTCAGGGGCCAGGCTCCAGAGCCGGGGTCAAAAGCCAGGGGTCAAGGATAAGGGGTAAACGGTCAGAGGGGTCAGAGCTTAGAGAGCAAAGATTGGGGGTCAGGGTTTCTGATGTGCAAAAATGGGAAAATACTGCATGGTAAATACCCTCTTTTTAAATTTCCTTGCTTTCCTCCCAAGCCCTTGGCTTTTTTTGTTTTGTGTTTTTGTTGTTACATCTGTTCTTCACAGCTTCTCCGTGCAGGTTTTCTTTAATATTTTTGTCTGGTTCTTTCACAAATACATGAAAGCAAAGCAAGTTAGTGGGGGAGACAAAAGCTTGGGTACATATTACGCAGCAGACTCCTTTCTCACACAGCTCTAAATCAAAACTGTCCACAGTGCCCGGGTTCAGCAAGTGCATGAACCAGGTGACTGCAGGATGAAGCCTGGCAAGGTGGAAACAGCAGAGATGCAACTCCTGCTTCATCTCAACACAAGCTGATGATCAGCTCTTGCTCTGCACCTCATCCATAGCCTCAGTGTTCTGTCTGCACCTTGAATGAACAAGCATTTAGGTGAAAAGTTCTGTGCTGGGATGCCTTTGTTGTACCTGTCACTTTTACCCATATATTAACATACACTACAGCTCACTAAGAGTTAAAATGTCTGCCCATATATTTTACTTGCTTTATGGTGTGTCTGCATTGCACTCTGGTTGTACTTGCTAGTGCTGTGTGTTGTAGCAGGACATGAAAAGCAAACTGCAAAATGTCAAAGCCATGATACTGATTCTCCCCTGTGCCAGCATGAGATGACTGCACGCCAGCAATACTGGTGGCAATATTTCATGGTAAATAAAATTTACCATGAGATAAAATTTCTGTAGGGATTAGTGTCTTATACAGTATATTGACATTATTACTCTGAAACATTTTTCCTCTGTATTTATAGCTATGCATCATGTAGGCATTTTTATTTAAAACGTCAGGTGCATCCTTCACCTTCAAGCAAAGCTTCAGAAGACCCTTGTCATCTTCAGGACCTTGTTCTGGAGTGAATCAGCCAAAGACAGGGGCAGTAAGAGGTGAGGAGATGGGCTGCTGCTCTTCTCAGTGGTGCATGGTCCTTGGGGTGATGCATCCCAGCCCCTTCCCTCCATGCCGAGGAGCAGGTCTGTTCTCTGGAATAGCCAGACATGTGCTAGTGGATGCCATATGAAATTGGTCTTTTCCAGACATTTATAAGGAACTCAGTGTGAGTAGATTTGCATGGGGACAGCAGAAGATGTCTCCCTAGAGTTTCTCCTTGCCAAATTTCTTGTTCCTTTCCACTGCAAGCAGGTGGCAAATCTCTTCAAAGGAACAGATGGATGTATTTAACATTAACAACTAATTTTCCACAGGAGTGTTCTTGGAAACAAATGATCCTTATTTCCTGAGATGGAGAAAAAAAATAAAAATCCAGCACAGAACAGACTACAAGCATGGAAAATGTGAAACTGAACATGCTGCAGTTTGGTAAATGCAAAGCAAATTAAAACAGCAGCTTAGAGTGGAAAGTGTTGATCCACCAGAAGCAACAAAAAGGCCAATTCCATCATCATAAAAGATATATAAAAGCTGTATAAGCAATCAATACAACCAGGTCTTTTTGCCTAATTCCATCTATGGACAATCCAACACAAGTGAGCTCAGAGTCATCAGCAACTTTTTCATGCTTGGATCATGTCTGGGCACCAGCATGTGGAGAAAATGGGGATGAAAAGTTTCTCTTACAGGATCAAACTTCATTCACCTTGTTAAATGCAGCAGAAAAAGACCAAGGGGCGTGTGGCTACCCCCTTTACACATCTGGGATGAAAAACAGGATATTCAAGTGAACTGTCAGTGACAGCCATCAGAGGCCAGTCTCAGACACTGATTGCTCCAGTATAATAATAATAAATTTCTTAAATGTGCAAATATCCCCAGAAACAAATCCTGCTATTAAAAAATGTCTTGAGATTACTTATTTGCTGATGATTTTAAGCAGGCTGACATTGTTTTGAGTCTCAGTGCACGTGTGACTGTCAGGAGAGTGCACAAAGCAGGAGTCCTGCTGAAGAAATGCAGTAAATTTCCTGACAATGCACAGCCATTGAATGAGAAACTGCTTCTGATTTGCTGAGGAGGAAAATTGCCAAGAGACCAGTAGGATCTCTGTTATCCTTTTTGTAAACTTTAGTGGAAAAATTGCACGTCCCCTAAGGTATTTTGTAATGTGGAAATAACTTGAACTTCAGCTGCTTGGCAGGGCTGAGCCTGCGTTGTGCTGTATTTCCCTCCTTGCTGTCATGCTACCTAAAAGCCACACACTTTTCTGGGGCTGGGAATGGAGGTAGTGTGGCCTTTTCCCTCTGGCACCAAATTATCTTTCCATCACAGTATAACTTAAAACCTTATTTTACTGCATCAGAGCCCAGAAGCAAGTGTTGAACTCCCTGACAATCCCCTGGGGCTCTGTCCTACATGCTTTTGTCCCCCTAGACTTCAGTCTGCCAGATGTGCTGGTCTGTGAGGCCAAGAGAAATGAACAAGTGAAAAAAAGGCTTCAGTGCTTTTTCAGGGTTTTACTATCTCGCCTATTTTGGGAGTGACTGGAGTTTTTTGTTTTTTTTCTTTTTCTCATGCATCCCTACTGGCATAGGATGCTTACTCAGAAAGCCTTTGGTTTTGTGCTGGTCTGATTTATTTCCTCTATGTGATGATTTCTCCTGGAGCAGCTTCTGAGCAGTGCTCAGAGTGTCTGGCAGATGGTCCTTCATGACTGGTTGGGTCTGCTGTACTCTGGTGCTGCTGATGCACCAAGACATATGCTTTTGGGTGAAGCCCTTCCTCTCCAGCAAAAATTAACAACTAAAATTTCCAGAAGAGAAACTCCCATGGCAAGTTTCTGTTTTGACTGATGTGCTGTTTCCAAACTTGTGTAAGGGTAAGTTTTAACCACCCTGCAAAGTCTGATGTTTTGAGTCTCTCTTCTTCACAAGCTTCTGTTTCAGAAGAGGATGTTGTGCACTTCTGGATCATCACTGCTGTTAAAATACTGAAAACTCCTATACCACAGACTATAGAAAAATCAGCAGTTTCAATAACCCACGCTAAAAAAAGGGAGAAAATCAGTCTGTAGGTGGGAATCAATGGAGATATCAAGGTAAAAGGCAGATGGTAAGGAAGTCCCCTCCATTTTGCTCCAACAATCTGGGCCTGGACTCCAGTGGACACGGTAAGGCTCAGAAAAAGTGATCTCAAACACTCAAACAAGCCAGACTTAAAAAATTGTCATCAAACTGGGTAAAAAGCAGAGGACTACCACACTGAATTTTCATGAGTCTTGACCTTTTTTCAAGCTTGTCTCTCCAGCCTGAATAGATACAAACAAGATTTTTTGGCACAGAAAAATGAAAAAAAACCGAAACAACAAAAAACCCCAAACATCCACACTCAGACCAAGGGTCCAGTTGAGTCAATATCTTGTCTCCAATAGTGACCAGCAATTAGTAACCACAAAGAGAGGCAAAAAATGTACCAATACTTTCCTATTCTGCTCTCCCAGAACTTCTAGTGATTCTATGCCAGCAATGGTATTTAAAAGATTTCACAGGCCTCTTTGCTTCCATGGATTTATGAAATCACTCCTGGGACCATGTGAAAACCTATGAAAACATCCCACAGGCTCTGCAGCTTAATTGTGATTTACCCAAAACAGAGCCTCCCTTTGCTTGCAATTTCATTCAGTGCCCTCCAGCTCTTGTGGAGTGGGGGAGAATGGTCACAGGTGAGTGTCCCACTCTGTCCACCTGAATCCAGGAGCTCCATCCCCTTGGCATAGAAACCCACAGAACACCTTGGCTGAACCGCAAAGCTGCTCTGGCTGCTCATCCCAGGAGGACATCCTGTGTCATTGGCCCTGATCCTTGCCCCAGACACCCTGGTCTGGACCTTTGCCTCCTCCTTTCCCACCCCAGAGTGTCCTTGCTCTTAGGACAGCATTCCTTTGGAGCTGTGCAAAAGTCTGAAAGACTTGGAGTAGAAATGTGACGTGTTTACAGTTACAGAGAATTCACAAAATATTTATTTAAGCAGTTGGCAAGCACTATGAGGAATAACTTATCAAAAGGCTGTATCCCAGATCTTCTGAGAGGCAAGAAAATGTCAGTTATCCTCATTTAACATAGGCAGAGGCTGGGATGAAATGTAGACAGTAGCAGTGTTGTGGCAGTCTCCTCCTCTCTCCAGCCCAAAACCAGACACTTCACACTCCCTGAATGCAGGATGTGGTCAAAATCACTGAAATATCTGGCTTTCAACTGTATATATTACATACAAAACAATCCCCTAGATCCAAGCAATGCAACAACTGAAATTTTGGATCACAAATTTTACCACTTAACATTTCTATCTGTATAACATGGTGAATTTCAGTGACAGATTCAAATGCACAGCTGTAATTGTCACCATAACATATGCCTGGGACTTTTTCCAGGAATCATGAATAAATAGCAGGCACTGGATTAATATTATCCTCACACCTTAATCTGGCATGCCTTATGGAAGCAACCAGAAATTAATATAAACATTGCATTTCTAAGGGCAGGGTTTCCAAGTATATTCTCAAAGAATATAACTTTTTTAATAAGCAATTTGGAAGTTTTGCCTGTGTTTCTATTCCAGCCTACAGGATGTTTCCTTTTATGCCTAGTAACTGAGATGTCTCATCTCAGTGTTATCAAACACTGCCAATGCCAGTGAAAGTCCCAGCATCCTGTGAGTGTGCCACATGGGAAAAAAAAAATTAAAAAACAAAGCCCTATTATAAAAATACTCTTAGAAAAAAAGTATTTTTCTTATATTGCCTTTGAAGGGAAAGCCCACGGGGGCTCAGAGGGCTCTCCCAAACACCAGGGAGGAGTCAGGTCTCTCCTCACACAGGCTGGAAGGAGGGAAAGGCAGGGGGAAGCTGCTCTATATTTAGCTGCCCGAGACATGCAGACCTCATGGTGATGAGGAGCTGATAATTACATAAGAAGTCATACCAAGCTTTGCTATTTAGGTCTATCTGGCCTCTTCCTTATCTCGAGTGCCGTACTAGCAGTTCCCGCTGCGAATATCCGTAATCAAAATATAACGCGTTTTCCTGGAATCCATGACATGAAGTAATGGGCTATTTTTCATAGGCCGTTCTTCCTGGCTAATGATTACAGCTAGGCACTGCTGCCCTGGCTATATTGGTATCACAGCATCTGCTGTAGCCCCACCAGAAAACTGTGAGGTGAGGAAAAGAGGGTCATTTACCTTTGCTGGGGAGGAGAACTTGTGTTTGAACAGACTTTCAAACATGTGGTTGTTCCCTTCACCCTGCTGCTGCCAGCCCTATTGAGGAAAAGTGTTTTATACAGAAAATGCACCTAAAAAAACCTTCCAATCACTAACTTCAGCTCCTGTAGCTGGATGCATCCTGGGTGCTTTCACGCTGCTATGGCCCAAAATGCACCCAATCTACGTATCAGGTGGCTGTCTGCAAAGGCAGACAGGGAAGGCCTTGAGTTTAGTCTCTTCTTTTCCATATCAAGAGTCTTTCAGGTATTTCTTCAATTCCTTGTCGTGCCTGAATACCTGTGTCCCACCGAGCCCCACTCTACACAATGTTCATCATAGGTGTCGCCACGCCTGCTCCATGGGTTGTTTTGCCAGTAAAATCAGTTTTTCCCTGTTCCACCAGCAGCTGAAGAGGGAGGCAGTGGAAGCAAGGAAGCTGGTTTATAGCTAATGGGCAAGGGAAGCTGTAAAGCCCTTTAGTGGCAATGTATTGGGAAAAGCCACATATGTTACTGCAATTTAAAGCAGTGATATTTTTTACAAATATAACCTTTTATTCTCCTGCTGCTCCAAAGTGCTGAGAGGAAACAAGCCCATTAAAAAGGAGGCCATGGCCCGCAGCTCCTGGAATGTCCTGTGCCACATGCCACAGGGGTTTTCTTGGATTTCAGGTGTGCAGAGGCTATATCCATTCCATATATCCATTGCTCCCGGGCACCAGGGTGAATGGAAACACTTCTCCTCACATTATTAACACAGGGCTAGATTCCAGCTGTCTAAAGGCAACCAATTGGCTGGGAGTTTGACGAGAAACCAGAAATGCTGGCAGCAAAGGTTTCTGTCATATTACACATGAACAGTGCTAGAATTAAAAAAAAAAAAAAAAATAAAAGAAGTGGATGAAAGGTCTCTCTATTTTTATATAGCAGAGTGAAAGTATTGAGTATCTGTGGCAATATTTAGTCCAAAGGAAAATGTAATTGAATCCAAGTGACATAATGAGAAAGTGTCTGGCAAAGCCTGGTTCAGGGGAAAAGTAGCAGGGATCATTGCCTTCTAAAATTTAATGTTCAAGACGAATACGCAATGGAACTGAAAGCTACAGTAAAGCTAAAAGCTATTGTATAAGAGAAGCACTCTGCTTTGTGGACAAAGGTCTTTTTCCATTTTAAAGCAGGAAATGTATGGACCAAGAAGTGAGAGGGAACATTTCAGTGTTGTGGCTGCAAGTTGGAAGATTTGCCCAGAACAGAGCAGCGAGCTGGAACACAGTAGGGAAGAAGCAAGTGCAGATTGATGGGAGGCAGGATGAAAACTGCCTGAAACTGGCACAGCAGGGTAACTTGGAAAATAATACACAGTTTCTTTCAGTCTTTCAGACACTCTTCTGCTCAGCTTTGCTACCATGGCAGGTGTCTCAAGTTAACATCAGGCAACACCTGAGTGCTTTTGCTTCCCCTGATAAATTGGGGCTGTGAGGGGATTCCTGCAAAGGCAGAGTTCTAAGTCTGGTAATGTTTCTTTTTCCCTTCTAAGATCCTAAAAGAAATGAAAGATGGAATACTTCAGTGTGAACAAAATAAGACGGGTCAAGCAAGAAACCCTTCAAGCACACTGCAAAGAAGAATTCAAAAGAACAGGTAAATTTGAGGGGGCAGATAATGTGACTGCAGCCATCACCTCTGAGCAGTCTGAGGATGTGTCTGCTAATGTGGCCTTTAAATGCTGCACATTATATCTATATGCTTGGTGGATGCAGTGAGGAGAATGTGCTGGAGGGACTGATTTCTCCCTGGTGCTCTGTCTGGCTGAGCAGCTTGCTGTAGATCATTTTACTGTGAGCTGGTGGCTCTTACAGCCCCACTGGCTCTGGCAGCCCAGACAGAAAATGTAACTATTAATAATAGTTACTCATTTTTCCACTAATTGCTTTCAGTGTCTTTTGTGGGAGAGAATGCAACTTGCCATTGGTTGTGTACAGAGATACATGGGAGTTTATTAAGGGAAGAGCTTTGTGCTAATTGAAGAGCAATTTGGCTTCTAAAAGAGAAGGCATTTTTGAAATGGTGCTTGCCTCTCTCTTCCTCGTTTCACATGCTCTGACCTGCAGGAGAAATGCAAAGTAAACACAATCAAAGAAAAGTGAAAATTAAATTGCTGGTTTGGCACNCCTAAAGAGAAACAATGCTTCCTTGGGGATTGCCAGAATCCCTGTATTTTCCATTTCTAAGTGGTAAACACTGTTCCCAGACACACACACCCTCCCATCCCATCTGTTACCTAAAGCTCAGAGATGGAGGAACTGGAGGTCAAAGTTTGAGTTCAGCTTCCTGTGAGAAAGCAGAGCCTTAAAAATGCTAAAGCTTTGCTTTAAATGGATTGCCTGTCTCACAGTTGTCATGAAATACTTCCAAAGGAAATATTTACATCTTTAAATGCATTCTTTCTTGTTTTCCATGCTTCCTCACTGAAGGTAACAGTTAACTGCACCTATGGCTTGGCAGTTCTCAGTTTTTATTTTTCCTTTTGCTGTTTTTCTATGTTTTCCTAAGCATAGCCAAATTTTGAAAAGCTGCAGCATAACAAATCACACTGATGGAAAAGGATCTCTGGATGTAGTAGAGTAAAGGGGGTGAGCAGAAATAAAGAGTACAACAGGAAATCCAGGCTTTTGTTCTTTGATGGGAAAAACCCCCAGAGTTGAAAAATCTGTTCAGAACAGTTTTCTGCATTTAGTTTTATTGTGAAAAAAATTGAATTAAAAAAAAAAAATTAATTTTGTGACCTGTGTGTGTCCAGCTCTCGTCCTGGTCCATGAAATCTTAGCCCCTCTCAGTGTTTGATCAAGAGCAAATTGAGAGACAGTCTTAAAAAGCTGATAGCCTTGCCTGATCTGAGCAGCTGAACTGAGCTGCTGGCTACATTTTTGCAATATTTTATATACAGGATTGAATACTCAAATGGCTATTTGCCTAATGGAAAAGAAAATGGAGAACACATGGACCAGATTAATAGGGAAAAAATTGGACTTTTTTTCTTTTTTTCTACTGGCTTGCTTTCACCTACTTTAATGGCATTATTAATGATTTATGTTGCCATGTAATACATCTAGCTAGTAGAATGATGCCTTAAGTAGGGCCAAAATGAAAGAACAATGGGCATTTCAAGTGTATGGCAGTTTGGGCAGAGAGGTGACCTGAGGGAAACAGTCACTAAAATTGTGCCTGAAGTTTACTTTTTCTCTGCAATAAGTAAAAAATAAGGACTATAGTATCCCCTTCTTCTCCTGTAATCTGGGAGGAGAGACCCTGGAGTGTCTCCTTTTAGGAGAAAGGCTCCAGGGCATCCAGCTGCCAAAGGGGAGCTGTACATTGCAGGGAAGGGAGCTCTGGAGGGAGGCATTTCTTCATTTAAGTGGCAAAAGTAGAAAAGCTACACTGAGCCTTTCAGCTTTTGTTTGCTCAGCTATGGAGAGGCAGAGCTTGACTCATGTGTTGTTAATTGCCATTGACAGATAAACCAGAAAGAATGCAACCTCGCTGAGTTATTTGTATTCTTTTTTCCAGTTCACTTGAACTGGAAATCAGTGGGATGCAATAAATAGAAGGCCATCAGGTTATCATTCACAGAGCCACTTTTCCTAGTAGAACTGTGCTTTAAATCAGCAGGACTGTCAACCCTCTGACACGGCCAGGCCGTAAATACTCTGTCACTGCTTCATTTGGGGTGCAGGGGGGTGGTGAGAAAGGAATGACCAAAAGCTTTCCCAGAAATATGCTGCCCTGAGGATTCATTTGTTGAATAGAGGCTGTGCCAATGCATTACTTTGCCAGCCTTGTACCTCTATTGAAATGTCTCGGCTGATTTATTCTCAGTATCTGCATTCCCATGTGTGAATTTTGTACCTTTCTCCATTTGGCTTCAGGATCTGTAGACTGAGGCTGAATTTTAGAGGATTCTGTGTGCAACAGGGCATGGCAAATGCAACTTTGTCCTCTTCCTTTTTCAGTTAGTCTCATTGTTTAATGCTCTTCTCTTATGCTTTAAAAACATGGTTTTGTTGTTGGGTTTTTTTTTCCCTTAAAGAAAATAATAAGAAGGTTTTAAAATTTTATCCACTGTCTGTAACTCTGCTGGAATTAGTCTGGATACTGGCCTTTTGCAATACATGTGGCTGGTCCTGATTGTTTGGGTTGGTATCTGAGGATTAAGAGATTTGGGAAAACTCATTCGCTCTTTCATTCTTTCATGATCCTCTCAGATGCTTTGGCTGATTTTCTGCCTGCCCAGAATGGGGAAATGGAAACAAAGATGTGTGACTTTTTACACCATGCTCCTCACAGCCAGGAAAACCTTCCACATGTCACTTGGCAGGAAACAGCAAGATTCCTCTATGATGGACTTGCCTCCAATCCATATTTTTCCTAGCTGTGATTTTGGACTTCATACTGCATACATTGATGTTGAGTCCTTTATCTCAGATGAAAAGTCTGACACCAATTTTTTCTCCCACTGTGCCATTGTACAGATGCTAAATAGGAATAGCTGTGTCAGGAAGCACAGTTGTATATCTGCTGCTAAAAGCCGTCACTGTTAAATTCATTAGAGCTGCTTTTTCAAACTGGTAAAAAGAGAAGTTTCTGTTCTTGGAATCATTAAACACCCACAGCTAGAAGCCCATTTCTTCTACTGAAGATCAGAATAAGCCACTTCTTGCACCTCCAGTGGTTGTTATTAGCAGAGCCGGTGGGAGGAGAGGCCCCCCGGGTATCCCTCAGAGGAGCCTTCTCTCCTGGGATACGGGAAAACACCAGGTGTCATCATTGGAGCTTCCCTTCCCGGCAGCAACACGTGCATTTGAGAACCTACAGCCAGGGCTTGCCAGGATCCATCTTCCCAGGATTCTGCTGCATTTTTATAGGAAAGCCAGGAAGAGTCTCTGAAATCCCTGTCTCAGACAAGTCTAGGCAAGGCATCAGGTTGTCCAGTGAAAATCATGTCAGGATTAGGCTCGATTTTTAAGGCTATATTTTAAAGCCCACTTTTATGAAAAATGGGAACATTATTAAAATACAAAACAAAATTCATTTTTTCTTTTATTTCTCTTTTAATTATCAGTTAGATCTTACTGAGGATTTTTTTTCCTTGCTGTTGCTTTTTCTCTTCCTCTTTGCACAAATCTTTCCTCACAGTGTCACTTAAACAAAATGGGAATTTCTTGTTCAGAGAGGCTGTTTTCTGCTGTTGAGATGTGAACAGCAGTGTACCCGGTGCACAGGGTCCAAGAGAAACTTCCCCCAAAGAGGGCAGGGAAGTCACTAAAAAAATTATTTTAAAATTAAACAAAAAAGTCCCCTAAACATAAAAATTACAAGGACGACAGAGAAAAATGTAAGAGGCTGCAGCTGCTCCAACAATTTTCAAAGAGATTAAAACTCCTCAGGCAGGAAAAAGAAATCTGCTTTTGCCTCTGCTATGACTTCACTGTCCTCTACTGAGTCCTCCAAGCCTTGAAGAATAAAAGGGTCTTGTTTTGACCAAAAGGAGACAGGTCCTTTTTTTTTATTCTAGATGATTCTATCTCCTTTTCTCTCCCTCCCAGTCATTTTCAATGCCAAAGTTACAAGGATGGAGGTGGCAGCCAAAAAAGGCCAACTCCAAAAATGGAGAATCCATTTTTTCTATTTTCCACTTCTTTTCCTAGACATGTGTGACTTATTAATACTAATGAGAAGAGTTTTTACGTTTTAGGTAGCTAGAATTTTTATATTCTTTTTTGAGATCTCATCTTGGAGGAGCTAGGAATGGGGGAGTTTCATCTGTTTGTGTTCAGGGAATAAACTTGCCACAATACTCCAAATCTTCTATTCAGTTCTTGCAGGTGACAGCTGTAATGGCACTAGAGACTTGCAAATCCTGGCACCCACACAGTCTAGCCATAATTTCGGCTCACAAACCTCTACAACATCAAATTTCACAAACGAGTGTGCATTCTGTGCTGAAAGAAAAACCTTTTGCCTCCCTTGCCAGTTTTGGCAATACCTCAGACTCCTGCTATAAAAGAACTGTGGATCAAATGGTAGCAGCTATAAATTTAAGACAAAATCTAACTTAGCATCTATAAAATTAAAGCACACTCTCTTCACGGAGTCTAAAAAGTAGATTAGATGTATGACCAAGTCCACATCCCCTGACTGGTGTGAATCCTGGATTAGACAGTAAGAATACACTTATCCTTTGGAAAAAAAAAAAACCCCAAAACTGAAGAAGCCATTCAGGAAATTGTGGTGCTTAAGGAATTAGCTGTAAGCAGAGAAGATGGCTGCATTTTTGGGAGAGAATGCTGCCATAAATAGCAAAATATGGCTTAAAGAGTTGGAAATGATGAAATAGCTTCCTATTACCATTAAGTGAAGAAACAGTTTCTGAGCCAGACCCATCAAGAAAAGAACTGTCTCATAAAAAAGCACTAGCTGACACGATCCTGTGTCATGCTTTGCAGTTAGCATCCAGTTTCTGTGGCTACTCTTCCTAACTAAAATGATTTCTAAACAGCAGTTTTCCTTTAAATCATAGAATCATCAAGGCTAGAAGAAACCTTTAGATCACCAAGCCCAACTCTCCACCCAGCACTGCCATTGTAACCCCACGACCAGTAAACCATCACCCAATTGGCGCTGGATGCCTCTCAAACACCTCCAGGGATGGTGACTCTACCACCTTCCTGGGCAAGGCAGCCTATTCCAATGCCTGACCACCCTAACAGTGAGAGAGTTTTTTCTAATACCTCCCAATATGAGGAAGAAATAGAATTTTCTCCACAGTCAGCTTCACCTTCCCAGAAGGAATGGCTGTAGGTGGTAACTCAGCTGCACACACTACTGGGTGCTGGCAGTGCCTCACAAAGCCAGGTGGGCAATGTGGCCTTCAAAATGACTGCAAATAAACACTGAGTAAACCTAGGGAGAAGGTTAGTGCTTCTAGAGGAGGCACTGGAAAATATCACATTGCACTCTTCATATTTTGTGCTTTGGCAGAGCCGATCACTTTTTCAATTCTTTGTCCATATCCCTGCCTCTGATCCAGCTTCCAAAATAGTCAAGTAACAGTGAGCCTTGCACATCTCTCTTAAACTATGAGGCACAAAAACTATTGTGGACCTACAGGATGCATTAGCCCAGCCTTTTCTTGGCTGCATTTTTCTCCTTTATATTCAGTTGAAATAGTACTTTTTCCTAACTTATTTATTTCCATTGGTCTGCACTCTCTACGTACAGGGCTGACAGGGCTGCCTCTCACTCAGCTGCCTCAGATGGAGAACAACAGACAGTGGAGTGAATCCAACAAATTCACCTACAAATCCCTTGATGTCTTCTCCACACCCACATATGGCACACAAGCAAGAAGCTTCATTTCTCTCATCCTCATCTGCTTCTACATCTTCAGTATGTTTCCCTTTCCCTCCATATGGTGTTTCCATTCTTGTGAAACTGGTATTTAGCATCTTAAAACAAAAGTAAAAGGCCCAAAAGCCCTATAGCATGGTCCTCCTTCTTTCTTCCCATTTTTCTAGTAAGCAAAAAGTATGCTTTTAAAGTGGAAAGCGTTTGCTTTCAGTCCTTTCCTTTTTTCCTCTGCTAATGCTGAGATAGATATTCTGGAGTTGTTCCTTTTGGAGTGCCTTTACTCATCTGCAGAGTGAAGAAAGCAGTTAGCTCAATTTAAAGGAGGTGCTCAAGATCCATTTTTGAGGAACAGTTATGGGAATCTGGAGGATTTTTTCAGTCCTTTTTATCACCAGATGAGATTTTTTTTTCACCTCTGCAGTTGGTGGCGAGACCTTGGGAAGAGAACATTGCTCTCTGGAGGAGAGTTCATAATATCTGCAGGACATTATGTCCCCTTTATGTCTTACAGAGAATACCTTCCCTTGCTTTCACTCTAAGCCTCGGGGAATTTGTGGATGCACACGTACATGGCCAAAACTTGGTTTTGAGTGGAAGTGAAAGATGAGCAAAGAAATAGACACTCAGAGACAGAAGTGTTTTTTTAAGGCATGAAGGGTCTAAGTTATCTTTCCATTAAATCCCCTTCATCACCGGGGGGGGGCTATTATTAGAACAAGAGTACACAAAGTTTTCTGCGTCCATTACATGAAGGCTGTGAGTAAATCTTGTTTGGTTCCTTGCTGGCCTGTGCCATTTCTCAGTAGAGCAGTTTGATTATTGCCATTACTGTCTCTCTGACAGTCAGCAGTGGAGTAGAATGCTGCCCTTCTGATGTGGGATCTTTTGGCACTCGCTGTGGAGTTCTGTCCATGCAAACGTGCAGGCAGCAAATGGAGACTCTCACCCCCTGCCTACATGGGAGCTTAGATCAAGCAGCAGAACTCCCCCCAGTTTGTGTAAAAATAGAATTGCATATAAAATCCCAACACCATTAGCTTACACAAATTGTGTATGCCAATCATTCTAAAAATTCTTTCCAAGCCAGCAAATCCTCTATAAATCTAAGAGATAATCAAATACGTATCTTGCAGTCACTTTACACGTGTGGTGACCTCATCAAAACACGCCAGTCCTCTGCCAAAATCCATGACTCTATCTGTAAGTTTTAGCTGTTCCAGGAAATTTGTGCACTTGATGCAATGTTACTTTTATTAAACCTCCTTCATGTTTTAGTTCCTTCTTTTCATTTAGCTGGGGTCAAGAGAGGTGTGTACCCATTGGAATTAAGCTGAATGTGAAGAATGATTGCTACTGGAATGATACACCCAGTATCTTGTCCTTAGAGAGAGAAAATTGATACTTTCCAAAGGCATGGGGAAGGGCAAAAGGCCATAACTAGTAACTTATTCCTGATATTTCAAATATTTCAAGGATGAAAGATGATGTTCAATATGACACATTTTTAAGGCAAAGTGATAATATTAAACTTTTCATGCACTTCCTTTATGTTTGATTTCTTCAACAGCAAGGTGACTTTTGTTGCACAGCCTTGTTTGCTACTTTCCTGCTCTGCTCATATCACTCAGTTCTTTGTGAAAAGACTAAATATCATCCAGAAGCACCAGCGAGGTAGACGTGTCCCACCCAGCTGCTCTGGACTTTGCTCCAAGATTTCAGTCTTGCAAGGCTGCCAACATCCACCCTTAATTTATTCCACCCTCTCTCTGAGATAGGAAAACCCCCTTAAGGTTATTTATTATCAAAAAGAAGAAAACAGATTTTTGGCATTAGCACAGCCAATGGGACATTTAACACTTTCTCTTTCAAAATTTACTCTGAGTAACTGAGTAACTCAGGAAGCCCTCCTACAATCTCATACATACCTTAACACTTTTACAGACGTGCATTTCTTCGAAATTCCTAGTTTTTTGGAGCATTTTACCAATTTTTTTTTTTCAGCCATCCCCTTTTCTTGCAGTTCTTTTATAGTTTACCAGGCAGTCCTAGAGCTGATGCTTTCCTGAAGTTTAGGGAGATAAAATCTATTTAATTTCCGCAGTCTAGCAGAGGGACTCTTGTATCCAGGGGAGCTGTGGAGTGAGTCTAACGGCACCATTTCTTTTGCCAATGTGCTTCATTTTGTCCTGGTTTTCATTCACATCTGTATCCACCTCCATCATATGCAAAGCTTATTTACAGTCCAGCATAAGGCTTGAAATAACTATAAATGGCTGTTGAGCTCATCCTTTTCCCCACACATTTGCTTTTAGGTCAGACCATACTAACCAGATCTTAAGCGATTGACTACAATCCCTGGCTGTTAGAGACGTCCTCAGCTTTGGCTGTCACTGTTTGGTGTGCCCACCAGCTGACACTTGTGATGAGAGCTGTCCCTGGCAACACAGGGACCTGCCCTAGCCCCTGGATTCCACTGTGCACCGACCCAGGGGTCAGTGCATTCCTGACTTCCTAGGAAATCACTGGGCAGGCCAGACAGAACGCTACGGAGATGAACTGCTCGAACCCTTGCAGAAAGATCAGTGAAACAGGGTGGAGGAAGTTATGCAAAACTCTGGCTAGACAGACCCAAAAAAAGAAAAAACATAAGCCCACGCCCTCTGTCTGGTGATCCTGATGACTGAGCAACAATGGAAACACATTTATTTGCCAAAAAGAGCTTCCCTACTGCTTAAAAGGAGCTCTGTGTACACTCATCCCCGTCTTTGTGGTCCTCTTAAGCACTTGCATCTCCAGTGCAAGGAATGAAAAGCAGGTCAAAATTCGTCATTGGAATGAAATGTGAGTTTCCTGCCAGTCACTCATCCTTTCCCTCTTCCTTTCTCTGTGAATAGATAAGGAGGTGGTTCTCTCCAGAAGGGTTTGTTTGCTTTGTGAGGCATTTCAAGCCGAGTGCCCGAGGCTGTAAGGTTAATGCTGCAGGACAGGGTGTATTGTTTCTCAAGTCAAGTTCTGATTTGTGCAAGAAGGAAAAAAGTCATTTCTCATGCTGTTTTCCCCTCTTGTAAACAGAGATGATTAGAAGCAATTTTTTTGCAAAGGTTTTGGTGAGACATGGAAAATGTGCTCTGTTCTCTCTGTTTGCAATCAGCCCTTCTCATATTTTTTCCTTCTAACCAGCTAGTTTGAAATAAGTCTGATTAGCCTACTCCTAGCACATATTTTGAATCATGGCATTGTACTTTGTTTTATGGTGTGTATGTACTGCATATATGATGTATTATTTTCTTAAATCTATCATCAATTATTTTTTTCTTTTGGCACTTCCTGTCAGATAAACAGAGATAACTGAATTTGGATGTGAATTTTATGGGTGGAGATGGCAGGAAAAGAGGAGGTGGAAGGGGAAGGTGCAGCAAATTGTTTTGTAAAGAATCTCTGGGCTGGAGCCATGCTTTTGTTTGAAAACAGAGATATATACCCAGTGACTGCTAAAGTTAAAAATAGCACAATGGCAATAGTCTGTGAGAAGGCCTAAATTATAAGTCATGTAGCTACCACCGAAAAGCACCTATGGCTCCCAAATGTCACTTGCCACACGTTGGATTCATATCTCAGTCCCAAAGGTTTGTGGGATGAGGGAAACCAGGCCATAGAAGCTAATCTGGTAATTCTTGTATGTGCCTCTGTCTCCACAGAAAATTGTCATAATCCTCTGAAGAAACAAACTGGGGTTAGGTGAGCATTGCTGCCCCATTAGCAGAGGGCTGGGAGCAGCCTGGGGTGAGGGGAGGAACAAGGTCCATGCTCAGGATGTGGTTGTGCCCCATGGAGGGGGCTTTTTGAGATTTTGCCCTAGTGCAAAATCCTGCCCAAAAAAAAGAGGTGGAAATACTTTTATAGCTGCTTGTACTTGCATTTCCCCAGATTATTCAGATACTGCAAGGATGAATGCAATAACACTTGCAAGTCACTCAGCTATTATGCTGTTGCAAGCTATATGAGGTAATAGAGAAATATTTCATTCATTTCCAGGGACCAGCTCACTGGACCTTTTCCAGCAGCACTGTAAACTTGTAAAACTGATGGATCAGTTTCCCAGGGGTCTTTATTACCAAGACTTCTGACTTCTCAGCAACTGGAACAGCCTTGTAAACTATTCAAAACATGCAAGATGCTTAAAATAAGCTTGCAATTAGTGTTCCCCAGGGTTTTGTGCTGGACTTCTTTTCCCAAAGACTCTTTTCTGTCATATTTAGCACAGGAGAATTGGATGAGGCTCTCTTGGGGCTTATCTCTGTCAACAGGAAAAGGGCACTTCTAAATGAAATGAAGTGCTACTGCTACTCTTCCTCAAAGGCAAAAACCACTGCAATGACTAAGTTATGTCTCCAAGTAGTTAAAAAAATTCCAGAAATTGGGATGACTTGGATCTGCTTCCAAATGGGCTTAGCACAAATATGTGTATAATTGAATTTCAAACATAGTTCTGCATGCGAATTAAACCCCACAAACTGCCATTATTTTGACTTTTCCCCTATGAAATATGAACTGATGTGTGCCTCGTGTCTTTCTCAGGTGTCCTACTTTGATATCCCTGTCCCTCTGTGTCATTAAGGCAACCACTTCTTGAATGAAGCCATCTCCTGTTTGCTGACACCTGGGGCACAGACCAGGTACATCATCATTACACATGGGATACTGGATTAATTTTCCATTTTCCTAAAGGTTGTCTTTAGAGAGATCCTTTTTGTTAAAGTTTAAACAATATTTAGACATCGAATGATAATATATATGATATATATGCTATGTAGAATATGATATAAATACGTATATAAGACATAAGGCTAAACAGGTAACATTTTTTCTTTGCTATAAAGGAAGAAAAAGAAATTAAAATTGCCCATGCATATTTCTGGATGATAAAAGCTGTGAGCTGTGCCCTTCCCCTTCAGTTTCAGGCAAATAAAAATAAAACAGGAGCCGAAGAACCACTTTGTTCCCCAGCCCTGCCCCCGGGTGTATAAATAGCAGGCCAGAAGGCCCTGTGCCCGAGTGGCTGCTGGAGTTCCACTCATTCCAGGGATCTTTGGACACCCTCTTATCAAAACAGAAAGGCTGACTTCACTCCCTCTCTCCCCTGATTGATTTCATGTTGGAAACAGGTAACACGACAGCTTCCATTGTCCTTGAATTAGCCACCTACTTCCAGAGGTCAAACAAACAGGCTGAAGGTCCTGAAACTCACTTCAGCTAATTGCTGCCAAAATTCCTTCTCGGCAAAATAAGCAGGGGCTGGAGCAGTCCCGGGTGACAAATGTTCTCCAGAGAGATGGACAGAAACCATCCTGAGCGGGCTAACGAGGGGTATCAAGCTACAGGGCTGGGGAAGAGGCGAAATGCGAGACAAAGTCCAGTGCCAATTTTAAACCTAGGAGCCAGAGCCACAGAAAGTTTCTGCTTGATTTTAATAGGCTTTGAAGTTTTGGTCAAGCTGAGGTGGAGCTGAGCAGTGGCATTAGGACATGGCTGTCAGATTCAATCCTGGAACTCTGGAGGCTCAGTTTTACACTGGGCACCAGCGTGGCCCTTGACTTGCTGAAAGCTTTCTGGCATCAACATTTCCTACCAGCTTTCTGCTTTTGTGTTTTTAGAAACAACATGAGTTTAGGCACAATAGGTGGTGGCTAGAACTTTTCAATTTTCTCCCTCTCATTTTCACTGTTTTCTCCTTCAAGCTGTTTTCAAGCTGTTTCCTTAACTAGTCTCTAATGCATTTTTCTGTTACTTAGCACAGACACTGCAGGTAGTGCTGTGCAACCTGTGTCATGTATTTCAACATGTACACGGTGCCTAAAACGATTGATGTCACTGTTCTGCCACTCTGATACATTCTCCAGAAGGAAAGCTTCAGGAGTGAGAGGATTGTATCACTGTGCTTTGGAGGGAAAGTGCAGGCCTGTGCCCAGCTAATAGGTTGCAGGAACTTCATGTTCCTCCAAAGTACTGTCAGCTCCTGTTTAACCCTAGATTGATTGATGTGACTCCATGTCCCACCTGCAGCTGCACAGATGCTGAGGACAGGCAGCTCGTGGAACCAATTGCAGCGGGCCCAGCTTCACTTGCAGCTGTTTATATATAGCCTGACCTCTACAGGAAGCACCTGGTACGCTTTTCCATATGTGGGCATAGTAAATAAGCTCAGAGACCAACTGAGATAGCCATAGTTTTGATTTATCCATGTTAAGTGACCACCTTGCTCATAGGAAGCATGGATGAGAAATACTTCGACAATAGCTTTTTCTTTCTTTTCCTCTTTCCTTAAATTGTCTAAGAGAATATTTTACCCTTGCTTTAACAGCCTTATATTCTAAAATACTGGTTTCTCCACCTTTCTTTTGTTCCCTATCCTATTTTGAAACAAACAGAGTTCTGAGCAACCTGATTTAGTTGAATATGCCCCTGTTCATTGCAGGGGAGTTGGATGAGATGACCTTTTTAGTTCCCTTCCAACCAAAAGTAGTCCATGTCTCTATGACACTGCTAAGTGCTCTGCTTCTGCGGCCTTGCAAACATCAGCATGATAAAGTTTTGCATCTAAGACATCGTGAAATATAATTTAACACTGGCTCTCCCCATCTCCACTTAGATCTCTTAACAGCCTTTGACTCCTGTGGCTTTGGTCTGAACATCTCTCCAGACAGAGCCTGCAGCACTTCTGTGCTTCCCTCCCAGCACGGCTTCTTGCTCTTGCCAAGGGCAGCCTGTGTCAGACTAACCTCACAGCTGTCCTGCCACAGAGGTTATAAACAAAGGCAATGTGTCAGATTTCATTCATCTGGGCTTCAGGACAGCATCTGATGTCCTGCTTCAGTCCTTACACTGCCAAAGCCATTATTTTTATGCCAGGTGAGCAGGAAGACCACAACAAGAAGTATGAGGCAGAAAGGTAATAAATGGAATTTGTCTGCATATTTGTATACAATCATGTAAATATATGGTTATAAAATTAAAAGGTCTTGAAAGCTTTTCTGCCTAATATTTTCACAGTAAACTAGGCAAAAAGACTGCAAGTTTGCTAACGGCATTTGTGGATGACAAAAGTTGGGAAGCCCTGTCAAGAGAGAGGAAGATCTGAAAAATGTAATGGGAAGAATAACAATGTAATGGAGTTGAATTCAGAAGTGTAGATAACAAAAGCACACATAGATATAGTTTATCAGTAAACTGAAAATGGGAGAAAAATAGGGAAAAAATTAATCAGCTGGGCAATTCTCCAGTACCTTTGGAGCACCATTCTGATTTTTTTTTGGAGAGGGACATGTCATTCTGGGACACGTTAATCAAGATCTTTCCAGTGGAAACACTAAATCCATGGCAGAAGATTACATCAGTAAGGTGTCCTTAGGACACTACATATGATTTTGATGTCTCATGCCCATGGAAAATACAAATCCTAACAGGTGTAAGGAAAGGCTATTGAGATCACCAGGAGTGCCATGATCTTTCCTTTCAAATGGAGGCCAAGGCAACCTTGGTTTGTTCAGCCCAGGAAAACGAAGGTTGACAGGGGATATGGTTTCCCTCTAAAAATACCCAGGAGTCAAACAGCAGTGAGGGAGAACTATTTAAACCCATATGTGACTAAACTTAGTCTGGAAATAAGACACAGGTTTCTGGCCATTAAAACAAACAGGGGCAAACCCAGCCTTCCGATGGGAACAGCTGGGACCAGAAAAGCACAAGCACTTCTAAGATGTAAATTTGGTTGAGAAGAAATGCTGCAGCATTTCAGGAGGAGAAGGCTCAGGTTTGGTAGCTGCTGGATCTACCCAGGGAGGGCACAGCTGTTTCTGACAGTGAGAGATGCTCCTATATACCTGTGGTCCCTTCTGTCGCTTTTGCTCACCTTGATTTATGCACAGAATTTTGACCAAAAATATCAGCACGATGCAAGTTTTATTCTTCTGGGAGTGATACCCAGATCTATGTGACAGCCAACCTTTAAAGTTAACCTTTAAAGTTAACAAGGAACTGGTGTTTTCACAAATAAATTGTTGCAAAACAATTCATACATAAGTATGACACTGGTGTGTACAAGTTTGGTTCAAATTCCTAAAATGTATACATGCAAGCTTCTCTGGTGGCTGTTTCTTTTTTTCCTGCTGTTCTCTTCTGTCAGTAAAATTTATACCTGTATTTGATTTACTGTGGGAATAGCTATTAGTTGATATAACATTTTATGAGGGCAGCAGTTAAAATAAGAACTTCTGAATGTGTTCTCTGATCTTACTGTTCTCATGCCTGTTTTGTATTTCTCTGGGGAGAAAAAATCCCAAACAACTCTAGAGGTGGTCACAAAGGCCTGGAGCGTTTTCTCTGCACAGGTTTTTGTATGGCTTTACCTAAGCAGTTATAAAATCCAGGGCAGCTAAGTCCATGCAACAGGAAAGATAAGTTAATTTTTTTTTCCCTTTAGTTTATTTCCAAACACTTGTAAATGTATTGTTAGACCTGTTGACACAATGAGATGTCACTAGATTGGACTATATTTATTTTTCTACTGGTTCAGTTGTGTGAACTGGTGGAAGGGCTTTGACTTGAGGATGATGTGGGGTTGTGGTGGTGGAGCCCCAAACGGCATCTGCGGAGTGCCAGTGAAGAGCGGAACAGACCCTATAAAAACTCTGTGCTTTTGTGAGTGAGTGGGGCTGGTGGGAATAAAGCAGGGGAGGTGCCTGCTCTCCTGCTGTGCCCTGTGTCCAAACCCCTGTCCCGTGGCTGACCTGCCAGGCTCCCCGTGCTGCAGCTTGCACCCGCTCCCTCCCTCACTAAGGCCATCTATCACAGGCAAAGCTGCACCTCCTCTGCCATGGCATTAATTAATATAAATAACCGAAAGGATCACTCCGAAAGTTCGGCTGTTTACCTGCCAAAGCCTGCTTAATTGGCATTCATGGGGGAATCTCAAACATAGCTCAAAAACATCACTCAGCAAGCCCTTCCTGCACAGCTGATGGGCTGTAATTAAACCACACCAAGCCACAGGTTTCTGCATTAACCATTCCCTGCCATTAAGGAAAAGGAAATAAGGCAGGTAGCTTGCTTCAGGAGGTAAGAACAGGGATAGCTGAAGGCATTACTCTCATAACTTGCTTGACTCTGTCAAAAATTGTAAATATGAAGTCTGTTATTTTTTCCCCTCCTTTTTTCTTCCCATGTATTGCTCCGTTTGAAGAAGCAGAAAGGGCTATGTCAGCCTGGGGTAGAGTAATCCAGTAGTTAGTTGTTAGTAGCCGTGAAGGAATTTGGAAGAACTGGTTTCAATTCTTTGACAGTTGATTCCTTGCATATATAAATGTTTATTGCCTCTGGTCACCAGCTGTAAAATGAGGCTAATGCCTCACAGCAGGGCTAAGGATGAAGCTGTTCAGGCTGTGACGTTCTGAGAAGCTTCAGATTGATTTCAGTCCCTAAAATGGGCCATGTTTAATGTGATAAGAAGATAACCTTAAGCTTCTGAAAAGGTTAATTGTGTTTCCCGGAATGAAGAGGTTTAGTTGCCGTTTCATTGGCTTGGACTCAAGGTAGAAATGTTTAACCTGTGGCCTGGGCTGTGGCATCCACATGGGTGGTCCCTGTTTTACCTGAGGAGGGAACAAAACAGATATTCCTAGCTTAGAACTAGGAATGATCAGGCTCCAATGTGTCTGCTCAGTCACTACAAAGGAGTCCAGTAATAACACACATTTCCTCTGTTTATGCAATTAACCAAGATTCCAGAGACACTGTAAATAAGGAGTATTTTATTAGTAAATATTACTTTTTCTTTACAAAGGGAAGCACCACTAAAGGAAAACTTAAGAAGGCTTGATTAGCTAAAAGAAAAAAAGAAATCAGGGTATAAAGAAAGACTAATAAATCCATTTATAACATTAAGATCTTCAATGGCTAGCTGGGAACACCAACACTGTTAACTTTTCAATCTGATGAAAATTGTGGGATTAAAAACTGTCTTGATCACGGAGAAGGGGAGCAAACTGCTGTCGGAGAGGACACAGCTACAGAAAAAGTAACACAAGTAAACATGCTCAGTGAGAATATGGGCTGATGACAACTGAAGATGGTCGCACAGCTGGGGGGAGAACAGGGCTCTAAGAGGAGAGGAATAAAAGGCGACAAGTAATAGAAAACTTGACTATGAGGTTTTTTTTTGGCTGACAAAGCCGTTCCAAAGTGAATTGGGTGGGTGTAGCCGCTCAGCTGGCAGCATCCTGACACTCCTGCCAGCCACTCTGCCCAGCCACATGGCTCCTCCCATGCAAAGAAGTCTTTGGGCTAACTGGACTTATTGGGTTGACAGGATGTATGAGGGGATGCAATTCAGCACTGGGTATCTTTCCAAAACAGGCACAGGAAAAAGAAAAAGAGAACAAAACAACAACAAAACCACAAAATACGGAACAAACAGAAAAATGAAAGTTCTTCTGCGATACCAGTTCTAGGTGGTTTGGGTTTCACTGTGACCAAAGTGTAACAACTTACCCTGTCAAAAGCTGACTGTAGCCCCTACCTCTCAGACACACAGAGAAATTATCTAATTTATTATCTAAATTATTGCATTTTTTGGCCACAGAGCTATCTTGGAACTGGAAATAAGCTGTTGTGCTCTAGATGATATTCACATTAACCTCTTTACAGAGAGGGTTACTTTGTGCTGAACACCAGTTACATGCTGAGTGTAAATATTTACACTTGCTTTACCTTTGGAAGAAAAGCAAAAGTGAGAGTAGCAGTACAGTAAAAGTACAGCCTGTAGTTCTATGCCTTAGCACACAGAAAGGTAATGTTACACTAAATGCTGCTTAATTAAGAATAATTCGACTGTGCTGTTGTTCATCTGTTCATAATTTATGGGCTATTTCTTCCATTTACAAATACCTTTTTGTACTTCACCACTGGAGGTGATATTCTCTGTCAGTCTTGCAGTGCCCATTACTTGACACCTAAGGCATTTCATTAGCATTTAAACGAGACTTGAGTGCCTGAGTAATTCTGAGATAGGCTGTATCTGCATGGGTAGCTGACTACTGCATTTAATTAATTTCCAGACTCCTTCCTTCCTTGTTCAGAGGGAAAAATGCAAGCTCTGTCTAAAATCTGGTAGTGGTAAGAAGAACAGGCAGGCTACAGTTCGAGCTGCTGCCTAGGTTTCTTGCTCAACTTACTATCTCTAATTTCACTATTCATCTTTAATGAAAAGCTTTTTCTCAAAGAGGAGAATATTTGAAAAGTGACCAAGAATGGAGCGATCTCGAGCTAGCAAGTTGCCTGTGTTTCTGTGCCCGGTCTCTGGAGGCAAAGGAACACAGATTAATTTGTTACAAACTGATCACGCCACAGTGAAGCAATGACGAACTTAGAGATGAGAGTGCCAGCTTTGAGCTGGGAGTGGCACTGGCCTTGCTGCAATGGGTGGGTACGGTGCAGATTGCATGCAGGCTTGCCGGGGCTGAAACCTGCTGCAACACCAGCCAGCAAAAGTCTCTCTGCACATTCTTCTTCAGCCATGATGAATTAATGTAATATTGTCTTGAGATGCTGCATGTGCAAGCTGCTTCTCCAACAGAAAAGGCTGAAGGCTGCGGGAGAACTGAAGTGGAAAAGGATGTTTTTCACTCACATGGCAAAGTGCTAAATCAAGCAGGAGCACAGGCTATGTGCTCTGGTGAGCTGAGTGTGTACTGCTACCCAAGCAGTCAGCACAGGGCCAAGTTGACGCTGGAGATACCACGTGAGTCACACCGGGGAGTGTGGTCCTGGAGCTTTTTCTACTCAAATAAAACAGCTTGAGAGTGACCTACAGCCCTTGTGACACAATGAAAAATCCCTGTGTTGGGTAATTTTTACCTCCATGAATTAAAATCATGTGAGAGTCTGTTTGCGTAACAGAGATTTTTAGTTTTGCCTGATTGGAGAGACTTAATAGGAAAAGAGCAGACTAAAGAAGGAAGATTTCTGAAACAGTGGTTTAGATACAGTAGCGGGGGGTTAGGTGCTTTCTTTTCTGAGACGCTCTTTGAGGTGCATTTGTCCCTGGTTATGGCAAGTGAGAAGACACACAGCTCAGTGGGACACTGTTAAAACACCCTTGTTAATGTTCACTGAGCCAGGGCTTAGAAGGTGGGACAGGCCCTGGTTTCATGCACACTAGGCACCTTGGGCACAGGTCTAACCCAGCATCAGCTCCAGCCTGAGGACTCCCCTTTGGGGCAGCCTACGAGGGCAATGGGCACAGCAGGGCCAAAATCTGTGCAGGTGACAACAAAAGCAAGGGACAGTGCTCTAGAGCCAGAGGGGTGAGGCAGGGCTGTCCATTATGAGGACTGTGATGTGTTGTGTTCTTCATGCTTGAGGATGGTACTGAAATTTTTGAATCGTACTGATAACAGCACTGTTAAACAGATGCATGTTTCTTTCACAGCCATTTTTACTCGAAATGATTTCTTGTTGCATGTGAAGTTCGGCAGGAACTCAAGCCTCAGCAAGCTGTGAGGTGCAGCTGAGTGTGACTCCAAAGCGCCGCTGTCTCACCTTCGCCCTGTTCGTGCCCCTCCAAAGGCAGTGGCTGGTGCTGGCAGGCCCGGCAGGGCTCCACGGACTCCCGGCTGCATTCCCGGCTGGACAGTCTCCGTGCTAATGAATTAGTCCTGTAACAATCTGATCAAGCATCACCTTAGAACCTGGTTCATTTCATGCACCCGCTCCTACAGTGAGGCTTAATTTCTGGCGGATCCCTTCCAATTTCCGAGCTGAACTTATGCATGGCTACTCTATACCTGTTCGTTCTCGTTCCAGCCTTCTCTGTCAGCTGCAGCAGCTCTTCTGTCTCGCTTCCCCCACTTTGATGTCCTCGGGGGCCGAGTGCATCCCTGTCATTCCTCACGATTAAATCAACCAAGCTCCCTCTTTCCGCAGGGTCTCCTGCTCCGCCTCGGGCTGTCCCGCAGCCCCTTCCCTCAGGGTGGGCACACGGGGGGCAGCCCCTTCCCGCTCGCCCTTGCGCTTCACAGGTGCGCCCGCAGCTGCGTGTGCCTGAGTCAAAGCGGGGTGAAAGGGAGCGTTTGCCTGTTCAAAACAAATCAAATCAAAAATCAACGCAGCGAGCCTGGGCACCGCGCGGGCTTTCGGGCCCCTGGCCCGCTCCGCAGCCCCGTCCCGCGGCGGCCGGGCAGGGCCGGGCCGGGCCAGGGGAGGAGCGGCGGCAGACGGAAGTGAAAACAAGAGCGGGGGGCCGGAGCTGCCGCCTCGCAGACGCGCCGCGGTGTCCTCGGCTCTCCGCGCTGTGCCGCACCGCCGGGTGAGTGCCGGGCGGCGAGCAGAAAAAAAACACGGGGGGAATTGGGCGAGAAGTCAGTGGGCTGGGCGAGGTTGGCGAGGCTCCTCGGTGCTTTTTTTTTTTCATTTAACTTCTGTGAGCGGGGCGCGCAGCTTGCCGTGGTGGCGGAGCGCCCCGCCAAAGTGCCGGGGTGCGGCGGGGG